>JBAIZL010000004.1:1138989-1203989 GCA_036971475.1 Prosapia bicincta | reverse complement strand
GCTAAACAATTCTTTAATATTCGGCATGACATTTTTTTATTAATATAGTATACTATTATATTAAACCAGTTCTATATATTATACTCGTTTAGTGTTTGATTAAATATCCCCTAGACTGAGTTTACAGCATCAACATTTTAACATTATTTTAAGCAATGTTAATATTACAGCAGCTTCAGAAAACAAAACAAGATATTAATTTTAAAATATAAATTAAAAATATTGTGAATTTCAAAGTAAATTGTACTGGCTGAGATAAGATATCCATAAAACCTGATATCGAAAGATGCGCTGTAACGTTGCGCAGAAGTTATAAAGTCGCGTAGTGGCTTTAATTAATTCTCTCTTTGGTTGCGCTCGTACACCCGTACATACGTCGCAAGATGGGGCGAGCAATATGGAATTTTTTATTTTAACAGTTTTAATTATGTGAAGGCGTAACTTTTTATTCTATTTTGTTCCAAGAAATGTTGCTACACTAATACTCAACGCTGGGCGAGGTTGTCAATCAACTCAAATCCAAAATACTGAATGGCGATATCTGATTCAGGAGCCATGTTGTACAACACAAATTCCAGTTCAGATAAGCTCTAAATTTAACATAAAGTGTTGTGAAATCAAAATTTTAACTTTCAAATTTTAACTGGTCACGGCAGAATAGTATAAGTTTTTATATTTTTGCGGGAAATGATAATTAATTTGTGTAATGCAATATCAATTGTTTAGAATGTTGAATAAAACTAAATTGAAATGTAATTTGATTTATGTAGAAGCAATCTCTTTGTGGATATCATATGCCATGCCATAAATTACAAAAGGTTTTCATAAATTCATGACATGGTAAAAGAATGTAAAGCCAGATGTAAAAATAGGCAAACGTTTCAAATGTATTTTCTGTTCATTGTATTTTGTATAATTTTGTGCATTAAAACTCGAATTATTTAAATCTAAAATTTGTTGGTAAAATAATTTATTGAATGCACCATTCTTAGATTCAATTTAATTCTTAAGATTACAGGTCAATTAATAATTATGTAACGAATAACTGCAATATTTAACATCTAAATTCCTTAAGAATTTATATCTGAAATTAATTTACGTAACAACATGATATCTCCATCGATAAATAATTGTTTTATAAAAAAAGGAAAATAATATTTACAAACTTGCCATCTAGTATTTCTAAAAAAGTTTTAGTTATATGAGATTTGTGAGACTACAAATTGCATTGCAGGACGGATTTAGCTTTGTAACGTAATGTGTCTGCAGCACATTTCATGCAGAGATAAAAGAGTAGTGGATGTAATTGGCTGCAGGAATGGACGTGCAACTTCATTAGGCTGTTCTGTTAATGCACAACTTGGCAACTTTCCAAAGTGGAGAACCTAGTTTGTTATTACAATAAATGTTGCTGGAAATGGTCAAGTATAAACTAGCAAGTAGGTCATTTTGTTATAAATAATCAGTATAAAACGAATTTGAACTTAAGTGAGATAAGTAGTGAGAGTTACCATGTCTCCTTGTATATTGTATCTGTTACTATTAAGGTAAACACTGTCAGTTAACTTTGTCGAGTCCTGTTTTACTTTCTCAAGGACTTGGGTATTGACGCTATGGTTTTGTAAGTACTCTATTAATTGGTCCCCACAGGCAAAGTAAAAGTTCCTCTTTTCAAAATTTTGTAAGAGAATAAAATTAGAAATACAATAAAATAGAAATGGCTAGCGAATAATCCCAGGACCAAAGGTTTTAGCATCCAAGTATTATATATTGTACCGATCTACAATCTGGTCTTAATCTGATTAAGGTGACAATTCATTTGGAAAATTATGTTGTAGGTATTTAACGGGATTATGTAATCAGCAATATACAAAGAATCAAGATTTCTTTTGATATTTCTTCTGGAAATTTAAAGCCTAACAATGGAAAATAAAAACCGCCTATTTATTAATTTTGGCAAAAGTCCTTATAGTAGAATATTCTGAGAAAAAAATTATATTTATATTGATATTTCTTCCTTTATGAAAGGACAAATATTATCAAAAGTTAGTATCTGGAGTGCATCTATTCATTTTGTAGTGCATAAAAGGCAGATGCAGCATTTCACCAGAATCTCATCTAGAGTTCTCTTGGTGAACCCAAAAGCAGAGTCCTCAACTGTTGCGCTGTATTTATCTCAATACGAGATGAGACTCTGGAACAATGATGGAATATATATTTATTTATTGAAATGAGATTAGGAAAACCGAGAGAAATAAGGTATGGACCTAATTTGCTAAGTTCTAAATATTAAAGTAATTTCTGTTTTTACATAGTGAACGGCATTCCAGTCCCTAGAGAGTTTTTGGTTCATGATAAATCTTCTGAACGTACCACGGAAATAATGATAGTGATGAAGAGAATCGACCCTTAACATGGCTAAAGAAACGATTGAGAGTATGGTTGATAAATAACAGACACATGCTTACTTTACTACTTGGTATAAGTAAAGTATTCTACTACCTAGAGATAAGAAAGACAGTTCCTGTATAAACTGTTTAGCGTTATCAAGTGAAACTGAATACAAAACAAGCACATCTTTAATATGTGCCTTGAAAACTTGCAATCCCATTATTCCTGAAGCATGTTCTTCACATATTCCTGAAGCATGTTCTTCACATATTCCTGAAGCATGTTCTTCACATATTCCTGAAGCATGTTCTTCACATATTCCTGAAGCATGTTCTTCACATATTCCTGAAGCATGTTCTTCACATATTCCTGAAGCATGTTCTTCACATATTCCTGAAGCATGTTCTTCACGTATTCCTGAAGCATGTTCTTCACATATTCCTGAAGCATGTTCTTCACATATTCCTGAAGCATGTTCTTCACATATTCCTGAAGCATGTTCTTCACGTATTCCTGAAGCATGTTCTTCACATATTCCTGAAGCATGTTCTTCACATATTCCTGAAGCATGTTCTTCACATATTCCTGAAGCATGTTCTTCACATATTCCTGAAGCATGTTCTTCACATATTCCTGAAGCATGTTCTTCACATATTCCTGAAGCATGTTCTTCACGTATTCCTGAAGCATGTTCTTCACATATTCCTGAAGCATGTTCTTCACATATTCCTGAAGCATGTTCTTCACATATTCCTGAAGCATGTTCTTCACATATTCCTGAAGCATGTTCTTCACATATTCCTGAAGCATGTTCTTCACATATTCCTGAAGCATGTTCTTCACGTATTCCTGAAGCATGTTCTTCACATATTCCTGAAGCATGTTCTTCACATATTCCTGAAGCATGTTCTTCACATATTCCTGAAGCATGTTCTTCACATATTCCTGAAGCATGTTCTTCACGTATTCCTGAAGCATGTTCTTCACATATTCCTGAAGCATGTTCTTCACATATTCCTGAAGCATGTTCTTCACATATTCCTGAAGCATGTTCTTCACATATTCCTGAAGCATGTTCTTCACATATTCCTGAAGCATGTTCTTCACATATTCCTGAAGCATGTTCTTCACATATTCCTGAAGCATGTTCTTCACATATTCCTGAAGCATGTTCTTCACATATTCCTGAAGCATGTTCTTCACATATTCCTGAAGCATGTTCTTCACATATTCCTGAAGCATGTTCTTCACATATTCCTGAAGCATGTTCTTCACATATTCCTGAAGCATGTTCTTCACATATTCCTGAAGCACGTTCTTCACATATTCCTGAAGCATGTTCTTCACATATTCCTGAAGCATGTTCTTCACATATTCCTGAAGCATGTTCTTCACATATTCCTGAAGCATGTTCTTCACATATTCCTGAATCATGTTCTTCACATATTCCTGAAGCATGTTCTTCACATATTCCTGAAGCATGTTCTTCACATATTCCTGATGCATGTTCTTCACATATTCCTGAAGCATGTTCTTCACATATTCCTGAAGCATGTTCTTCACGTATTCCTGAAGCATGTTTTTCACGTATTCCTGAAGCATGTTCTTCACATATTTCTGAAGCATGTTCTTCACATATTCCTGAAGCATGTTCTTCACATATTCCTGAAGCATGTTCTTCACATATTCCTGAAGCATGTTCTTCACATATTCCTGAAGCATGTTCTTCACATATTCCTGAAGCATGTTCTTCACATATTCCTGAAGCATGTTCTTCACATATTCCTGAAGCATGTTCTTCACATATTCCTGAAGCATGTTCTTCACATATTCCTGAAGCATGTTCTTCACATATTCCTGAAGCATTTTCTTCACATATTCCTGAAGCATGTTCTTCACATATTCTTGAAGCATGTTCTTCACATATTCCTGAAGCATGTTCTTCACGTATTCCTGAAGCATGTTCTTCACGTATTCCTGAAGCATGTTCTTCACATATTTCTGAAGCATGTTCTTCACGTATTCCTAAAGCATGTTCTTCACATATTCCTGAAGCATGTTCTTCACATATTCCTGAAGCATGTTCTTCACATATTCCTGAAGCATGTTCTTCACATATTTCTGAATCATGTTCTTCACATATTCCTGAAGCATGTTCTTCACATATTTCTGAAGCATGTTCTTCACATATTCCTGAAGCATGTTCTTCACATATTTCTGAAGCATGTTCTTCACATATTCCTGAAGCATGTTCTTCACATATTCCTGAAGCATGTTCTTCACATATTTCCAGCTCATAAAATGTAAGACAAACTAAAAAAATATTTATTATTGACTTCAGAGTAATAACGGATCAAAAACATAGAATTATGATATTTTTAAAGTTTGATGAACGGGGTTTAAATAACAGGCGCTACCTCGTGTTTTTCAATTAACTAAAGATACGTTTTAAATATGCCTTTGACAAAAATATATTTTTTCTTTTACCTTTTAAAAGGAATTTAATTTAAATTATTCGAAAATAGAGCAGCTAGTGGTTATGTCCTTACTTAATTTTTTTATATTTTATGTTCATTGTCAATATATTTTTTTAAATTAAATTAAAAATATAAAACAAAGGAAAATAAAAATACTTGTGGAATTGTATAAATTCTGATAACAACGTCAAGTTACATACAAGTGCAATGCAATAAACAAATGGAATTTCTTCAACTTCTATTAATCAAGAATACCCTTCGATAGTAAAACCGTAATGTTACAATAGTAATTCATGATTTACTGTTACAGAAACTGTGAACGTGTCCCACAAATTTAGCTTTCCTGATATTTTTCTTCTCTTATTATTGTTGTCTGGATAAATAGTTTATTAATATTATTCAATATAGCCTATACATTAGTGCCAACATAAAAAATAAACAATCTCAAACCTCGAACGATTCACATTTTGTTGCGTTTACCGGACCGTTCGAAATCGTATTTTTAAACTGTAGTTGATACCATTACGTTTAGCTATATAAGTCGAATACCAATTACAGGATTAAATGATAGCCTTTATAATTAAATAGATATCCAATAAATATTACTCAAATATATTTCAATATTACTTGAAAACAAATCATGAAATATTTCTATAAAACCTTAAATTTATTATACTAGAGATAGAATTGTGTAATACATTTAATTTTCAAAACGCAGATAAATTTCATATTTAGTTGAATAATCGCTTAAGAACTTATTACAGTTTTAAGAATTCATTTAATTACCCTTTTTTAGATTTAATAAAATTATTTTTTGAACTACTACCATTAACTGAGTTTTAATTGAGTGGAATTCCTTATAACAAAGGTTGAAGAAAAATGCAAGTTCATCGCATTTATAAACAAGTTGATACTAAAATCTTCACCCAGTACAAACATCTATGACTTCTGCTCTAGCATAGGCAGTCGGACACTCAAAGGCCACATTTGTCGTATTGCTTTCTGTAATACTGATAAATACTTCTGTAATACTAAACAAGATAAATACATAGGAATTATATTGTACTCAGCCCTAAAACATATACCATGATTAGGCTATATAGTAATTAGGTGACGTTATATGGGGGCTAAATTATAAGTAATAGAACTAAAGAGTTTAAAATCAATAGGCTTTAGCCTTCTGCTTATTGTCCAGCAAATTTTACAATCATGTCAGTAAGAGAAAGAAATTTACCGCCCACACGTGACGAGTTTACTCTCTCGCCGTCCTTTTTTCCCCCACATTTTTATCCCTATTCTGCAATAAAACATTAATAGATTTGTTTTAATGAAATAACATGTCATAGTATTAGTTCTGAAGAATGTAATCCCAGACAAATTCATAAAACAGAATGCCAAATTATTAATTCTGAATATTTTAATGTCTGGGACATTCACAAAACAGAATGTCGTATTACTTGTTCTGACTGTAATAATGTCTGGCACATTCACAAAATAGAATATCGTGTTACTTGTTCTGACTGTAATAATGTCTGGCACATTCACAAAACAGAATATCGTTTTACTAGTTCTGACTGTATTAATGTCTGGCACATTCACAAAACAGAATGTCGTGTTACTTGTTATGACTGTATTAATGTCTGGCACATTCACAAAATAGAATGTCGTGTTACTTGTTCTGACTGTATTAATGTCTGGCACATTCACAAAATAGAATGTCGTGCTACTAGTTCTGACTGTAATAATGCCTGGCACATTCACAAAACAGAATGCCGTGTTACTAGTTCTGACTGTATTAATGTCTGGCACATTCACAAAATAGAATGTCGTGTTACTAGTTCTGACTGTAATAATGTCTGGCACGTTCACAAAATAGAATGTCGTGTTACTAGTTCTGACTGTAATAATGTCTGGCACATTCACAAAATAGAATGTCGTGCTACTAGTTCTGACTGTATTAATGTCTGGCAAATTCACAAAATAGAATGTCGTGTTACTAGTTCTGACTGTATTAATGTCTGGCACATACAAAATAGCATGTCGTGTTACTAGTTCTGACTATTATAATATCTATCAAATTCACAAAATAGCATGTCGTGTTATTAGTTCTGACTGTATTAATGTCTGGCACATTCACAAAATAGCATGTCGTGTTACTAGTTCTGACTATTTTAATGTCTGGCAAATTCACAAAATAGAATGTCGTGTTACTAGTTCTGACTGTATTAATGTCTGGCACATTCACAAAATAGCATGTCGTGTTACTAGTTCTGACTGTATTAATGTCTGGCACATTCACAAAATAGCATGTCGTGTTACTAGTTCTGACTGTATTAATGTCTGGCACATTCACAAAATAGCATGTCGTGTTACTAGTTCTGACTGTATTAATGTCTGGCACATTCACAAAATAGCATGTCGTGTTACTAGTTCTGACTGTATTAATGTCTGGCACATTCACAAAATAGCATGTCGTGTTACTAGTTCTGACTGTATTAATGTCTGGCACATTCACAAAATAGCATGTCGTGTTACTAGTTCTGACTGTATTAATGTCTGGCACATTCACAAAATAGCATGTCGTGTTACTAGTTCTGACTGTATTAATGTCTGGCACATTCACAAAATAGCATGTCGTGTTACTAGTTCTGACTGTATTAATGTCTGGCACATTCACAAAATAGCATGTCGTGTTACTAGTTCTGACTGTATTAATGTCTGGCACATTCACAAAATAGCATGTCGTGTTACTAGTTCTGACTGTATTAATGTCTGGCACATTCACAAAATAGCATGTCGTGTTACTAGTTCTGACTGTATTAATGCCTGGCACATTCACAAAATAGAATGTCGTGTTACTAGTTCTGACTGTATTAATGCCTGGCACATTCACAAAATAGAATGTCGTGTTACTAGTTCTGACTGTATTAATGCCTGGCACATTCACAAAATAGCATGTCGTGTTACTAGTTCTGACTGTATTAATGCCTGGCACATTCACAAAATAGAATGTCGTGTTACTAGTTCTGACTGTATTAATGCCTGGCACATTCACAAAATAGAATGTCGTGTTACTAGTTCTGACTGTATTAATGCCTGGCACATTCACAAAATAGAATGTCGTGTTACTAGTTCTGACTGTATTAATGCCTGGCACATTCACAAAATAGAATGTCGTGTTACTAGTTCTGACTGTATTAATGCCTGGCACATTCACAAAATAGAATGTCGTGTTACTAGTTCTGACTGTATTAATGCCTGGCACATTCACAAAATAGAATGTCGTGTTACTAGTTCTGACTGTATTAATGCCTGGCACATTCACAAAATAGAATGTCGTGTTACTAGTTCTGACTGTATTAATGCCTGGCACATTCACAAAATAGAATGTCGTGTTACTAGTTCTGACTGTATTAATGCCTGGCACATTCACAAAATAGAATGTCGTGTTACTAGTTCTGACTGTATTAATGCCTGGCACATTCACAAAATAGAATGTCGTGTTACTAGTTCTGACTGTATTAATGCCTGGCACATTCACAAAATAGAATGTCGTGTTACTAGTTCTGACTGTATTAATGCCTGGCACATTCACAAAATAGAATGTCGTGTTACTAGTTCTGACTGTATTAATGCCTGGCACATTCACAAAATAGAATGTCGTGTTACTAGTTCTGACTGTATTAATGCCTGGCACATTCACAAAATAGAATGTCGTGTTACTAGTTCTGACTGTATTAATGCCTGGCACATTCACAAAATAGAATGTCGTGTTACTAGTTCTGACTGTATTAATGCCTGGCACATTCACAAAATAGAATGTCGTGTTACTAGTTCTGACTGTATTAATGCCTGGCACATTCACAAAATAGAATGTCGTGTTACTAGTTCTGACTGTATTAATGCCTGGCACATTCACAAAATAGAATGTCGTGTTACTAGTTCTGACTGTATTAATGCCTGGCACATTCACAAAATAGAATGTCGTGTTACTAGTTCTGACTGTATTAATGCCTGGCACATTCACAAAATAGAATGTCGTGTTACTAGTTCTGACTGTATTAATGTCTGGCACATTCACAAAATAGCATGTCGTGTTACTAGTTCTGACTGTATTAATGCCTGGCACATTCACAAAATAGCATGTCGTGTTACTAGTTCTGACTGTATTAATGCCTGGCACATTCACAAAATAGATTGTCGTGTTACTAGTTCTGACTGTATTAATGTCTGGCACATTCACAAAATAGCATGTCGTGTTACTAGTTCTGACTGTATTAATGCCTGGCACATTCACAAAATAGCATGTCGTGTTACTAGTTCTGACTGTATTAATGCCTGGCACATTCACAAAATAGAATGTCGTGTTACTAGTTCTGACTGTATTAATGTCTGGCACATTCACAAAATAGCATGTCGTGTTACTAGTTCTGACTGTATTAATGCCTGGCACATTCACAAAATAGCATGTCGTGTTACTAGTTCTGACTGTATTAATGCCTGGCACATTCACAAAATAGAATGTCGTGTTACTAGTTCTGACTGTATTAATGTCTGGCACATTCACAAAATAGAATGTCGTGTTACTAGTTCTGACTGTATTAATGCCTGGCACATTCACAAAATAGCATGTCGTGTTACTAGTTCTGACTGTATGAATGCCTGGCACATTCACAAAATAGATTGTCGTGTTACTAGTTCTGACTGTATTAATGCCTGGCACATTCACAAAATAGATTGTCGTGTTACTAGTTCTGACTGTATTAATGTCTGGCAAATTCACAAAATAGAATGTCGTGTTACTAGTTCTGACTGTATTAATGTCTGGCACATTCACAAAATAGAATGTCGTGTTACTAGTTCTGACTGTATTAATGTCTGGCACATTCACAAAATAGCATGTCGTGTTACTAGTTCTGACTGTATTAATGTCTGGCAAATTCACAAAATAGAATGTCGTGTTACTAGTTCTGACTGTATTAATGTCTGGCACATTCACAAAATAGAATGTCGTGTTACTAGTTCTGACTATTTTAATGTCTGGCAAATTCACAAAATAGGATGTCGTGTTACTAGTTCTGACTGTATTAATGTGTGGCACATTCACAAAATAGCATGTCGTGTTACTAGTTCTGACTATTTTAATGTCTGGCAAATTCATAAAATTACTACTTGTACTGAAAATATTCAAACATAGTGAATATGTGGAATAATGATTAGTTTTTGACAATATAAATAAACAATTATCTTAATATAATGAATAATATTTTAATTTTGAAACTCTCACTGTTAGTAAAAAAACGATTAGGGGCACTGTTAGCTTAGTTACTGTTAGTGAACAACTGCTACAAATTAGTGATACAACATTTCTGTACATGTCGTTAACTCTGCATCATCAGAAGCTTGCAAATGAGCACAATTGTTCTTAGGTTTTTTTGTCAGTAAGCCTACAAAAAACAAATAACAGGCTTTTATTGTCGTGTCGTAAAAATAACAGAACGCGAAATTCCAATTATTTCAAATATTTTAATTATAAACCGCGATAAAATATTCTTTAAATGGAATATAATTATAGGTTACTATTGTGCATGAAATAACTGTAACGCTTTTAGCTTCAGATACTGGAATGTCTGTTAATTCAAACTACACAAAGACGTTATGGAAAACGTCACAGGAAACGCTACGTGCTCTAACGTAGGGAAGGTGGATAAACATGAGGGAGACAAAGACTCCCTTTCACTTGACTTGGGAAATTTCGTGACATTGCTCAATAGACGGGTCTTGGGAGATGGAAATAACAGTTCCATAAGATTGGACAATGCTTTTGAAGGGTACACATCATAGACACAATTTTCCAATTATAATTAACCTTTTTTAAAATTGTATGGAAAAATATATAATCAAAAGATTCTCAAAAATAAAATTCAATCCTTAAATTAATAACATTTATATAATTTTATTTATTTTTTAATATTTGTTGTTTTCACGATTTTAAGATCAATTTTCTGTGATCTACAACACTTTTACTCATAGAGTTAAAGCGTTATATAAACTACCTAATAATATGTATGAAAGTCAGGCTGGGCGATGAATGAAACTATATTACGTGATTTCCTATTACGATGTAATTTGAAGTTTTTATGTATTTCGTATTGTTCATATGTGAGAAATATATAAATATTTTAGGTTTGTGTTTATGTTTGTCGAACTATTTTTGGAGATATGAGGCTTAAGAATCCTGTAGCTGAAGATGAAAATGGAATTAAATAATGCCTCACTTATTCCAAAAAAAACGAATATTTTACTGAATTGATACCATTGTTAAAATTATCAGTAAGTGGTTATGTTGTACATAAATTACAAGTTTTAAAAGATTTTATTCGTTTTCTTTACGAATTTCAGAACCTTAAGACATTCAGTAAAACACAATGTAATATTCCTTTAGTACCTTTAAATATCTTTTTCTTGGAAAATATTGTTACACTACCCCAACATTTAAGAATTGGAAGGTTTAAACATATTTTGCTCCCTAAATATCACTTGAAAATGTCTCTTGTTGATTGCAATATACTTGGGTATGCAGATTATTCATTGAAAAGTATTTATTTTGTATAAATAAAAGAATAAAATATCTGTATCTGTGTTACATATACGGAGATATAAGTCCTAGTGAAGAACTTAAACAAACAAGCTCTTACTTTGAGAAAGGTACAACCTCAAAGAGAATGAACCGACAGGTTTAAAAGCTATTGAATTACCAAAAACTACAATATAATATTAAAGAATTGAATAAATTGGACAAAATACTATTGCAAAATAGAAAGAATGCCAAACTAATAGAAAATAAATAAATAAATTTAAGATATTAGCGAAAAGAAATAAAAGAGAAAAACTAGCAAATGGAATGTAGATACATAGATAAGCACTCAGCCATCAATAAAAGGTCTGAAGACTGAACGCTATGAAAAGTTGGAGAAAAAATAAAAATACGTCCCCATTAAAATCGTATTTTCAATAACTAAAGTGCACGATACCTTCCAAATACTTCTTGCAGAGTCTAGAAGCTTGTTTACAGATTTAATAGGAGATATTAGTTCGGTGTTAAAGTCAAGCGGGAAAGCCAAAGGAGTCTCAATTCAAGAGACATACTTAGTTAACCTTCTTCTTCGCAATTTATCAAACGTTTAGAGGAAATGCTTAGTGGAAATAGTGTGTGGAATAAGAACAAAGGATGGAGTCTACTACATTTATTTTTCCCTTGTCTTCAAGAAAGTTCTCATTACAGAATCCAGGCATTTATGGGTGTAGTGGAAATAACAACCGTTGTGCCAGTACAATCTAGAGCCATCAGAAGTTTGTAGTACGTTTCAAGAAAACAACAAAAACAAGTAGGTTTCCAATTCATAACTAAAGAATCACACAAAGGTCCGTCTTAGGGAAGATTTTTTAATGGTTCAAAGAAATGTATTTCACTGCACCACTTGCTCGGTAGTAAATACAAGTAATAACCATTATGTTCATACGTTTCCAATATTGGTGCTGACAAGTACTAACAGAAAGGCTGTGTAATAATAAAGAAACTGTGCACATCCTGTATATTTCTGATTGAATCACATCATCAAGCTCTTTAGTGGGCCAGAATATGACTAAGGGTGGTTTGTGAAACAATGGTCATACATAGTTTTTTTTTTTTTTGTAGAAAAATTGTTATATATAGAGATAACGGTCAACATGATTACATTATGCGGAAACTGAAAGAAAAATGTAAGTACAACACACTCACGATGAATATCTCTAAGAAACTCGCTGGTTGTCGGAAATAAGAACGTAATCGTTGAAAGCTAAACACATACTCAATAAAAAAGGAGAAAACCATTAGATATTTTGGGGTTTGACAAAAAAAAAACTACACATAAAACCAAACGCAAAATATAATCAAGAAAGGAAATTTAGTAAATAAAGAACAAACCTCTAAATAAAGAGACTCTAAGGAGCATTTATATAAACAGTCGAAGCAAGAGAGATGACGAAAAGAAGAGATTGTAGTAAAATATTTTGAAAAAGTCGTAACCGTGGATGTTAAGATAGAACCTCGGAAAAATATGCATGTGTAAATAAATATATATATCTCGAACACGCATCTTTATAATGATAAATACTGGGAAGTTTTTAGGCTTACATAAGAGACAATATGTTTATGTTTTTCTTCTTTGAAGGTGAGTCATCAGTTATAGAAAGATGACGTTTTCTCGTATATCTTTATTACATTTTTCTTCTTCTGTCAAAACTCCATATGGAATGTCTCTCTTCACATTTTACTAAAACTTTATTCCTTGATTTTGTTTAGTATTAGGATTGTATGTATTTCTACTGCGATAAATCTTTATAGTTAATTTTAAAAAAACGAAAATATATTTTCAATACGAACGAATTTTATTTAATAATTTTAAAAAAATAGGAAGTCAATACACGATCATTGATCTAAGCATTTGGGGGTATAATATATTTGAAATTTTTTTAAAATAAGAAATCAAAAAATTTTGGGTGTGTTGAGTAGATATTTGGTAAACATTATTACGTGAATTTTACGATAGCTAATCTCTTGCAGTAAAATGTATTGCGTGCGCTGTGGTTTTATGAACTTTAAATTAAAGTATTTTCATGTTTACTAAAATTAACAAATATTAATCTCTAAGAGGCTATACATCTGAATGGTGATAGATAAATATTTGTGTGTAAGAAAAAATATATTGTTACTTACTTACTATCCAACGCCCACTCTTGGCATTTCTGCCATTTGGTGACGCGCTGACACGGAGAGTTGTTCCTTAGGTTTGAAACCTTCCACCTCTTGTCTGACATGTTCCAGTGCAGGGCATACTTGGAGATGGCCTGCATTAAAAAGATTGAAGCAGCACAGAGGGAACTCGGGGCTGTTCAGGATACCTATACGGTGGAGGTGAGCAGGCAGGCGGTCATGTCCGGTGAGGGTGCGGAACGCTGGAACAGCTATGAAGCGGTCAGAATTTTGATAGTTTCTCCCAGGTTTTTCCGGTGGCAGCCTCTTGGTACACAGCTTTCATTTTGTGTTTTACTGAGAAATCAATGAGAGCCTTGGCAGCTGACAGTGGCATTTTCAGTTTCAATTGTAACAGTGTAGTTCCCTTTTTGGCTAGGAAATCGGCCCTTTCGTTCCCTGCCACATTCACATGTCCAGGGATCCATTGTAGTTTGATGTTCCAACCGTTTGTAATATATTTTGTATTTGTAATATATTGTATTTTTAGTTCATTTTAAATGTGTTAATTTCTTTTTTATCTATTATTTGATTATTACTCTTTGATTGTATTGTATTATGTGTATGCTCTAAGCGAAACTCGAATATAGAGCCTATTGTTTCGCCTTGAATGGATTATTATAGTTGTCCCTGACATCCAGGCTCACCTGTGTTTAAGGCTCCAGTATATCAGGGAGAGTTAAACGCAAACTTGTACAGAACAGAAGCTTGTGACTTCGCTCCGAGGGATGAGAAGGGCCTAAATAAATCAATATAAAGGGGATAATTTGTTATTCTCCCAGTGTGGTTTCCAATATTATTCTCAAGGTGTGATGAAATCGGGATTATGGGATTTCAAAGTAACACGTGTTCCCCATTAAAGAATTAGGTTTGTTATTACTTTAACATTTGAATGAAGTAAAAATTAATTTTTTAAAGGAAATCAAATGCAAAGTCTTTAAAACGTTTATAAAGTACCACTTTAAATTTAATCATTTTTCTTGTTTCAATAAATCTATGCCTTCTACACTTGCATAAATAATACAGTATAATTTAGTACAAAATTTATTAGGTAACCACAATTAAGGAAAAAGTTAATAAATGAAACCTATTATAAATAAATAAATAAATATATATATATATATATATATATATATATATATATATACAACTTAATATATTCTATAAAATTTATAATATGCTATATTATTATATATATTATATTGTATTAAATATAATAACCTGTTATATGTAGTATAGGTTAACAAATTTTATTTTTCGTAATGATATTATAAAACAACAAAACTATATATAAATATTGAAATGAATATATACTTTGTCTAGCATTATTGAATCTTCAGTACAGTCCTAGCGTTCCGTCACACATTCGTAACATTGTATGTAGAACCAGGAAAAATAAACATGTTTACGTTATTTATTGAAATCGATGCTTTGTCTTTTATTAAAGCAAAGTTGCGGGCTACAGGTTTACAACCTCTCCATAGAGCAAAACATATATTACTACTGACAGCCAATAGTAAGACTGAATAGAAGATAATGACCTCGGTTCATCATTGCTCTTTAATATCAAACAATATCCTATGGTTGGGAGGTAGCATGTAATATATAGGATAATATAACTTCTGAAAAGTTATGAATAAAATATTGTCCATTATTTTTAACATAATCTCAAAACATTAGATTATTTTATACAACATTTTTCACCTGAAAGAAATAAAAAAACTGATAAATTATAAAGCATATATCGGTTGTTAAGAAAC
The DNA here is from genome assembly GCA_036971475.1 of Prosapia bicincta. NCBI lineage: Eukaryota > Metazoa > Arthropoda > Insecta > Hemiptera > Cercopidae > Prosapia > Prosapia bicincta. Next base: position 1,188,564 of record JBAIZL010000004.1, on the reverse strand, counting down.
TCACATTTGGCATGTAGTAATTTTCCTTTTTAAGTGTATTACTCGAAATAAATTTCCGTATATAAAATCGCAATTAAGAAATAGATGTAGCATCAACCACCTTGTTCAAATAATTATGATACATTCTTCTTATAACAAATGGTGTCGTCAGTTTGGTATTATTGATTCAATTTTTAAAAAATTAGTGTCAAATTGAAGTTTTTGTAAGTAAAGCAAAAAACAATACAGAAACGTATTTAAGCATATGCATTTTCCATTTCCTCACTATACAGTGAATGGTGTTGGATTATTATTTTTTGTTTGTTACTATTTATTAATTTTCTTTTTTGATTTTCTAATTAATTAAGCTGACAGTGGTCTGTATTTTTTTATTATATTCATCTCTTGTTTCTTTCATAATTTCATTTTCAAGTAATTGATTTCTAGCTATAGGAAGTTTTGCTCAGTGCCAAAGTGCTGGATTTCAAGCATGTAGTTTAGTTAGAACCCAAACGTGGGATGACGTTTGTCAAATTTAATTATTTAATAATAATTTTAATAAAACTGCAATAACATCAAATGACATCTACTACAGGTTACAAATGCATTTAAAACAAGATTGGATGAATAAAAACATATTTTACTAACGATTGAAAATTTGTACAAGATATATGTAAGAAGATTGTGAGCAAATATAAGGAATCTAAAAAGAAATTATTTAACTTATTACTTCTGTTCGAATTGAATATTAATGGGTAAGGCAAGACAACGTCTGTCGAGTCAGCTATTATGGTCATGAATACGGAATTACGTTTAGCTGTAGTTAAAGTGACATTAATTGATGGTTAGGGGGTACGAAGTTAGCGGCATCACCTAGTATTTATATAAAACCTCTTTAAAAAAATATCTTTTTGTTCATCTTCTGATACCAATTTTGATTGAATACCAATCATTGTCAGAGGAAATTGCTACAACCCTAACTGGACTTATTCTCTATTTCATACAAAGATGATTGCTTTGTAATCGAAATGTACATCAGGGCATAAACAAAGAGATTTTATGGCTTAAGAGGTTTTGTCTATTTATAACACAAAATTACACCAAAGTTCCTCCAAGCCATTATTTTAAAATATTTAAAACTTTAACAAGTATAAATCAATAAATAATAATTATGTATATAGACATATATCAAGGTAACAAGTACAGTTAATTGCACCATTGAATTCACCACTCACTGAAGTGTTGAATCTTAAAAGAAAATAAGCGATGCTATTAAGTCTTTACTTTAACAATTTTATCACGCCATAAAATATTAAAGATGTCCTAAAGCTATCAAACTGACCAATTCCTTTTTGGGATATGTTGTTACCGAAATATTTATGGATCATATATTAATTTTACTGCAGTTTTATGGATTTTCATTCCCAAGTATTTTATTGAACGTAAAATTTATGTACGATTACAATCAAGATATTTACTTAGAAGAATTTACTGGTATTTATGTCAGTGAAAGGCAAAATAATCACACAGTACATCATACAAACCATCGCACAAGCACACAAGCAGACACACACAAACACACACACGCACACACACACACACACACACGCAGACACACACGTGCACACACACACACACACACACTCACACACACTCACACACACACACACACACACTCACACACACACACTCACACACACACACACACACACACACACACACACACACACACACACACACACACACACACACACACACACACTCTCTCTCTCTCTTTCTCTCTCTCTCTCACACACACACACACACAAATTACCTAAGCAATACACAAAACACACACACAAACACACTTTATATATATATATATATATATATATATATATATATATATATATATATATATATATATATATATATATATATATAGATCAAAGGCACAGGTTTTATAATTCAATTCTAAATAACGATAGGGAAGCCAATTTTGAAATCGATGTTTACAAATATAAAAATTCGTACACCCCTTACATAAGAGTAAATAATACATATACTAGTCTGTACATAATATTCACACAAAGTTGTTTCTTTACGTTATAACGTTTACAATGATCACTATATGTTTCCAAGACAAGAATAATTAAAAACATTTCAATAAGAGTGGCATTTTTTTCTTTTTGAAAATAAAAATCGATGAAAGTAATAATTTACCTTTTGCTGTTCCTTGTAAAGGTCACAATATTATTTTACAAGTTGGACGTTAATATTATGTACTTTAAAACTGTGAAAGGAATATACCTAAAAATAGTAAATTATAACTGCACACTTACTTTTGTGTTTCGACATTCAATAACCTAAATATAAGATACAAGACAATATTGTGTACTACAGCAGTAGTTTGCTTTTATGGAACGTACGGGAAAGCAATATCCAAGTGTCTCTGTGTATATTTTTATACAAATAAAATTTTCTCATACGTCTTTATAAGAAATAACAATGGCAATTTCATTTCACTTAGTGAGATAAATTTATCTAAGTGAATTATTTGTTTAAACAGAATGTTTTTCACAGTAGTAAGTTAAAATAAAACGACTTCAATAAAACCATAGAGGTTTTAAAGTAAAGCAAACTACTGTGTATATAAAGTATTAAAAATATTGTAATTGTATACGAATATCATTTTCTTTATTTACTTAATATTTTGCAATGAGTTATTCTGCAAAAACGTAATGATTATAATGATAATGACTCTATAAATCAAATTAAATAAAATTACTGTTTTATCATTGTTATCAATATTTGTTTTTAAGCACGTGATACTAAAATTGTGTCCTGGTAACTTTTATGCCGATAATTTATGTTTCTTAAGTCAAATATACTTAGAATAAATTGCGCAAGTTCTTATTTTATTAAGTAAAAATGAAATAATTAAACAATTTTTCTTTTAAAATTAACAACTACTAACAACAAACTAATTATGAACCAGTTGAAAATTGACTTGAACGGAAATTAAGTAATTGGTTTCAAATTATTTATAATATCTGTATAAAACCCTTGCAATTTGTGAAACTGAAATATAGGGGCAGCTTTGCCTATGGTAACATGGGAAAGGCTTGAGAATTAAATATAATCTGATACTTAAAGTGGATGATTACGTTGGTTTCTTGCTCCGCTTTCACTTCTCCTCTCACGCACTTACTGAGATCTCCCTCACTTCCCTATTTACTCCATGGTAAATGTTTCTATACCGCAAATAACTTTTATTTCCGTAATATCTCCCTCACTCAATAGCACTTACCTCTTATCCCCCGCACTTAATTCCACTTTCATTTTACTTAGCAACTTTTCTTTTAAACTAGAAATTTTTACAAAAATTACTTCCTTCCCTCACTCCAGTCCAGGATTTTGACTAACTCTTCTCCTGTTCCCTTAGATAGTTTCATCCCCTCTTCCATTTCATTGGCTACGTTTTCCTTCTGCCTTATCAAAACGTTTCTTTCTTAGCTTTCACTTTAGTTTAGTTGAGAATTTCTGAAAATTTCCCCAAGCTGCAGGTGTTGGCTGGTCGCGTTTTTCTGCCTTTTTAGAAATTTTTTTCCTTACCTCTACATGGACATTCTTTCGATGTCTAATAGCGTCCCTCTCCAGTGTTCAGGTCACGTCTTGCATTGCATACAATGAAGCCCTTCGAAGTGTATTTTAAATACAGTATATTGTAGACCAGGTTCGTGCAGTAACTATTACATTAAGCGACACTTTACTAAGATCTATTACAGTTTTAAGAGATTACAAATATTTTTTTTAACATAGAGAATTTCATTATATATATATATATATATATATATATATATATATATATATATATATATATATATATATATATATATATACATCCTTTATCACTTTATAAATCTACTTTATCAAATTTTCAAATCCATATCAACTATCTCATTACACAATTTTGTACTTTAATTTACTTTACCCAATGCCCGCACTTGGCAGTTGAACCATTCCGCGTCGAGCCTACCAGTAACGTCCGATTCTGGACAGCTGGTCGTCCAGCTCAGGACTGGCTGAAATGTTGTTCACATTGATGACACCATCGAGACAGAGAAGACGACCAAAAAAATGGAGCACAGATTACACAATTTGTGAAAGGTTTCTTTAGAACTGATGCAATATATATATATATATATATATATATATATATATATATATATATATATATATATATATATATATAATATCTAGTTACAAATCAAATTTTGTTTTATTGTGATTACACGGTTTTCAGTCATGTATGAATAAATTGTACACCCTATTCTTAACTTGAAAAAATATTTAATTTAGGTAAAGATGCATCACCTGGCTAGTAGTATTAAAAAAGTGTAAAACATAATTTATGTTATCTAAAGGTTAAATTAATTTACGTTTTTAAGCAAATATAAGTAAAATGTCTACATTACACTTTAAATTTATTTTAATACAAATGAATGGGAATTAATCAAGTGTGTAACACTTGAAGTTTATAAAACAAATTTTTTTTCAGTAATAAAAACTCGTTCTTTACGCAAATTAATTTCCTGTGAATAAAGAATTATTTTTTAACTAATAAAAGCAATTCGTTGTAGAATAAATGTTCTTGTAATTTAAATATTTAAAGCAGTTTAACCAAGTGAAACCGTTGCTAACGGGTAAACGGCGTTCTCAGGGTTACAGCTCATTGGGGACCCTTGATAGAACACATAGACAGTTATTTACTATTCTATTTGCCTTGAGGAGGTTACATCTATTGAGTGTTCAATGCTTAGCTCCGTTTCCCTTAGACATATAGTGGTCGTACATTCCTAGTAAATAATCTATCTCTAGTTTACAAGCTCTGTATTTACTGTGGATTACATTTTAATGTAACCAGAGATCAGTTTCACTATATTTTAAAATATTTACCAATTACGTATTGAAATACTAACTTTATTATAAAATATTGAACTCATTGATTGAAAACTAATTAAATTAACATGAAGCTTTGGTTTAAAATGATTAACAAAGTTCATCACAAACTACAAGTACCGCAAACGTCTATAATTACAATTATAATAATTACTAGTGTAATTACAAGTAATAAATACGTTCATAATAATTACTACGACATCAAATTCGAACTCTTAAAACAAAATTAATTACATCCCATTAAAATATTTTCCCTATTATTAGTAATTACTACTAATTTTACACTACTTAACTAAGTGAATACGTAATTGCTTACTTGCTGACGCGTTTCAAAACGATCGTTCCTTTTTCGAAGCTAACCTTCTACTAGCGGCTTTTGGCTCTTTACAAACGGTATCACAGGGTTGGATTTATGACATTAGGTTAGGTGTCGGCGTCTTGTGTGATGTATTTGAAAAGACTATTGGCTTCAAAGTGTGTGTGTTCATTAAGTATATTTTCCCTGTCGGTTGCGTAGTGTTTGTAGATTTCATATTTTTCTAAGGTTGTTAGTTTTTTACTCTGTTTTAATGTGTGTAGGATATTTAAATTAGTGTGTATGTCGGTATGTGTGTGTTGGGTGTTATTTAGGTGTTTTGCGTAGCTGGATTTAGGGTTTGTTTGTTTTGTTTGGGTAATGTGTTGATCGAAGCGTGTGTAGAATGATCTGCCGGTTTGACCGAAGGATTTAACCCTAAATCCAGCTACGCAAAACACCTAAATAACACCCAACACACACATACCGACATACACACTAATTTAAATATTCTACACACATTAAAACAAAGTAAAAAACTAACAACCTTAGAAAAATATGAAATCTACAAACACTACGCAACAGACAGGGAAATATACTTAATGACCACACACACTTTGAAGCCAATAGTCTTTTCAAATACATCACACAAGACGCCCACACCTGACCTAATGTCATAAATCCAACCCTGTCATACCGTTTGTAAAGAGCCAAAAGCCGCTAGTAGGAGGTTAGCTTCGAAAAAGGAACAATCGTTTTGAAACGCGTCAGCAAGTAAGCAATTACGTATTCACTTAGTTAAGTATCGTAAAATTAGTTTAATCAGTGAATTCAAGATGATTACATCAAGAAACTTCATTAGTAATTAGTTGATATTATATTGGTGAGTTTTATGTAATACTAGGAAGCTAGTCACAGTGATCCTTGGGGAATCGTGGGGCTGGAAATTTAATCTGGCATATTAATTTATAAACTTTCGTGAAATGTTTACACTATATTTTATAGAAAACGTTTTCTACTACTAATAGACAAACATGAACAAATTTTATTTAAATCTCGAAATGAAATACTAAAATATTTCTATCGAATAAGTATAACTTAATGCCCATTTCATATAGATATTTAGAAAGAATTTTGAGCGTGTCTCAGCCACGTTAAGACAACTATATAAATGAGTTTCGCCTAAATAGAAGTCATTGGGGATACTCTTTACGTCTAACTTAGTGTTATGATAATTAATCTTTGCCAGAACTGCTAGGGCTAAAATATAATACACTATCCAATCCCTACAAGCCCAGAAGGATAAGTACAACAATGAACTATTGTATTAATGCTTGAAATATATTTAGGGACTAAATTTGTTGAAAACTGAATGTGTTTAATTAACAGATCTTGTTTTATATTTTTCGATACTTTGCGATTATATATTCGGTATAAGTGACTTTTATTATCAGTTAATTAACGATACTTATGTATGACGTCATTGCAAGCGTCACTGGGGTATTCAATTCCTAATGGGTGAGGAGTGTAACCCTGCAGATATCTTGCTAGGGAACTATGAGTGATATGCACTTCATCATTTGCTGCGCGCTCGAATCTTGATTGGCCATGCGAAACAAAAATGGTTACTTCCTATTGGCTAACGGAGACTCTCGGGATGCGCTTCTGCGTCACCCGACAAGGAACTATGGAGGAAATTATTCAGGGCTATTTAAATTTTACATAATGAGCAATGATGAATGAGTAAAGACAGCTGCCACCTTTGGTTGACGTGTGCAGCGTCATATTTGCAGCCTGTGGAAGATAAACTTGTGTGACTTTGTAAATAATATTAGCTAAGTGTCGCAGATGTAGTTAAGAATGTCTTTTGTCTCAAACTCTAAAACGATATTACTATTTATTTACTTGCTTTTGCAAATCTAAAGTTTGCACTAAGGCTCTAAACTTTTCACTAACGTGATTGAAAACAGATTGACTAATGTACATTATTAGTAATTGATTGAATCACGACTAGTATGAGCACGTTTCGCAGTTATTTTCGGAAACAGTTTTATGTTCTGAGAGTTTTGTTTTTTAATTTCAAATATTGACATAAAACTCTCCTAAAATGGTTCTTTGTACTAAAAAAATATTTTTACACGTATTTAAAAAATTACGATTCCCTGATAAACTAGAAGGTTGAAATAGAAACGGCAATAAGGATAACAAAACTGTTCGTGGGTAATAGATTTATAATGAAACAATTTAGAATGGATTCGTACCTACCCTGCCTTCTTCCACTCTTTGGAAATCCTCATGCCTGCTCCACACAATGGACTGAAGGGTTGGGCGAATACTTTAATGTAGGCCAGATTTGCAGCAGGGTAATAATGGCCAGTATGTCTTGTGCGTGCCGTAGGGCAGTTTCGATTTTTTCGACGACGTCTGGCTTTTCGTTCGCCTAAATTCCTACATGACCGAAATTCTACTGCAATAAAAGATGCCATTCACTCTTTATTGAACCGTTTAGTCTCTAATCTACAGTCGTACACAAGTTTAAAGTTCGTATGAGAGCTTGCAGTAACAGCTGATACACCTATTTGGATATGAGAGAATCTATCAGGAATACCGGCCTCGACTGTTTTTGGAACTAGCCTGACTATACAGATGCGGATGCACCTTTGTTACAAGAAGCTCTTGCTTATATAATACGGTTTTATGTCAAAAAAGTCATGTTTTGGAGAACTACATTCAATGAGGTTGTATTTAATCAAGGAGAAAGGAAGACAAATTTTGTAGTTTTGAATAAGGCATTATGTCTCCCCTGTGTATTCCGTTTTGTTTCACGTATCCAGCGTTGTGGTCTCCTCTTCTAGCCGGGTGCGTGGTGCAGTATTTACATTCACTCATCATAATCTTCTGTATATATAGACAACCCTTTAATTATTTTTCTTTATACTTCCTGCTGAATATACTTAAAGGGGCCAAAAGCAGGCGTAAGTTTTAGCCCTGTTCTGGGATAGGAGATGTCTAAGTCAGTCCTAGTCAGCTGCACTGTCAACAAGCTTAGTGAATACTTGTGAGTCACAGAAAGTGTGACTGTGAATCTGAGACAACAGTTAAGACAGACGTTGATTGGTTAAGCGCTAAACGCGATCACTCCTTTGTATAGCACACTGTGATCCTCCACAGGAGACAGACTGTTGTGGTCACAGTTGAAGGTAATGTTTGGGTCAACCTACTCCTCAAGGCCTGTGTTGCTACGAAGGGGTTTTACAGAATGGAATCCGGATTTCTAAGCCACGATTTTTTCACCTACTTGCATTTTATAGATATCTTGGGTAATTGTGGTAGAGTGACGTATATGAATGAACATTCCAAGGTAACTGAACGGTTTTAGTTAGATACTTGTGCAACCCGTTATCGTAAAACCATCAGGATTTTAGGGCCACGTTTATATCTATACACAGCTTAAATAATGTCTTGTTAATAAGTTGTATTTCATTAGCTTTTATATCCATAAAGTTTGTAAAAAACCTTTTATTTATTTTTATTTGTAAACAGGTCTATAAGTAACTTTAATTAAAGTAATATAAAAAAAGAATTAGTTTATAACATGTTGATAAGAGGTTTTTATTATTTTTTAAAGTTTTAATTGAAAGTTGATTTTATCAGTCGGTAATAAAAGAGAAAATGTAACTTAGGAGAAAAGCAGGGAATGTTTTCCATCCCATTTGTCATCAGATTGTTAAAAGGTTCAACAAATGAAATCTCATTAGCATTAAATTTAATAATGTTCACTATTGTAAACTTATAACTTTAGTTTTTTGCGCTTTAGGAAAAATAGTAATACTTTTTTGTTTATGCATGTAAATCGTTTGTAATTTGGCTTTAGTGAATGTTTTAGTTACAAATATCTTTAAATATCGATAACGAAACAGAGTGCGTGTTCGTTGTTAAAGAGCGAAACCCACATGTATGTATTTTTTATAATAGATTGATTTTCTTAAAATTTTATAATCTTTAAGAACATAAAGCTAGGTTGTGCTTACCTGGTTTATTGTACTTTTGGTTCCATCTTGTAAATATAAATGTCTAAACTAATTTATTTTATTCCAGGTGACCATTTTTCATAAATTTCATTGCACTTCATTTCATTACATAAAATTATATCTTATCCCAATGAAGCAAAAAATAGTGTGATGTCAAGTTTAGAAATACGTCAGTAAATTACAATGTTTTAAACGAATCAATGGATGAGTCTAAAGACTTGTGTATATTGCTATTCGTAAATGCTTCAAATGAAAAACAAGTAAACAGCAAAACCTATATTCTTTGATATCGTGATAAGTTGTCGATCTCAATCAGGAAAGGCACTTTTGGTGTATCACATAATTCCTCAGGCCTAAATAAATTCGTTCTATTTTGAAAATAAGAGTATTTATTTTAAATTTTAATATTGATCTTTTTGATCAATTGCTAATTACAATTGTATTTTTTATTTAGGTTTATTTCTCCTCTGATCGTTATTTAAACTTTGGCAATGTATTAAAGTTATTATTAGGTGTTATAGTCTTCTCTTGTTCTAAACGGATTAAGCTAAAACACCTGAATTGAGATTTTTAAGTGAGTTACTTTAAACAAATAAATATACCTCCAAATATAAGACACATGAATTTAAGAAGCTGTCAACTGTTTTAATAATGGTTTCAGTTCATTTATTTCATCTGTTTAAAAATATCATTCATTCAAGTAACAACCAAATAGTGCTTTTAAAGTAAAATATTTCAATTTGTCGAAGAAAAAGTTTTTTTTAACTAAATAGCTAAATACCAGACTGCTAACGTAAGTTAACAATATGAACGTTACACTGCAACACGCTCGATTAGGTTAGCAGTACGTAGGTAAAAATAAGAATATTACTGACAAAAGCTATATATATATTCATTCAAATACAAGAATATTTAATCATTTATGTTCAAAGCTTTTCGTTGGTAAACAGTACCAACATCATCAGGAATGAAAATTACAATGTTTTAGGCCTATAGCTTACATTATTGTAATTTTCATTCCTGATGATGTTGGTACTGTTTACCAACGAAAAGCTTTGAATATAAATTAATAAATATTCTTGTATTTAAATAAACTATGTTGTTTTGAATTATTAAACAAGAAAACGTATTTTATATTTATATATATATATATATATATATATATATATATATATATATATATATATATATTAAATATGGTGATATGTTTGCTTGTAATATAGTTAATAAATTTAAAATATTTCAAAAACAAGAATACTTTTATTGCATATATTATTCAAAGCTTTTCGCCGATAAAACAGTACCAGCATCTTCAGGAAAATAATTATCTAATAAAATATTTTTACAAAAAAAAAAGTTTTTTGGTTGCCCTTCTACTATTGTTGGGTTTACCTCATCAATGCTACATGAGATTGTAGCGAAACGTCGGAACTGCGATTTTATGCACTGCAGAATGAACGGATGTACTCCAGATAATAGCTATCCATCATATTTTTCTATCCGTGAAGGAATACGTATCAGCATATATATAACCGGGAGTAATATAACCTTTTCTAGCTAAGCACTTTTGTCAAGTAATCATTTAAAAACACTTTTCTTTGGAACTACAGTGTTTGCGATTACTTGTAAAATTTCATTTCTCAGAGCTTCCAGCAAAATGTACGAGGCATGTTTTTAAAGTAAGTACCGTTTTGATATAAAAAATGAACAAGTAAATTTTTTCAAACAAAACTTTATTTACCTCAAAGAGCATTCTTTCCTCTACTTCTCTACATAACTTCCATTATTATTAAGGCACTTGTCGTATCTTGGGACCAGCTTTTGTATGCCGTCGTCATAGAAGCTTGCCGCCAGACTGGACAACCACTGCTGCACAGACGTTTTTACTTCTTCATCATTGGAATGACGCTTCCCCGCTAAATGCGTCTTCAAGTGTAGAAACAAATGGTAGTCGCTAGGCGCTAGATCGGGACTGTATGGAGGATGGTCCAATTGTTCCCAGCCAAATGAAGTGATGAGCTCTTGCGTTAGATTTGCTGAATGTGGGCGAGCATTATCGTGGAGCAAAACGATGCCTGCACTCAACATGCCACGTCTTTTGTTTTGGATTGCGCGGCGCAGTTTTTTTAAAGTTTCACAGTACTCGGCTGCATTGATCGTTTCACCGCGAGGCAGAAAATCGACCAACAACACACCCTTTCTGTCCCAAAAGACAGTGCACATGATTTTCTGGGCAGAAATTGTTTGCTTGAATTTGACTTTCCTAGGGGATGTTGAATGCCGCCATTCCATTGACTGTTGTTTTGATTCTGGTGTAACGTAGGCTACCCACGTTTCATCACCTGTAACGATATGGCTTAAAAAATCATCGCCCTCGTTACGGTAACGCTCGAGAAAGCTCAATGCACTGCCCAATCGTTTTCTTTTGTGCTTATCAGTCAACATTTTCGGTACCCACCGTGAACACAGTTTCCGATAATTTAAACGTTCAGACACAATTTCGTAGAGAACACTTCTTGATACAGCAGGAAATGTTACAGCTAAGAACGAAATTGTGAACCGTCTGTTCTCTTTCACTTTACAGTCCACTTTTTGAATGAGATCATCGGTAATGACTGAAGGTCGCCCACTTCGTTCCTCATCATGAACGTTTGTGCGGCCATCTTTGAAGGCCCTAACCCATTTCCGCACCATTCCTTCACTCATAATGTTTTCACCATAAACTTCACTGATTTCACGTTGAATGTCAATTGCTTTTAAGCCTTTAGCACAGAGAAAACTCGTATAGCAAAAGAAGAAGATGTCAGTAACTAATACCCCTTGCCCTTGTGAAGTGACATAAAATTGTTTTGGGTTAAATAAAACCTCGGTGTATAAATACAATAACTTTACATAATCTACACGAACAATGTTTCAATAAACAATGAAAAACTCAGTGTTTACCAACGACTTATAATGAGATGAAATGAATGGCAACATTTCTTTATTGAAAATAAATAACAAATGGACATTTAAGTTTCCGTGAACATTAGTTCAAAACGCATTTGTAGTTTAGTTTTGAAAACTCTTTACATATATCTCCTTAGTTTCGCGCGTTAGGTGAAATTACCACCCACGATGCCTCAAACCCGAAGACGTGATACGCATACAAGCAGTGGCATTAAATTGTACTTTCCCGGCTATTCTATTACACTTTAGGCCTTTTCCTAGTGTATTTATAGCATTTAGCAAATCATTTGAATCCTGTTATTTGAATCCTTTTATATGAATCCTGTTATTTAAATTCTGTTATTTGAATCCTGTTATTTAAATTCTGTTATATGAATCTTGTTATTTGAATCCTGTTACTTGAATCCTGTTATATGAATCCTGTTATTTGAATCCTGTTATTTGAATCGTGTTATTTGAAGCTGAAAATAAATACTTAAGTAGGCTAACCTTTATTCAAAACTGTAACTACTGACTAGTTCCTCTGATAGACTCACTACTGTATCGAAAAATCAATGTTGCTTTATGGCATATTTGTCTATCATTAGAAAGATTTATTACGAATTTTTCTATTTGGACGAAATTACTTTAAAGCGGCAGATAAAAAAAGAATTTAATTGTGGTATTAGCTATGTATATTGTTGATAACGGATTATAGTTTAATGCAATAACAAAACCTAAATACAAATATTTGAATACATCAAATAGGAGATCAAAATATCGGTAGTATTGCTTAGAAAATTATTTTTAAATTACCATAGCATACGTAAGGCCTTAAGTTTTTACTCTCTATATAAGAATAAAGCTATTTCATCATTATATAAGATAAACACTAGTAAAATGTATTATTTATTCATCGACGCTTATTTTTGATTTCCTGTCTACTTCCATATTTTAATCTGTATTTTAAATGCACTGTATAGAAAAAGTATCATAAGCAGACTCTTACTTGGTAATAGTTTTTATTATTACAATAGTTTATTTAGAATAAAAGCCGCTCTCTCAAACCTATAGGTTATTTGTAATATCATTTTGTTCTTACTTCCCCTAAATTCTGGAAAATTGAATGTATGAAACAAATATTCTTCAACGTTTAATGTAATTTCTGTTACAAAAACCACGAGAATAAAGTTTAATTTTGTTGAGTAAAGCTATACATCTTTCTCTATGGAATTGTTAGAGTTAATTGTATTTATATTACCTTTTATAAATAATAAAAACTAATCTTTTTATACAAAAACTGAAGTTTATAAAATATTTTCGTTTCCCCCCTTATACATGACTTTTTAATTAGCTGGATATTTAAAGAAAACGTAAAATATAAAGTCTGTCAGTGACTGAAACTGGACTCTCGATGCAGAATAATTAGCAGGAACAATAGAGTAAAAGAATAATTTGTGATGAAATACACAATATTTTATGTAACAAACAAAATGAGTGTCGTGTTATTTTTCACATGAACACCGCTATATAAAGCTCTACCAACTATTATAATTAGCACTAACAATTGAAACTCAATATGCTCTACTAATAAGCATTTGAATAATAGAGTCCGCGTATAAATGAGAGAGAAATAAAATATAACTTATATATCTGTAGCTTTTATAATATAATTAAAGTAAATATTTTTACTGAAAAAAATAATGTAAAAGAATCAAATAATCGCTGACACAGAGTCGTGTAGGGGTTTCTAATGAACTTCTGATGGTGCTGTGTATTAGTAAATGTGTATAAATGAATAAAGAATTTGGAGGGGCGCCTTATTGATTTTTGTCTATGTGTTTTCATTGATTTCATACTAATATGACCATTCGAATGCGAAATCATAAAATGTATTACAGTACTAACAAATTAATATTTATTGAAACATACCTGGTAAAGTATGTATTATATTTTAGCGAGCATAATTATTATATGATAAAATATTAAATTAATAAATTGTATAAAAGGAAATGTGTAACATATTACTTTTGTAATATCATTGTAGTTTTGATGATTAAGTGAAATACATCTACAGTAAAAGCCAGTTCGTCGAATACAATTCGAATACTTGCTATTAAGTATTATTAGCTACTTAATTATGTATTTATGAAAAGTTGTTTTTACTGAACATTTTTTTAGTGTTTTAAATATTTGTTATTTTTACTAACTCTACAGGTATTATTATTTAAAATAATTTTTTTTAAAATTATGAACACAATCTATGTTAGACAATAATTTTATAATATAAATTCGTTTTAATTTTAAAAAAACATAATCGGGCACAGGATGTACAGTATTTTATAATAATATTTGTTTTCCTATGTGGTGAGAAAAATTATTTTTAGTTTATTAAATGCGTTTGTTGTTATTTTTACAGATGTAGCTCGATAGCAATATTATATATATATATATATATATATATATATATATATATATATATATATATATATAAACATAATCGTATGAGGCTATAGAATAAATTTAGTTGGTATCCAAAAGGAATACTAGTCTGTAGAAATATTAAGCGAAGAGCGACAAGAATAGTTACTAGAGTACTGACAAAGTACTTAACCTTTGTTCTATTTAAAGTATAGTCATAAAGGGGCTGTGGGAACCTATTAAAAAAAGAAGGGTTGTAAGTATTTTAAGATGGGAGTTTCCAAGTAATCATAATATACCTGGGAAAGGAACACTGTAGCGTTAGAAAAGCTTTTTGAAAAAGGTGTGGGAATCACCAGATTAAACTAAAATACGTTAAGGGGGGAGAGAATATGGAGGTTCATACAAACTACATTGATGGGGGCAAAATGGAGTCTTGGAGTCAGAAGAGGACAGAAAAATTGGGGAGAGGGAACAAATGTATGCAATGTTTAAAAAAGGGTAAATTTGTTTAATAGAATTAATGGAATTGATAGTCTTTTGATGCGAAATTTAAAAGTCGGCGTAAATGATTTAGACAAATTAGTAAAGAATTAGGGAAGTAAGTTATTTATGTGTAAAAGTGTAGTAAAAACGGCTAACAACGGTCAAGATTTCCAGGAACTCAACAAACAATAAGTACTTTCTTTCTTACATTAGATTTAGCCAACAGAGCTGTGTAACATATTAAATTCAGAAATATTTTAAATTCATTGGTATAAAATATTAATCAGTTTTTTCACCACTTTCTAAATTATAAAATATCCTATAATAACGACCCGAGAGAAAGAGCAAATAACATTGTAATTAATAAACTTTATTGTATTCAAACCTGACGTCTCAAGATTCCACCTTTTTATTAATTGTAATATTAATTAAGCAATCAATCTTTGTCACTGCATATAAATAATGTAGTTCGGTATAATGTATAATAATTAAATGTCAGAGGAGTAAATGTAAGTGATGTTAAATTGTATATGATTGTTAATTATTTAGAAACCTGAAGGTGTGACTATAGAAAGTTAACGTAATTAAATATAAGCTAAAGGTAAAACTATGTTAATCACTTTACATTATAATATATATATATATATATATATATATATATATATATATATATATATATATATATATATATATATCGCGTATATATACCCTCTACGAGTTTTGACCAAAAATAATAACATACAAATTGATATATCTTAATATTGTGCATGTTAAAACCGAAAAATGCAATGAAACATTTGTAGAAATTAATCTATTTTACTGAGTTAAACAATTATAGATGTGTTTAGTTTGTTCCAAAAAATAATAATTTAAAAGGTTTTCTTAAAATATTTACTATGATTAAACTAGGCTTTCAACGAACAAAATTATTATACGATTCGAACAAGGTTTGGAAACTTCAGCAGTCAAAAACATAGGTTAAGTAATATATAAACTTTCCCAGATAAGAAAGTATCTCAACCCTGGCATATTTATAATATTTTAACCCACAGTTATGTTTCAACAATTAACAATTACACAAAATTTTACACAGAAATAAAGTCACAACCGTTTAATATGATACAAAGATCAAGTTTAATGTATTTAACTTTTAATTTTGTAAAAGCATTGCAAATCTTGTCTGGTAGTTATAAAATAAAGCGCATCGCATTGCTAAAGTGGTTAACAGCTGTAATTATATTTTAAGAACACTCTTGGAAGCCCCATTAATATGAGCCACGTTATCGCCACATGTTTCCTGAGCTAACGCTCCTTAACGATGGCAGTACGTTTCTAGTGGAAGTTAATGCCACTGTATATTAGCATTTTAATTCCCCAGGAGAGTTCGGAAACACTTTAGTACCTATTAGGTACATATAAGTTAATCATTTCTACTGCAATAAGGTTTATATCTTTAACGCGTTTAATTATTGCCTAACCCTCGTGAATTCAAAGTGGAATTTATATGAGTGCCTAACTAGAATTAAATTCAAATAAGAGATGACGTTTCTCTGCACCCAAAAAAATATATGAAAAATTAAATATAATAAATTCTGAGCAACAAATATTATCATTAAGCCTAGCATCATAATTTTTATTTTATCATTTCTTATAATACATAAAAATTAAATAACCAATTCTTGAATTGTGTAGTCCATTACGTTCGGTGAATCTTAATTAATCACTTTAACA
The DNA here is from genome assembly GCA_036971475.1 of Prosapia bicincta. NCBI lineage: Eukaryota > Metazoa > Arthropoda > Insecta > Hemiptera > Cercopidae > Prosapia > Prosapia bicincta. The sequence goes on along the minus strand of JBAIZL010000004.1, from coordinate 1,171,752 downwards.
TTAGTTCATGATCATCCGAACTTTAAATTTTGTAAATTTGTGAAAACTTACTGAGACAGAACGATTTGTGGCGATCTTCATCAGTGTCTTCTGCTTGGAGATGTTGGATCAAGAGGTGACGGTTTTAAAGGGAGGTTTTCGATAGTATCAAAGAGTATGTGTGATTTGTATTGTATTTGTTCGTTTAATATCCTTGTACTTTGTGTGTCTGTAAATTTCATATTGTTCTAGTGTGTTGAGATGTGGAAATTCTACATTTAACAAACAAGTCACAGCTTAAACAAAGAGTCGAGGAACACATACAGATCACCAATTCAGCATTTTACAATCACATAAAAGAAACAGGACACAAATACACAGTCATTTAGCATAACCTAGAAATCCTACATATTGACAAAAAAGGACCACATCTCAACACACTAGAACAATATGAAATTTACAAACACACAAAAACACAAAGCACAAAGATGTTAAATGAACAAACACAATACTAATCACACATACTCTTTAATACTATCGAAAACCTACCTTTAAAACCGTCACCACTTGACCCAACATCTCCAAGCAGAAGACACTGATGAAGATCGGCACATAGCGATCGAAACCGTTTTGTCTCAGTAAGTTTTAACAAATTTACAAAATTTAAAGTTCGGATAGTCATAAACTATTGTTTAAGTGATTAATGAACAACAAATTAAAGGCAAGTTATCAATTTCGTTTATAAAATAAAATCATTGTATGCTCTGAGATTTTTTGTAAACTAGAGAGCATTAAATTATTATCTTTTCTACAATGAAATAGTGTTACGGCACTAAAGCGTTTTCTATGATTACATGGATTTATGATGCCGTTAATCATTATCATAAACGTTTTATTACATTCAACTCAGTGAAACTAGACATTATAAGAATTACTAGCTAAATATTTCCAAACTTTGTTTAGAGATAGTGTTGATGTTTTCACAACACTATGCAGAGATGTGACTAATATTACATCTTGTTCAGTGCCATTTTAGATACTTTTGTAGTAGAATGCCTTATTTCAGGAGCCCGATATGAATTTTTTTCCACTTTTTGCCACAAACAGATATTTAAAGGAAGCTCATCGTTTGGAGTAGAGAGCCTTCTTGTTTAATGACCCACTACCAGTTTGAATACTCCTTGATAAGCTTATGCAGTACAGAAACCCGTGACGTAAGACGTAGCGAAGTTTTGAGGTTAATTTCGTTATTCACAGCTGGTGTAACAAAATGTCTGTCACTATTTGCATTGTTACTGTTAGATATTAGTAAATGTCCATGGGCTAGTGATTCCTATGTTTTATTGAAGTTCTAATAAGTTATTGTGGTGTTTATAAATTGTATTATTAAGTTTGGCGGTGTTTTGTGTTGTATGAATTGTCCGACGAAAGCACTGTTGGACACTCACCAGCCAAATTAGTCAAATATTGTTTGTGAAATACAAACAACAATGAAAAATAAAATATGCTTATACATACCATAAAAATAAATAATTATTTTAGTTCGTGAATTTACTACAACGGCATGTAGTTTTATTTATTTTTTTATAAGAAATATAACCACGATATTTTAATCGTGATTTAAAACTTCAAATAATTGATACAATATTATTTTTAAAAAGCCATACATGATACACAGTTTTTAATCAAAGGAAAATAAGCTTAAAGCTTACACACAGCATAGTTATTTGTTGATCCTATGAATACATCAAGAAACACAACTATTACTGTTTCTAACCAAAGGAAAATTAGCTTAAAGCTTACACACAGCATAGTTATTTGTTGATCCTATGAATACATCAAGAAACACAACTATTACTGTTTCTAACCAAAGAAAAATAAGCTTAAAGCTTACACACAGCATAGTTATTTGTTGATCCTATGAATACATCAAGAAACACAACTATTACTGTTTCTAACCAAAGAAAAATAAGCTTAAAGCTTACACACAGCATAGTTATTTGTTGATCCTATGAATACATCAAGAAACACAACTATTACTGTTTCTAACCAAACAAAATAAGGACGAGACAAAAGACTAAATTTGTCATAATAGTGAATAGTTTAAACTTTACGATATAACCACGATAAAATCACACAAATCCTTAATACAAACAACGAAAAGCTAACAAAGCATAGAATCATCTATTGGAGGTGGTCTCAAACTTTATCCAAGACTGTACCAAATAATGAAAAATTAATATTTTCAATTTAGTTAAGTATAACCTTGAATCGTCGTCAGCATTAAGCTTGTTTCTGTGTTTACTTTTTAGATATGTTAAGCTCGAAAACCCTCTTTCACATAGGCATTTAGTTGAATAAAACCCGAAAGTAATCTTTACAGCAATATATGAAAGTTCTTCGTACTCCAACGCCAATCCAAAAATCTAACAACGTAGCACTGAAATATTTTTGTTTAACGTCGGATCACATGATAGATTAATCAGTTCACTCAAGTATTCAATTAGATTCCATTGGTATATTATAACCTTGCGTGATTACGAAACAGAAAGAAATAAAAAAGTTTTATTTTTCATTAATCTGCCCCGGGTAGCCCCTGTAAATTTATGCGTAACCCCAAGGAGTTTGGGCACCCCTGATCTATTGTAAAATAAGAAAAACAGTTAGAACCAATGAATAGTACTGACACATTCTCCTGACTATTGAAAGTTACATTTTGTGCTAGGAAAATGAGAATAGTAAAATAAAATAAGAAAAGAGACGTGATGTAAATCAACAATATCATTACAAAGTCTAAAATATTCTAAACGTTTTATACTTTAGGTTGTTTAAACCGATATTTAAAAAAAATATTAAAACAAAAAATACATTTTTAAACATAATAAAAGAAAGGATACAATTTTATTAAAGTACAAGAATAGCTTATTTTTCTAGGGAGGCTGCTTCAGCTTCTCTTCGTTGGGGCCTTCGCCATGCCCGCTACTTGTTCCGCCACCGACGTTTAGTCCTGAGCTCCTTTTCCACATCATCTCTCATATTTTCCTCGTAGAGTTGGATGTGGTTGATGGCGAAATTTTGGTCCTTAATGTTCACCCCCGGAGCAAGAACGAGCTCAGTAGTTTCCTGACAAGAGGTTAAAAGCTCGTTGTCCGGGATCAGCTCAGTCTAGGTATCGTCAGCTTTTTCAGAGTCCCAGAAGAAATACCTTTCCTTCAGCTCCTCTACACGGGCCGCCTTGGTCTTGGGCCGACGGCGGCGACGCCAAACTCTCTCCGGTTAAAATGGTTTCTAATCCAACTGTTGTAATAAGAGGTAACAAGTAGCATTGAAAGCAAAAGTAATGCAATTTTACCAATTTCGAGTAGGAATACAAATAGAGTTAATACTTATTTAATTAGAGCATAGCTGGTGACAACTACTCAAAAAGGTAAAAGTCAAAATAGTGAAATAAAAACCTCACCAAAAAATTAGTTTTTAATAAACAAATACACAACAAACTAGTTTCGGCTATGATGTCGCCTTCCTTAGTGCTTGGCTACTACTCACGCCAAGAACCGAGGAAGGCGACATCGTCGCCGAAACTAGTTTGTTGTGTTTAGTTATTGACAATAATTTTTTGGTGAGATTTTGAGTTCACTATTTTGACTTTTACCTTCCAGAATTAATACTTTTTATTATTTCGATTGCTGTATTGACCAATTTACATACTATATAACTGGAAACATATGTTTGGATAACCCAGCGTATAAAGGGCTTGTCATAGATTACTCCATGCATAATAGAACTTAGAATAGAGTTCTATACTTCGTATTATGTTACTAGTGTTAGAATTATATGCGCATATTGTTCATTATAGTTTTGTTACAAAAGTAAATAGAAGAGTTGAAAGTTTTACGTCATTAAAATGGAAGGTATCCATTCTTAGATACATAAATATACGTTTATTAATTTAAAATATATAAAGGATTGAATTATAAATTTTTAGTGATTTATCATTAGTAGTTTGTTATATTGTTACAATTTTAGCATTACAGAATGTTGTTTACACTATTGAAAATGCATCATTTTCCTACCGAACTGAGTCAATATTAACAATAAATTTGGGGTAACATGATTTCCCTTGTGGGAACATGCGAGTCCTGAAATTTTGAATAATAAACCTAACGTCTCTAGCCCTAGGTCGATAGCTTTAACTTCAGTGCGTAATGAATTAAATGAAATAGTAAGCATGTTAACCATCGTATAAAACTATTGTTTTACAACTTTGAAATGTCCTTACAATTAAATATATTGTACATAATATTTCATATTTTATGTAAAATGATCATATTAATGATTAATTATTACATTTGTAAGAAAATATTTTTGCAATATGAATTTTCAGGAAACAGCTTATTCTCATAATTATACACGTTTTGTCTTTATACTTTGTGAAATAAAGAATGATTTCTCTAATTTTTGAACAGAAAATAATAAACTAAAAAACAAACATGCATTATAAAAGTAGTAAGGAATAGAAAAAATGTTCATAAATTATTATTCTATAATCATCGTAAAATATTCCAAAACTATAATAAACATTCTATAAATCGTAAGGAACTACGAGAAGTATAGAATTTGCAAAAACTTTAAACTATGTTTTGCTTTTTACCGTTGTCACACAAACATTCGCTCTTCAAACGTTTGCAGTGATCGAAGAAGAGGCCGGTGCAAAACATTGAAATTTACTTAGAATTTCCCTAACTAGGTTCCTAACATGAAACTTTGTCTAAGTGGTAATAGAAATGAAATAAACTAACCCAATATTTCTAAACAAATTACGGTCATGATAAAAATACAGGGGTTTGAGTGCACACTTAATAATATTACTTCCTACATTATGCTGACAAAACATAAATTAAATTTACCCTTTTACAATTTGATTTAATTTATATTATAATTTCCTAATATTAAATACATAATATGACCGCTCGTCCTCGTCAAATAGCACCACTAATACGAGTTAAATATTGCTTTAAAACTGTATAAGTGGACATTGAAATCAAAACATTGCAAAAAAGTGTGCATCATAGGCTTTACAGAAAATATGTATGAGTGAATAAATTGGGTGAATTTTATCGTGTTTAAATATTGTCTGCAACACCTTTACGTGTATTAATGAAAAATATTCTGGGTAAAAACGCTTTTAATTTTCATATTCCATTTTTGTCTTAAAATAAGTGCATTTTTCCTTTTACATAAATTTTATCAACATGTCTATATATGAAATTAGCTGGAGAATAAGTCACGCCTCAACTAAGACTATAAAGAGTTGTATGTACTTCATTTTACTGTTGAAGAGAAATAATTTATACGAAAATTGAGTTTTAAAATCCACGGGAAAGTTCTCATAGTTTTGAACAGTAGATCGTGCTTAATTGTAGTTTCGCAAATGGTTAATAGACATTCTCAACTCAATTAAAAGCAAGCAATTGATCTGATTTTGAAGCGACTAGCCCATAATATATCTGAGTAAATTTGCTCGAGGCAATAATGCAATTAGTAGGTCTTATCTAAATTGAAACACATTGTGACCCTAGAGGATACGTGATCAGAAATGTAATCCAACTATGTTTTCTCATAATCGTTCTATACTTTGTAATTATTATTTAGCTACAAATATTCTGTAACACCAATAAAATCTCGCTAAATTCAATAAACAGCATGACATTAAAATGACAAAATTACCAATAAAATACAAATACCGAAAAAATATATTTATTTTCAGAGTCTGCCTTGAAGAACCTATGGATTCGTAGTTTATGGTATTTATTCTCATATAAAGACAGATATAAATTGTAATATGTAACATAATAAAATTCAATTTGATATCAGCCATAAAAGAGAGAATTAGTTTTGAACAAATTTCATTTCAAATAATTTTAATCTTTAAATGGAAAACAAATTTTGACAGTCCTGTAATGAGTTCATCACCTGTAATATTCATGAGATATATTTAATAAATTGCCTATTTCCATGACTAACAAAGTCATTGTTGTTCACCGCTTATTTAGCCTATCTTCATTATTGTGGCTATTTTATGTATTAAGTTCACAAGTGTCTTTTATTAACTTGTAGGACTTATTATTGTTACTGGCATTGTTGCTATTTTATGTATTAAGTTCACAAGTGTCTTTTATTAACTTGTAGGACTTATTATTGTTATTGGCATTGTTGCTTTTTTGTGTAATAAGTTCACAAGTGTCTTTTATTAACTTGTAGGACTTATTATTGTTATTGGCATTTTTGCTATTTTATGTATTAAGTTCACAAGTGTCTTTTATTAACTTGTAGGACTTATTATTGTTATTGGCATTGTTGCTATTTTGTGTAATAAGTTCACAAGTGTCTTTTATTAACTTGTAGGACTTATTATTGTTATTGGCATTGTTGCTATTTTATGTATTAAGTTCACAAGTGTCTTTTATTAACTTGTAGGACTTAATATTGTTATTGGCATTGTTGCTATTTTGTGTAATAAGTTCACAAGTGTCTTTTATTAACTTGTAGGACTTATTATTGTTATTGGCATTTTTGCTATTTTATGTATTAAGTTCACAAGTGTCTTTTATTAACTTGTAGGACTTATTATTGTTATTGGCATTGTTGCTATTTTGTGTAATAAGTTCACAAGTGTCTTTTATTAACTTGTAGGACTTATTATTGTTATTGGCATTGTTGCTATTTTATGTATTAAGTTCACAAGTGTCTTTTATTAACTTGTAGGACTTAATATTGTTATTGGCATTGTTGCTATTTTATGTATTAAGTTCACAAGTGTCTTTTATTAACTTGTAGGACTTATTATTGTTATTGGCATTTTTGCTATTTTATGTATTAAGTTCACAAGTGTCTTTTATTAACTTGTAGGACTTATTATTGTTATTGGCATTGTTGCTATTTTGTGTAATAAGTTCACAAGTGTCTTTTATTAACTTGTAGGACTTATTATTGTTATTGGCATTGTTGCTATTTTATGTATTAAGTTCACAAGTGTCTTTTATTAACTTGTAGGACTTATTATTGTTATTGGCATTGTTGCTATTTTATGTATTAAGTTCACAAGTGTCTTTTATTAACTTGTAGGACTTATTATTGTTATTGACATTGTTGCTATTTTATTTATTAAGTTCACAAGTGTCTTTTATTAAGTTGTAGGACTCACTTGAGATTTAAATAGTCGTACCTTTGGAAAGAAACAGCTGTGTGCGAGTTACTAACTGTTTTACGGGAGTAAAAAAAAAAACACTATAACTGAACCAAAAAACGTGATTCATTTTTTTCTAATAATTTATTGCAGATTCACTTGAGTTACTAGTATCCAATTAAAATAACTTACATGTCAGTACATATCTCAGTATGTTATAGTTGACAATAGTAGCACTTACGTTTTTGATTATTCAGGACGGCCGTTTCGAGAGATGTGTCCCATTGTCAACTCAGAAGTTGATTGATTTTTTTTCTAATAAATTAGTTACACCTGTAATTAATTACTGACATTTCAAGGTTTGAGATCAGATCTGTAACGCAGCCAATCGAGGTAGCCTATCCAACTAGTAGCGAGTAACTGGTAAAGTATGTCTTATACAGTCACTCTAACTAAACAAGATCGCTTCGCACTGGCGGTCTCTGTAGACGGCGAGAGATGTTAAGAAATGTATCCAAAGTCGCTTTCACATTCAAACTTCAAAATGTTTCCGACTGCACTTACCAAACAGCTCACATATTCCTCGTATGTACGCATCTCTAGAAGAATGGATCTATACACGTTTGTGAAGAATAGTTTTATAGAGAGGTAAATATACCAATATAAAAGATCATACAATCTTTAACAACATATTTTAACACAGAATATCAAGAGCACAGTGGTACAATATATTACAATGAAAATATTGGAAAACCCCCAATACCTCAAAAAATAATAAAAAATAACGAATAATACAAGTTACTTTAGATTAAACCCTTATGTACATTTCTATGACCATGTCATCATCATCAGAGGGTCTTATTACAAAATTACAATCTAGCAAACAAGAAGTTACAAACTAGATCATCCTAGTAATGTAATAATCTTTTAGTAACACTTAATTAAAATCAATAAAACTTGGTACACAACAAATATTAAACAATGGAAAAAATACAAGCTAAGACAACGAACATTTATAGACTGAAGTTATTCCTTTTTTCCGAAACATATTCTCATAGAATTATGAAAGGTGTAACACGGTAACAGAGCCCAAATGCCCGTAACTAAAAAAGCAATATGAACTCTACCAACAACGTCATACTACATTGTACTACATTGTTGCTTATTTGCAACAACTTGCTTACACTAGGCAACTTTATTTCACAAAATCACTACTCGAACTTCATAATTTGTGGCTATTTTTGAATTTAGCTATATTATAGTGTAAAAACCCCCGTCTTCTGTTTAATACAAATTAAATTTTTATTTCTGATATGAAAGTGTTTTTTGTTGTTGTTTTATTAAATAATAAATTTGTTGTCCATTTTTGTTACGACTTTCTGCAGCCGTAGGTTCATTGTTATTACAGTATTGGTAACATAGAGTGGGCCGATAGTTCCACAGTTTACTGAACTTTTCGTTTGTAATTTATAAAATATATAGCCTAAGCCTACTACTTATTTTACTGCATATTTTTGTTTTCATTCCAAAGCACTAAATATCCTATTGATATATTATACCAAATATATTGAATAGTGTGTGTGTGTGTGTGTTTTATTTGGATATAATATAAGTTTTATTTGATGAGAGAACTACCAGGCAGAAATATTTTGTATTTGTATATATCGATAAATTTCATTCGGTAATGAGAGAATTACCAAGCAGAAATATTTTGTATTTGGATATAATGAGAAGTTTTATTTGCTAATGAGAGAAATACAAGGCAGAAATATTTTGTATTTGGATATAATGAAAAGTTTCATTTGCTAATGAGAGAACTACAAGGCAGAAATATTTTGTATTTGGATATAATGAGAAGTTTCATTTGCTAATGAGAGAACTACAAGGCAGAAATATTTTGTATTTGGATATAATGAGAAGTTTCATTTGCTAATGAGAGAACTACAAGGCAGAAATATTTTGTATTTGGATATAATGAAAAGTTTCATTTGCTAATGAGAGAACTACAAGGCAGAAATATTTTGTATTTGGATATAATGAGAAGTTTTATTTGCTAATGAGAGAAATACAAGGCAGAAATATTTTGTATTTGGATATAATGAGAAGTTTCATTTGCTAATGAGAGAACTACAAGGCAGAAATATTTTGTATTTGGATATAATGAGAAGTTTCATTTGCTAATGAGAGAACTACAAGGCAGAAATATTTTGTATTTGGATATAATGAGAAGTTTCATTTGCTAATGAGAGAAATACAAGTCAGAAATATTTTGTATTTGGATATAATGAGAAGTTTCATTTGCTAATGAGAGAACTATCTGGCAAATAATTACTATTAATTACTCGTATATACAGTGTGTCAATCCACATTAATCAAAATAAAAATAAATTACCTAAAAGATTTAGTAGCAATCTGTATTTTTTCTATCAATCGGAGCGTGAAAGTGATGTATAATTAAATTAATCAAGGAAACTGCTATTTAATTTAAAGTAGCTTATATATATATTTATTTATTTATTTAAAATAATATGTAAGTGGCCATATATAATAGTTTTTAAAACTAAATTTCACAAAAGAAAGGTTTTGTCATAACATATTGTTCAGTGCTATATACAATAAAATTGTACACCTTGTCATCCTAACTGAACTCTAAATACTGTAGTGAGAGTCTAATTCTGTTATTATAAGATACAAACACCTTAATTCTTTGCGAATGTATGCCTTCAAACGCGCTGTAAGAGTTAGTTATGATAATTATTTAAAATAAAACCTAAATCGAAAGTATAAAAAAGAATATGCCTAGGAAATATTTGCATATAGGTATTCTATGTAGATGGAGACTTGGACCTTTTCTTGGTGCGTTAGTTACGTTTTATACTTGTTATAACTTTTAGCGTACTTTGTGCACAGAAGCAATCACGTGTGGGTTTTAATTATTTAGCCGAAGCTAAGCTTGAAGGTAGGCAGATCAGGGGTAGATATTTTAGAATGGATGAGATACAGGTAGCTCATTAGGAACCCTTCCATATTTCATGTATCTCAGTAAGCACGCGTTTCAGGATATTGCTATAATTACAAGTGAAATCCAAGCTTAAATTTAGAGTAAAATTTAAAACTTAAAAAAAAATCATCATATATGAAACAAAATGAATTTAAGTAGGCATGGGTTTAGGAAATACAACCAATTTAATTAAGCGTAAAAGGAAAGTAAAATACTCGTATCGCTAATTCCATGAAATAGAAAGTTAACAAAGTTATTTAGATATCAGCATTTGCGGCATTACAAATAACTGGGGTTAGGAATAAGAAATATGTTGAACTATGGTAGTTTTTTTTTTTGATTTGCAAATGTTCATTGTGTGAGAGATTTTCATTTTTTATTGTACAATTTTAGCCGTTGACATTATTTAATAACAGTTACCTTATACCTGGTATTTATTAACGAATATGAGTTATAACTAATATATATCAGAATCTCGTATACTTACACGAACACGAACACACCCACACACCCACACACCACACACACAAACACACTAACACACACCACACACAAACACACTAACACACACACACACACACACACACACACACACACACACACACACACACACACACACACACACACACACACACACACACAAACAGTACACTTATCATATATATATATATATATATATATATATATATATATATATATATATATATATATATATATATATATATATATATATATATGCCCATTATTTTACCGTTGCACTGACTTTATGAAGTTAATATATTACTATCGTAAATACTTTTATCCACCACTAAGTGCAATAATGTTACCTTGTGTGATGAGGCGCCTTTCAGTTATTTGACCATTGTCGAATCACTGATGAATTTTTCTCTATTTTTCTGATGTGGATATTCGGTCCGTGATGTTGGTATTTATTAACGTTGCATTGTCTCTTGAGTTGTGTGTATAATGTTTTAGAATAGTATGTCTTCTGCATATGTTGTCTGTAGGTTCATTAAATTATTGCGTATGTTTTTATAAATGTGGTATTTTTCTAGTGAGTTTAATTCTATTGGGTTATTATTTATTTCAAGTATGGTACAGACAAAATATACAGAAGACATACTATTCCAAGACATTATACACACAACTCAAGAGAAAATGAGTGTAACGTCAATAAATACCAACATCACGGACTGAACATCCACACCAGAAAAATAGAGAAAAATTCATCAGTGATTCGACAATGGTCAAATGACCAAAAGGTGCCTCACCACACAAGGTAAAATTATTGAACTTAATGGTGGATAAAGTATTTACAATAGTAATATATTAATTTCATATATATATATATATATATATATATATATATATATATATATATATATATATATATATATATATATGATTAATCTTGGATTAATCCACATAGGGTTAATCTTGTTTTCAGAATTTTCTAACCTTGAATAAAATTGCAAATATTCTCACTTAAAAGTTTCGCTCACGTGTTAGAGGTAATGAGTAGTAACGTCTAAATAGAGACGAGAGTCCTGTTCATGAGACTGAGTGAAATCACAAGTTTGCCAACGATAATAGTAATATAGAAATGTTAATGCTGGAACTAACGACCTACAACCCTAAACTATTAGTTTATATAGTCGCCCGCCCTAAAGAAATTAGGTGACCTAAAAACAGGATATCGCAAGTAAATAATAAATTTTTATGAAAGCCATTCCAAGGCCACAAAAGTAATAAGAGGAAGTTGTAGTAAAAAAAATATAGCCTTGCTCTCAAGTAGATTTAAATAAAGCTCTTCTCGTAAAACGGAATCAGTGAAGTCTATAAACGGCAAAACAATTAGCCCCCTTAGTAGTGGTAATCGAGGGAAAAGTTACAGTGAAATATTAGCATCATTGAGCACGAACTCTATAAATTACACGACTCTCTGCTTCTTTAGTGATCAAACTAAAATAAATAGAAAACGTCAAATAAAATCGCAAATTTGCATCTGAATCTGAAAAGGCATTCTTAGGAAACAAAACAAAATCTTCCAAAATATTCATAGTGAAAAATATGTTTCCATTTTACAATCTACAGAAAAAAGTCTAATAGCTCTTAGCTGAAGATTTTAAAATCGTAAGTACTGAATTAAAACATATATTGACAAAATAATGTCTAAACACTTCCCGATTTGCTTAGTGACACTCTTTAATACGAATAATTTAAGGTGAGTATACGATATTTCTGACTCTTGGGAATCATATTAGTTTAATAAGAATGGAAAGATCCTCCGCAATGCAAGCACTGTCAGAGACGTGGGAACACTATGGGAGTTTGTAGAAGGGTCCTCGATTGTGTCAGATGTGCCGGAGATTAGTTAAGTGAGCAGCTAAAGAGCGTGCTAACTATTCAGCACCTCATAAACGAAACTGTGTAGAATGTGAAAAAGTTAAAGAATTCAAAGAATAAAGAAGGTATGTTAAATAGAAAACAGATCATTAATTTCATTGAAAGAGAACACAAAAAGTAATAAAATTATAAAAATAAATAAAATCAGTTGGTATTCCAAGAATTACTTAATAAGATAAGTTGAATCTAGTAATAATAATATACAATTTTATAAAAACATTGGTTCATCGAAATTCCAAATTATAATGAAACTTTCTGAAAACACACAATAATTTTGCTAAAATGGTCTTTTTCCAGTACCTTTGTAACGGTAAGTCACAACTGTTTCGTTGTAGAATCTGAATAAACTACAACAAACGTTGAAGAATACGAGAATAAACCAATAACAAATATAGGAATCACCTAATCTTATACCTAAAACAGTATCTACCCCGATCCCCTGTAGAGGAATAGAGTTCTCTAAACTTCACTTTTGGATTAGGTAAGTTTGTTGTATCTCACTAAAGATAACTTGTGTTAGTCACGTGACTTCAAACACAAGTATAAAGTTTAGGCTACAATCCTAGGTGAGCTTAAGCTGTAGAGGAACTAATTGTTTAATCTAAAGTATTTATTTCCTTTCACCGTGTAAACGGTATATGCTGAAACAATTATATTGGGAGATTCAAAATGGTATCAGAAATTACACTAAATTATTACAAATGTTTAAAGAAATATATCTAGCACCACACGTACAGGGCAAGGTTTTTAAGGTCTGAGTTTCGAAGTGAAAATTAACAGTCCAATGTTTTTATACAGTGTAATACATATAGTTACAATTATCCGGTTAGGTTGGATTTGGTAGTAAAACAAAAAATATAAACAAACAAATTTTAAAGACAATTCCTCTTTAGGCCAAAAAATAAATTACTTTAGTTACTTTTATTAAATAATTACAATTATATACACAAAGTAACACAACCTGTGCGTTTAAACAGCTACTGCATAGCCTCTAACATAGAATCAGCGGTTTTATGGAATCACTGATGTAATCACTTATTTTAAAACAAATGGGACGAAATAACTATATTACATACCTCACGCCTTATGTGAAACGTTTTGCTACCATATGAAACTAAAATTAATTCATTGGTTAATTTAATGAAGGAATTAATTTTTGAAAAACCTACATTAACATCAAGTGTTATCCAGTACAAGTTTAAAAAATGTATTTGAACTTGAGTGGAAGAATAAAACGTATTTTATTAACGATTGAAAATTTTGGCAAGGTAAGTGTGAACTAATAGAAGGAATTGAAAACATAAATTAACTTTAGCAAGACAAGGTAACTTCATAACAAGCGAAGTGGCGAAAAGTTAACTTTGATATACGCTTCGTTAAATGTGGATGAAAAAACTTCGCGGAATCCAACAGATGGCAGAATTTCCACCAAGGAGTGATTTTACATCGTGGTAATTATTTTGTTTTATAAAAACCAAATATACCTTGACCGAATACTTTAAAACCGTATTTTAACTTAGCTATACGCAATGTTGGCAAATATAAAAACTTGATTTATACTCATAAACCTCTCCCTGGACTTGTGATATAAACCTATTTAGATATTTTGTAATGTTTTCGTAGAGGCAAAAGTTTTCGTTATTTGCTTTGAGTTGTTAAGGACGAAATCTCATAAAACGCATAATATGTATAACAACTTCCTACGATAACATCTCCTATACTGATAAAGGGTTATCAGATGAATATTTCATTGCTTTACATTTTGACACACTTTTTTTAATATAACATATCGAAGCACATTGCTCGTGTACATTAAGGCTTCACATTACGTAAAGAGCAATCGTTAATGCAGGCGGAGTTTCAGAGCCACGTTTTTGGTCTAATATTCAAGACTTCAATTAGTTTATTCGTTCTGTAGCTAGTTTTACGATTTCACCTTGCAATGTACGCAAGTGGTCTATGGCGTCTAAATGATGAATGCAGATTTTGTTGAAGAGGGATATATTAGATACACACTAACCATAAAGTAAAATCATAATTTATTTACCCTGAAATATTGTATTACGAAAAACGAGAAATAATCATTCTAAAGATTTTTTCGTTCTTAATTGATACTTAAAGTAATAAAAATGTATTTTCAAATCATTTTTAATTAAAATATAACTACGAGTAATAATTACCAGCTTGATAAGGCTTAGAAAACAAAATATTCTGATACAACTATTCTTTGAGCTTAGCTTGTGAGGTTATGTTAAAACAAATAAAACACATACACAAGACTCACAAATTAATCATTTATTTACTAATACGCGTTTCAATGACAAAGTCATCATCATCAGTGAGTGTTGCTACTACAAACTCTAACTTACAATTAAGGTGAATGTAGGGTTACAATTCTATATTTATACCGTGGGCGTTGCCATGATAACTCTTACTTTCACCTTAGTTGTAAGTTAGAGTGTGTAGTAGCAACACTCACTGATGATGATGACTTTGTCATTGAAACGCGTATTAGTAAATAAATGATTAATTTCTGAGTCTTGTGTGTGTATTTTATTTGGTTTAAAATTGTCTGATGTTTACAAAATAGTTGCGTTCTCTTGCGGAAAACGTATTTTTAAAAACTCCGAATGCATTTCATAACGCAAAGATTGCTAATTATTTGTAATATTCTACTGTTATTAAATAGTGATACAAAATACAAAGATTTTAACCAAAAACATTTTTATTCCAACCTAACGTACATTTCGGTTACAAAGTGACCATCCTCAGGGGGAATACACACCATACTCTGAGGATATTACTTGGTAACTGAAGTGTACATCAGTTAAAATAAAAGCATTAGTGGGTAGAGATTTATTGCATTATTTTCATATGAAATTTACCATTCCTTGTAATAAATAACGTGCACAAAGAAAGTCATACATTTAAAAAAATCTATTTACGATAACATTTTTTATATATTCAATTTTTTGATCTTGTCAAATATAACATAATACAATTAAAAACTATGAATGAATACTTTTTAAAACCAAGATCGACTATTTCAGGACTTTTGATATTCTCAATGAAAACCACCCACAATTTTACTAAGGCGGTTAGTTAATTGAATCTATTCTATTCCTATGGAGTTTATGAATGAAAGCAATCACAGGGAGCACACAAAACCACCCTTCGTCCAGGCTCCAGTCACCACCCCCAGCAGCGATAATTAGTTGTTAAATGAACACATTGACTAATTACCCTTCTCAAGTATTCAAGTAGTAATTCAATTCAAGAATCTCGACCTTTCATTTCATCAACTTATCCAAAATGTTTATAGCTTAAAATATTTAGAAATTTAATTTAATTTAGAGAACTTAAGATAATTCTTATTATGTTGAAACACAGAAACAATCAAATATACTTCCAATATATATTTGCCTCAATATATTAAATATAAATTATATTTATATTATATTAGGTATATTTATTTATTTATTTATATTTTACACAAATTTATATAATATATCTCCAATATATATATTACAGAATAAGTAATTCAAGTGATGATTTGGTATATATTAAATACATATTTGATCCATATGACTATTATTACCTGGCGTATTGTTTTAGTATCCTTAAACCCTCAAAATAGCAACGTTTTAGAATGTCAAGGAATGTCTTTTTTTAATTATCTCATTTAGTACTAATTTCTGTAAAAATTTGAAAATTTTCCAAACTTTTACTTACAACATAAGTAATAATTTAACTGGCTTGTGAGTCAATTTCATAAATAAATAACTCCATATTAGCTCACTAAACACTATATTCTATTGCTATAAGAGTCTCCATGGCTTATGTCATCATCATTAGTATTTACTTTACTTTATCCAATGCCCGCCCTTGGCTGTTGAACCATTCGGCGTCGAGCCTCCCAGTAACGACCGGTTCTGGACAGCTGGTCGTCCAGTTCAGGACAGGTTGAAATGTGGTCCCCATTCATAATACCATTGAGACAGAGCGGACACGTATCGGACTCCGCTTGGCCAAAACGGTAGAGGTGGGCCTGGAGATAGTTGTGTCCTGTCAGAAGTCGAAAGTCAGCCACGGCAGTTGCTCTATCGCTTGTGGGCAAATGGACCGCGACTGCTAAGTGATGCCCACTGTTTCCCCCTGCTGGCTTCCTCATGCTCTTGGTTAATGGAGCGTTTAAGGATTGCATCAATAAGGTGTTTGGCAGAGGTGAGGCTGGTTTCTGTGTAGGGTTGTTGCATATGTGTTCCATTTTTTGCAAGGTCGTCTGCTCTTTCGTTACCTGTGATGCGGACTTGGGATCCACTGAATGCTAAATGACCATTCATTTTGCAAAAGATGTGAGATTGCTTCTCAGCAATGGAATATGTTTGAACAGTCTGTTGAAGAGTTGTCGGCTATTGCAATTATGGCGGCTTGGGAGCCTATAAAGAAAACAGCTCGTTGGTGGGTAATGAGCAGCAAGAGCCTCTGCGGCCTGTCGCACTGCAGTTACTTCCCCATCAAAATTACTTGCGTTTGCCCCAACGCCCTGGCTGATTTCTAATAGCTTGGAGAAAGCTCCAGCGCCAGCTCCAGTAGGATTGAGTTTAGATCCATCAATGTAGATGTGCAGCCAGTCTGGTTCAGGATATAAAGTGTGGATTGTCTTAAGGGCAGAAATCTTTAGTTCTTCTGGGAGTGCAAGATGCTTGGGGGTTTTGAAGTTTAGTAACGACAAACTTTTGAGAGGCATGGCAATAGTCGGCTTGTTGAAAGTTTTGAGCGGGGTTGGGTTTGATTCACCGATGTTATACCTTCTTCTAAGTTCTTCAGCGTGTTGTAGTGGGCTTAGCTGGGTTTTTAGTCTCTTTGAAGCCTTTCTATAGTTAGTCTAGTTTTGGTGATTTACTCTTCTTGAGCGTTCCCAAAATTTAAGGGTTAGTTTTTTGCGCCTTTTTTGCAATGGTTCTATGCAGGTTTGCATTTCCATCGCACAAATGGGCGTTGAGAAAGCTGCGCCGGTGATGATTCTGAGGGCACTGATCTGGATTTTATCTAACTTTCGCAGATTCGGTTGACTGGCCAGTGACGTAACTTCCGAAGCGTATTCCATGGTGGGTCTAAAATAGGTCTTATAAGCAGTGGTAAGAACGTCCTGCGATCAACCTCACTTTGTACCAGTTAGTCTTTTTAACAGATTTGTTCGCTTGCTTGCGCGCTCAGCAACCTCTTGTATGTAATTTTTCCATGAGAGTCTAGTGTCCAGATTAATACCTAAGTATTTGGACAATTTAGACTCTGGTAGGTAACTCTATTTATATTTGAGCTCAATGGTTGGGGGCTTGGTGGAGAGAGTGAACAACTGAAACAAGGTTTTCTCTGGACTAACTGTCATTTTATTGCAGTCGGCCCATAGCCCCATGTTTTCTAATGCTAGGTTCATAGTTTCTTCAAGGTGGTCAGCCTTGTTAGTAGTATTCCACACAATGACGTCATCAGCATACAGCAGGGATGATGTGCCAGGTGTTTGTTCGATGGCGGCGGTGAGGTCATTAATCATTGTGTTGAAGAGAAGGCAACTGAGCACGGCTCCCTGAGGTAAATCTTGTTTTTGGGCTTTAAAATTGGAGACAGCACTCATGAACCTCGTCCTTATCAGGCGCTGGGTTAGGAAATTTTTTATCCACTTCATCATATTGTTTACCACCCCCAGTTTCGCTAGTTTTAATAGCAATCGCTTCCACACTTTATCATAAGCAGCTTTAAAATCAATTAGTACGGCCAGGGTGGACTGCCTTCTGTGGAAACCATGCTTCACAGCTTGAGTAAACCTCCCCAGTTGGTCAACAGTAGAGTGGTTTTGGCGAAAACCTGCTTGGGCTTCGCTTATTGTTCTCTTCTTTTCTAAGAAGTTTCTCAGTCTTTGCTCGATCATCTTTTCAGCCACCTTTGAGCAGACACTGGTCAGCGATATCGGCCGAAAGCTCTCGAGGTTGTTACGGAGTTTGCCTTTCTTACGGATGGAGATAATTTCAGCTCTTTTCCATTGGTGGGGGACCCATTTCATCCATGTCAAGTTCATGAGCTTGAGGAGGCGCTGCTTTGCTGTTTCACCAAGGTGCCTTATAAATTCGGGAAATATTCGGTCCGGTCCCGCTGCTTTTCCAGTTTTTAGTGTGCGAATGGCCGCTTCCAGTTCATGTGTTAGGAAAAGGTTGACCATTTCAGGTGTCGGCTCGGCTTTGAGAGGGCCCACTGATTGCTGTTTGATGTATTTACGGTCATTGGCTCTTATGTCAAGGGTGCTGACAGCAGCATAGTACTTGCAGAGTGCTTGTGCAACGTCGTTTGGGCTGGTGAGCGTCCTTCCATTGAAAATGATTGGTTCCCATGTGAAGTTACGTTTGTCGTTATTGAGGCTTGTAATAAAATTGTGAGTTTTCAAGCCGTCCTTTCTAAAATATAGTTCGGCAATAAAATTACGGTATGTGCTTCTTTTCGATTGGACGATCTCCCTCCTGAATTGGGCTTGTTTTTTTTCTGAGTTGGATACAGTCTTCGAGGTTGTTGGTAGTCTCTGCCGTTTTTCTGGCTTTATTTCGTTCCCTTTGTAGTTTTGTCAGATTTTCATTCCAAAAAGGCTTATATTTATTGATGTACCCTCTGGGTATGCATTTTTTGGCGATCTCTAAAATGTTCTCGCAAAAGCCGCTACGGACTGGCCAGGGTTGCCATTTATGATGCTAGTAGTGAGAAGCCGATTTGATGTTTGTTCAAAAGCTGTCCAGTCCGCCCTTTTGAAATTCCAGCGTGGAAGACGTGGTTTTTGGACATTATTATTTTTTTGTCTCACCTGTAAGAACAAGGTCCTATGACCACATCCCTCAACAGCATCCCCCAGTTTCAGGTCAGATCTGCTTATCAGGTTTGCATGTACTAGGCACATGTCAGGTGTACTGGTTCTTCCACCAAATGATAGAAAGGTGGGTTCTGATCGTAGATAGATCAGTTGTGTTTTGTCAATAAAATTCTCCATAGCGTGGCCAGGTGCATTGCGGTCAGAGTAGTTCCATCGGGGGGAGTGCGCATTGAAGTCCCCTAGTATAATGGAGTTGCGGTGTCGGGATGACATTTCTATGAGACTTGTATTTAAGTTGTCAGTTGGTGGGTTATAAGCACCAATGATTTTGTAGTAGTGTCCGTTTATCCAGACTTCTATAAGTACGGCTTCATGTTTGTCGGTTTCGCACATCCTGTGAAGCATCTCAAATTTGCATGCTGCGTTGTTATTTACACCGACAACAATCCCTGAGGCCTAGGTGTCTAGACCTAGGTACAATAAAATTGGTAAAATTCATAGTGTAAAAAAATCTGGAGAGTCCGTTGAGGCTCCAGCTTCAACTACAATGAAAACATCTGCGTCCAGTTTATGAATGAGAGTCTTGAACTCTGTGAACTTTGTGTTATTAAGGCCACCGGCGTTCCAGAATAGTACGCGGAGCCCATCGTTCAAGCCCTGAGAAGGGCTGGCTTTCGATTTGGTCATCTCTAGGAGGATTTGGCAGAGATTCGTTGTAGCAGATTTAGCGTTACCCAGGGTGCACCACGTGGAGGCCTGCTACATTTACACCCGTCATCATCATTAGTGACATCACTACAAATTTAGAACTTCAACTAAGGGTTGAATATTAGATTGTATTGTTTTGCAAGCTCGTTGCAGTTATTTATTTATACAATTAGCTGTGAGATTTAATATAAACCCCACCTCAAACGTTTTATTTGTAACTTAAAGTGTTAGGCCTAATATTGATATCTTTATATGTTGAATCAAACCTGTTTAGTTCTTCTAACTTTTAAACATCTCTAGTTCTCGTGAGATGTTAAGATATAAAACAAACAAAAAAAAAACAAATTAACATGAAGAATATCCATTATATTGAATGACATAATACCTTGAGTGTGTCTAATGGTCAACAATACTCCTTCTTTATTTATCTGTCTTTATGATTTTCCATGCATATAAATGCATTATTATAATTTTTGCCGCAATTAGACCGTGTTATAATGAAATAGTTATGACCCATAATGCTATTCAAAATACATTCACTTTGTTACTACAAAAAATGTGTCTAAATTTTGTTGTTTCATTTTTTGAAAAAGGTACATTTTACCTTCACGTTGAAAGAGTGAGAACAAAACACATTAACCACTAAGAAATCACAGCAAAATGTTTCACCGGTTTTATACAAGATATTCTGAGAATAATTTCAAACGGCAATTTTTGTACTTTCAAAAATATTCCTGTATGCATTATTCCGAGTAAAAGAAATTAAAAGGTTACATATTTTTCTAGGTAGACCCATCTGTATTCTACTTCTTTATATTGTGCTCTGCAAGTAAAACGAAGTTTTGATCATTTGGAATAAGGTAGTACTCAATTCCTTGAATGTATGGGTACAGAAAAAATTAACAAAATTACTCCAAAACTTCTAAGATTTATTCACAGGCTTATACAACTTTTTTAACAATACATTAACGGCTATTAGATTTTATTTCATATTGGATCCAACCAATGATGTTTATTTTGTAATGAATCCGACCAATGTATTCTATTTCATATTGTATCCAACCAATGTATTTTATTTCATATGGGATCCAAATAATATATTTTATTTTATAATGGATCCAACAAATGTATTTTATTTTATAACTGATCCGACCAATGTATTTATTTTATAATGGATCCAACAAATGTTTTTTATTTTATAATTGATCCGACCAATGTATTTATTTTATAATGGATCCAACAAATGTTTTTTATTTTATAATTGATCCGACCAATGTATTTATTTTATAATGGATCCAACAAATGTATTTTATTTTATAATTGATCCGACCAATGTATTTATTTTATAATGGATCCAACCAATAATTCTTATTTCATGATGGATTTGACCGGGGATACTCTGATAATGACTATCCCATTCTACAACTCTGACATTCTTTTCTTTCCTTAAAGGTGTCCTGGATCCTTCAAATTGAAAACGAATTTTATTTTAATATATTTATTTGCTTGCTCCCGATTTGAGCTCATATTAACCCTCTTTTTATCCTTTACTGTTTTCTTCGTCGCTCTACGATAAAGGTAAAATCGGAAGGCTATAACAAACAAATCTATTTTTAAATATTCAAAAAAGTATCTAATAACAAAAACTGAAGTTTTATTTAGGTGTAGTAGTTTAGGGATGTGAGCAAATACTGAGGTCAGATATCTGGGAAAAAATAGCTACATCATCTTTAGCAAATATAACGCATTATGTATCTAAAACTACTTACTTTACTTTATCCAACGCCTGCCCTTGGTAACTCGACCATTTGGCATCGTGCAGACCAGTAGAGCTTGGAGAGTCTGGTTTTTGGGTCGCTATTGTATGCTTCGAGCTGTGGGCAGGCAGGAAGGTGGTCTCCATCCATCTTTCCTGTTTGGCACAAGGGGCACCGATCCGTGTCCGCCAGCCCAATGGGATGAAGGTGCGCCTGAAGGTAGTCGTGTCCCGTGGTTAGACGGAACAGCGCAACACTGATAGGTCGAGGCAGGTTTTTTGGAATGGGGTTGGTGCAAAGTTCTTGCCATCTCTTTCCAACAGCCAGGTTTTCTTGTGATGTTTTCAAGTATGTATCTAAAACTAAAACCGTTATAGTTTTAACATTAGGCTCATCTCTTTGGACATTGCTGACACGCCCATGGTGTTTCTTATGCATATTCGTAGATACTTGGATTAACGACAAATTTATATCTGGTCGTGTTAGATAAAACTGAATACCTCCATTATGTACTTACACGTCTATATAATATGTATAACCTAAAACGTTACTTAATAAGCTTTCCTTATGTGGGATACGATTATGTCCCTTGTATTACTGCACGTACATACATATTGAGCTCAGTCATCAAGTTACGCCTTAAAGCATAGGCAACAGCCGATCACATGTAAGGATACATTACTCTGTTTATGTCACGGGAGGTGTAATTTATTGAAATACAGGAAATTGTGACGCATTACAGTTTATCATCTCTCAATAGATTGTGTGACGTGACATAGGTTGTAGCGGCCGATCCAATTATAATCTAAACGTCAGAATTAATAGCATCTATTTACGGACTGTACGTTTTACAACTGTAAAATATATTTCTATTTGACATAAGTAAAACAATCGAATCTCGGGGGACTAAGTAAATGTCTCAAACTTAATTTTAGATGTTATACATTTAAACTACTGATATTTAAATAGCTTTAGGTACATGTCCTATTTAATTGATCAATAAAGAATGAAAATAAACAAAATTCAAACAAAAACAAACAAATGAGTTATTTAATAATTCTTTCAATAAATTAATTCTAAATTTATACGGAGGAAAATAAATAATAAAGTAATCTATTTTAACATAACTTTTTTGTAAATATTTTAAAGTGAACGTATTAAAAAAATTCGTCAATTTACTATATTCAATACAAAGTTAAGATTCTATCCAGCTTTTTCTCTCAACAACTTACCCCTACAAAACTATAGATCGCTTAAGCCACAGATTTAGTATTTAATAGAACTTTCTATTATTGAAAGTAAAAATGAAAGAACAAAGTTTAAAAGTATACAAAATAATTTATCACGCTAAATGTATTGAATTCAGATCTAAACTGTTTCGTAACGAAGTTGTGATCGAATAAGACCGACTTTGAGTTCGGAAGAAGTAATGACTGACTAAAACTCTGATTCCTGGAAACCTTTTAAAGTTCTCAGGATTCTAAAGCTACGTTGTTTAGCTAGAGCAGACATTCTACTGAAAACGTTGTATATTTTAGAACACCTTTACATTTTATTAGCGTAACTGGTTTAGAAGCTAAATGTTTTATAAAATTATAAACTAAAAATGTGATTGGTATATAAATAACAAACAATAAGATTATGTAAATATTATTCGAGCTGGCTTGTGAGTGAAAGTTATAATTAAAGAATAAAATATGGTACAACTAACAAATATACAATTTTTTTATTTCAAACGCGTTTCAACGACTAATTTGTCGTCATCCTCAGTGAAGATACACAAATGAAATTAACTAAAATATATATATATATTAAACATAACCTATAAAGTTTTAGCAAAAGTAAAAACAAAAGTTTTGTTTTTAAAATAAAAAAATTGTATATTTGTGAGTTGTACCATATTTTTATTCTTTAATGATAAGAATATGGTTTACGATTGTTGGTAGATGACATTTTTTTTATTAAAACTGGTTCTATTAGACCATTAACTTTCGTTGCATTATCTTAAGCTAAATAATGATTTATTTAAGGTTCCCATTGACTCATTAGTTCTTGTCCGAACATTGTCAATACATATTGTATTAGAACTAACACAGCACAACACAACACTACACTAACCCAAATGGTTTGGTTCTCTTCAATCTTCTAACAATGGACTGGTTATCGAGAAGTTGAAGAGCCACTGTACTTGGATGAAGGTGAAGCCTCTTTCCATGTTTTTCGCCATCTTCTTTATTTCTTTTGGAATCGTCGGGATATTTAGATCTCGGTGAATATCTTTGTTTTTACATACCAAGGGGCATTAACCATACTTCTCAGTACTTTATTTTGGAAAATCTGGAGAATTCCTACATTAGATTCCTTTGCACACCCCCACAGTTGACTGCCATACATCCAAACCGGTTTCAAAATCTTGTTGATTTAATTTATTTTATTTCCTAATGAGAGGTTTGAATCTCCACCCTTGAGCCAATAGTGCTCACGGTATTTGATATTTAATTCCTCCTTATTTTTCTTGATGTGGTGTTTCCATCTTAGTTTAGCATCTAGGTTCATACCTAGATATTTAGCTTTCTTTTCATAATGGATGATGATTCCGTTAACATCCATTAACGGAGGATCTTTCAGTACTATATTTGTGAAGTTGATGTGGACTGACTTTACTTCATTCAGTTTGATTTTCCATTTATAAGTCCATCTCAGGAGTTTGTTTCTCCAGTCCTAGGAGTTTGTTTGTTGCTCTCTGGACTTTGTCCGTAGATGTATATATGTCTTTGTCAGTTGCTAACAATGCTGTGTCATCTGCAAACGTTGCTATGGTTACTTCTGGGGTGGAGGGAGTAGCACAGGTGTAAAGTAGGTATACGTAATTCTGTAAATACCGGAGGCATAACTGGATATAACAACATTAATATTTTGTATCAAAATACAATACCACTAAGAAGAAAGAAATATCTTCACATTTGTTCATTAGAAAGTATCTTCACAAAAACATCTTTCTGAAACATTTTTTCTCATACCTAAGTGAGCTTTAAAACTTGTTTTCCTCTATTAATGTTCGCGATAAGGAAGTACGCAGTATCGTAAACGTCCGATGTTATTTTGGCTCTAAGTTCGTTTAGTTTTGTAGTTTAGTCCCAACAAACAGATAATTTCCGTCAGGTTTTCAATTATGAATATTATTTACAATAATTGGTTTCAAATAAATTTCGTCTTAAAGATAGTTTTTGAAAGTAATTTAAAAATTTCAATATATACATTTCACAATAACAAAAAACCGATACTATGTAAACACTTATAACTTTCCAATGTTCTACTATAACCTTCCAAGAATGAAGTTGGATATTGTTTTTTTCAGAGTAATGCATATTCATTGTAATATACGCTGGAATAATGATTAGTTAAGATTACACAATGATAATGTTTTATTGCGTTTTTGTATTGGTTTAAAAGATTCCTAAAATATCTGTAACTAAAATCGTATCGTCTACTACCATGCTTACACACAATACGCACACACACACAAACACATTATTCGAGTTTATGCGAATTTAACTATTTTAAGATAATACTTTAAAAATTCAATTTATTTAATATCATTTTAATTATTGGTGATTTAATAAATACCCTGTATTTTTTTAAAAGAATTTGACAAAATATTTGAATTAACAACATTCAATATATAAATCCATAAATTCTTTTTCTCAAGGTTTGTAATTACTGTCGTCGAAGCATATGATTTCATTAAACACTCATCAGTAGAAATACCAGGTAGTTAATAATGAGAGTAATTAAGTTTTTATATATTTATAGTAAAATGATAAAGATTGTACTGTCGCCTTCTATGTGAGGAATAATTAAATGATTATTACACAACTAAATAGTTCGTTTTGCATTTCAACAAAGTAAGACTTATATAAGGCCATTGTTATGCCATCTGTTACGACCTGTCTAC
This sequence comes from Prosapia bicincta, assembly GCA_036971475.1. Taxonomy (NCBI): domain Eukaryota; kingdom Metazoa; phylum Arthropoda; class Insecta; order Hemiptera; family Cercopidae; genus Prosapia; species Prosapia bicincta. The sequence goes on along the minus strand of JBAIZL010000004.1, from coordinate 1,145,904 downwards.
AGTGACAATAGAACATGCTTTGAATGGGAAAGCCGAACCGCCAGACAACGAGTGGCTAAAGTAGAACAATGTTATCCTACACCCTTTAGTTATCGGCTTGAAGTAAATCATTTGATCTTAAAGAATATATTGTTAAATAACTTAATATGCTGGATTGGTAATTAGAAAGTATCACATGCGTGTAAGTTATAAACAAATGGAACTTACATTTTTATATTTTAGTGCAAACATTTTGATAAACACTCAGGTAAAGAGTAAATTTATTTACATAAACAAATTGTGATCCAGATACTTGGTGACATCTTATTTATTAGGTTATATTACTTCACAAATGGAACGTAGAAGGGACAAGACCGATGTCAGAAAGTACAACTCAACTAGTATTTTCAGCCTATCAAATTTATAGCAGGCGTTAAACGACGGGTTTGCCCTTTATGACGTTTTTCAGAAATTTAGTATAAAAAACATTGAAATGTGTGTAAATTATTTTCGTAATCTGTGACCTTTTAAAATAAAACCTATATATCAATTACAATAAATTCCTGAACCATTCAGTAATTCATTACATCAACATATTTGGTTGTAAATCTGGAAATCTAAATCCTTAAACTATTATGACAATAATAGTACTGTATTATGCTGCAAAGTGCTTTACAAAAAGGATGTCGTATAAAATTTCCCTAAGAAGTTTATTACTTTTTCAAGAAGTTTAGAGTCATTTAATTCTGAAATAGATTGGTAATATATACCTATTTGTAAATATATAGTATATTTAAATATTATATATATATATAAATATATATATAAAATACGTTTTCTTGTTTAATAATTTAAAACAACATAGTTTATTCAAATACAAGAATATCTATTATTTTATATCCAAAGCTTTTCGTTGGCAAACAGTACCAACATCATCAGGAATGAAAATTTTTAATATATATATATATATATATATATATATATATATATATATATATATATATATATATATATATTATGAATACTTGTTATCTGTCAACAACATTCGCTCTTCTACTGTGGTTCGGTTCACCTCGTCAATGCTAGATGAGATTCTAGCGAAAAGTCGGAACTGCGAATTTATGCTCTGCAGAATGAACGGGTGTATTCAAGATAATAAGTATTCATCATATTTTTCCATCCGTGAAGGAATACGTATCAGCATATATATATATATATATATATATATATATATAAATATATATATATATATATATATATATATATATATATATATATATTTATATATATATATATATATATATATATATATATTTATATATATATATATATATATATATATATATATATTTATATATAACTTAGTTTAGACCTAAGTAAATACGCAATATTAGTATAAGACACCTGTATTTGTAGAGCCTAGGGCCATTGGGAAGTTCAGTCATCATATCTAATCACAAAGCTTAGAGATGCTGGAGCGTCAGTGTATCTATAACTCCCGTAAGGATTGCTAGCCTTTGTACATAGGAGTTGTACCATATCTTTCATTGTAATTGGTATAATTCTAACTATATTAATAAAATTGTGTTTTTACTTCACAATTAGTTTGAGTTTTTTTTTCAAATCAATCTGCCATTAGAAACCATGTAACTTTTACGTAACTAAGTGTATAGTATACATAAATAAACGTATATAGTGTATCGCATGTACATCTAAGTAAGGATATCTGTAGGCACATATACGTATTAGCTTGTTTAAATTTAAATTAACCAATGAAATCATACATTGAATCAAATTGCTGTATCGTTTTAGAAATATGTGTTCAGAATTTGGTTAGGTTATTATATTTAATAATGTGTTTGTATTTAGTAAAAATATAATACTTAAAGAGTTAAGTTTGTAATAATAATTACCTAAAGAGTTTAAGTGGTTTATAACTTATATTATGCTCCTATAATTACCTGTATGAACAAGTTGGTATACTGGATTATCTGTCATAAAAAAACATCCGTAGCATTTGGATGAAACGAATATATATATATATATATAAATATATATATAAGTTATATATATATATATATATATATATATATATATATATATATATAAGATAAAATGTTTCATTTAATGAATACTAAATATTTCAATAATATTGCATACGTTCTAAGTTTCGTTTTTTATTTACTTTCTCCGTTCCTTTAAACTGAAATTTGCTTTAACCTCTCATATATCAGATTAAATCAATATTTCGATTTCAAAATAAGAACACATTAACCTCGATGCAATTAATTAACAGATCTATGGGGCTACTTAAATCCGTAGATCTGTGAGAAGAATAAGTAAATCCGTAGATCTGTGAGATGAATAAGTAAATCCGTAGATCTGTGAGATGAATAAGTAAATCCGTAGATCTGTGAGATGAATAAGTAAATCCATAAATCTGTGAGATGAATAAGTAAATCCGTAGATCTGTGAGATGAATAAGTAAATCCGTAGATCTGTGAGATGAATAAGTAAATCTGTAGATCTGTGAGATGAATAAGTAAATCCGTAGATCTGTGAGATGAATAAGTAAATCCGTAGATCTGTGAGATGAATAAGTAAATCCGTAGATCTGTGAGATGAATAAGTAAATCCGTAGATCTGTGAGATGAATAAGTAAATCCGTAGATCTGTGAGATGAATAAGTAAATCCGTAGATCTGTGAGATGAATAAGTAAATCCGTAGATCTGTGAGATGAATAAGTAAATCCGTAGATATGTGAGATGAATAAGTAAATCCGTAGATCTGTGAGATGAATAAGTAAATCCGTAGATCTGTGAGATGAATAAGTAAATCCGTAGATCTGTGAGATGAATAAGTAAATCCGTATATGAAATAAGAGAAAAATCTAAATAAATTATGTTTACACTAATGAATAATATACGAGTAAAACATAATTTGTTAATTTTCAAATGAGATTGCAAACTTCAATAATGGATTAGACGTAAATATATAGTTATTAACAATCAGTTTTAGGAAAGCACGACGTAATTGAAATGTCTTCATGATATTATAAGCTTTGGATTAATAACTTCATGTTACCGTTATTCAAACTTAAATGAGTAGAATTTTATCGATGACAGTAATAATTTGCTACGAACTTATTCCTTTTCTCTATTAAATTGTTATATTTATTTATTATTACCTTACAAAGCATGGATTGGTATTCAAATTGTGGACGATATTTGTAAAATAAATATTCAAAATAAGGTTGTAAATTTGTTTGGCTGTATAAGGATTACAACTCTGAGAGAATGGCTTGACGATGAAATCAGTTTTATCCTCTGCAGGCGATGTTGCCGGATGTAGGGTACTACAAAACATGAATCTCAGAATCTCAAAACATGAGTCTCAGATAAAGATGCTAATTTGAATGGAACTAAATATAGTTATTGTAGTTATTTCCTTTAAGTTTTCCTTGATTATATAATATTTAATATTATAGTTATAATTTGACATAACATGTTTTCGTACGGTTCGAGAAGAACGAACACTGAGAAGTCCCCGGAAACCGTCATAGATTTGGTATCAAATATAACTTTCGTTCATTTAAACGTTTATGTTCTTTACGTTGTATATTTTGTTATTAAAGATTACAGTCTAAAAATCCAAAGTAATGTTGTATAGTAATAAAACGATACTTAATTTATTGTTATTGCACGACAAATAAATATATTTTAAAATTTTTTAAAATTATTTTAATTCAAATGAGTTGATTGAACTAGGACGAGATAAATCCAATAAGTCTTTGTAAGATTCTGTGGTATTATAAATAATTTATAAAAAATTATATTTTTATTAACAATCTTTCAAACTACAAAACCGTTAGCTGATAATAAAAATTAAATTGAAATTCGACTTTTACATTTTGAAATAATTCTCCAGTTCATTTATTTTATTATTGATTTCAGTAGCAACAGTGTGGAAGGGATAAAATGAAAAACAAAATCATTTTTTACTGTTTTTAAAAAGGCTCATATTTTCAAATAATATCTGCTTCCCTTATGAAGACATTTATTTTATCGTGTCTTTTGAACATATTTCCTTAAAAGTTTTGCAATAATAAAGTTTTAAAAATAAAAAGGAATAAACATTTATTAAACCTTATAATAGGACTTTGGTGATAATTTGGACGTTTACCAATTTTATTTTAAATAAAAAAGAAATTTACCTAGTTACGACTGCTTTTAAACTTTTACACGATTAACACATTTAATAATTAGGTCATGAATTGAAAAATGCAACTAGTTTTATTAGTTTAACTTTATTAGTTTAACTAGAGACCTAAATATTATATAAGTTCAGGGTCCATGTTTGTACCGTGGAACTAATTATTTCCTATTTAAAGTGAATATCGTCCAACATACCCATATAGGCCTACTACGTAGTTATAAAACGTTCAATTAATGGCTTCAAGGCAAATGAAATATTGTGTGTTTAATGCGATTAATTATAGCATTAATATTCATGACATATATTTAGGTCTAAAGGCGACACAAAAAAAGAAATAATGGGGAACATGGTCCTACAGGGGCGTTTATATAGGAAATATGGATTGCAGTAACTGAATAGGAGAGTCTGTAATAATTGCTATGTAATGATACATCATATGGTGACAGTGACGGATTACTTGTAGTAAACTGTGCCAAGCTGGGATGAGATTTCAAGAGTGATTGTGGCGAATACCACTGGCATACATCACCACAAGTGACGTTTATCTATTGACATCTTGTAACTACCCAATAATGGTAATCGTTACCAAAGTAAAATAAAATTTTAAATTTTAAAGAATTCCATGTTAATTATCTAAATGAGTTTCGTGTTTCAAGAAGTTTAGACACTAAACAAACGCCTTGCAGACATTACTCCTTGTAAATATTATCACTGACGGTAAACAAACACATGAAGACAAAGTGGGTCAACAAAAGTGTTTGAGTAAAAATTTCATGTAGTAGTGTTTATATATAAAAGTAAACGTTTATTTTACTTTCACATTCGAATTTGTAGGAACCAGTTTTGAAAATTAAAATAAAATTTGTTGAAAAATTATTGAATAACACAAGGCAATTGTAAGACTGTAAGGTAGGCTATTATTAGGACTGTGTTAGTTTCTGGACATTTTCTAAATAAGCCCATTGTGCTTTCTGGATCATTCGAAGGTTGTATTGTTAGAATGTTTAATGTACCAATGATTTGCCGTTCTATCACTACTCTATGACCATTGATATATTTCCTTTCTATAGTATTGAATAACTTTCATAATTTATGAATTTTCTTGAATTTTGTAGTCCATAACGTCCGGTGAATCTTAATTAATCACTTAAACAATAGTTCATGACTATCCGAACTTTAAATTTTGTAAATTTGTTAAAACCTACTTAGGCAGAACGTTTTCGATCGCTATGTGGCGATCTTCATCAGTGTCTTCATCAAAAGATCGCCATATAGCAATAAAAAATGTTCTGTATTATTACGTTTTAACAAATTTACAAAATTTAAAGTTCGGATAGTCATAAACTATTGTTTACGTGATTATACTGAATTTTTTTTTTAAATGGAATCTACATTTTGTTGTAAACATTTGAAAATCTAATAGGGTACTAAAACTTCTTTTTTCATTCTCATAAAATGTATCGTCAACCTTCCTGATGTTCTCTTCCGATATTTGTCGTGTAATGTTTACTGGATTTAGCCGGACAGATATGGGCGTTATAATGGATTCTAATAATTTATTCTCTTTAATATATTTAGGCTCTACAATGATGTCCTATCACACCTGTCTTTCCCTAAACATACTCTGCAAAATACAAAAACTACATTTTACTACCCTTTTTTCTATTCCTTTTTAGTTTAGGTTTTTTTAATGTTTCAACGACTTTGTAGATTTGTTTATTTTATATTTCCTAGTGTAAGTAATCTAATAACTTTGGATAGAAAATAAAATTCATCCATGGAACGTTCCATCAAAGCTGCGACCCTATACATAACAAGACCTAAATGCCTGTTAACGTTTTCAAGTTGCCCTTTCATTTTTACGAGTATAATGTCTTTGAGTGTACACTTCTATACTTCATCAAAACTTCACCAATACTATATTATTTACACTTTATTTATACCAATTTCCCTATCTTTTAATGGAAATACTAACATTTCAAAGGAACTAATTACAAAATATTTGAAACATTCCACAAATGATTTATTGTGCAAAATTACCAAATAAATTGTAAAATAGCTATGAATTTCCACGATACCAGAACATTACATCTATTTTAGTACGTTTTACTAAGGAGCGTACATACTTCTTTAATAAAATTCAAATTTGTTAATATATGCAAAACGTTTCATATAGGAATACTTGCAAAATATGTTTGATATCCTCTTTAAACATAGTAATGGCGTGTTGGTTTATGTGTTCCAGAAATAGAGGGCGAGTTGTTATTTTTGCACATTTAATAATATTCACACTGAATAATTATAGTTGATCCATGAAACCTGAAATTGAATTTAAAAGATTTAAATAAATTAACGTTTTACCCGGGGGCGATTAAGGTTTTGTGTTTTTAAGTTCTTATCGTCAAAAATAAATATTTTGCTTCCTCTGAAAATAAAACCTACCTTCATTTTCTAATCGAGAATAGTGATCAAACATATGCTTGTTTAAAAGCAATCAAACGATTGGAATTTATGCGTTTGTTTGTATTAATGTGTGTATATTAATCTTTTACAGTAAAAGATTTTCTTTTAATGTTCCTTTTTTATAGTCGAAATAAATATATATATATATATATATATATATAAATAAAGAACTAAGTCAAAATACAAATTCAAGAATTATAATTGAATTTTTGTATTTGTATTTTGACTTAGTTCTTTATTAATACACAAGAATACAT
>JBAIZL010000004.1:1096489-1133989 GCA_036971475.1 Prosapia bicincta | reverse complement strand
TGAACTATACAATTCAAAGCTTCTTGTTGGGAAACAGTACCAACATAATCAGGAATAATAAAGAATATCAAGTATACAAATGTTCACTTTCTGCATTATTATTTCTTTATTATTATTTATTATGTTGGTACTGTTTTCTAACGAAACGCTTTGAATTGTATAATTCAATAAATTATTTTTGTATTTGCATTGTGTGTGTGTGTGTGTGTGTGTGTTTGTGTAGACTGCATGCAAATAATTTTTCATGAATCTTTATAATATACAAAGGAGATAATTTTCCGGCTGAGTACAAAATAAAATAACCATTTAATTGGGTCACCTAATGATATCAACTCTCCTAGTGTAATATAATCGATATTAATTAGCTGTTACAGCCACGCAAGCAGAAAGTCTGAACGATCGGTTTGATTAATGGTTTAGACGTAACCGCGTAGTTATTTTTTATCCATGTACCAAGAGAAGGTGTTTATTGGTTAACATTTTAAAATTATTTTAATAGTGTAAATACATGTAAAATTAGGCCATAAATACATTTCTCAATGTTTACACTTTGACTTGTTTTTCTTTAAGGGGAAATACATTTCGATTATTTAATTTTACTGAAGAATAAATGTTCTGTGACAAAATAATATCCTAAAATGAGTTTTATTATCTAAAACTAGTTTCAGAATAGTAGCGTTACTAAGCTAAAATTGGACTAAATGTTGTAAATCTGTTGGCAGTACTGTCATTTGTCATTCTATGGCACAGATTGTCTATAAGAAACCTATTCCTATGTTAAAGAAAACCAATTAGCAGAGACGTCGTCGACTACAAAGTCTTCTGCTCAATGGTCCAAGTATTGTCAGTCTGAAAAACCTTTTTTGTGGAGTATATCGGATACACGATATTAACACAATGCTATATTGTATAGACTACAACTTATGTACAGTGTTGATGCTAACTGGAAGGAGCGAGTGAAATTATAAGAGGTTAGTAGATTCCTTTACATAAGCCAGCACAAAAATAATTTGCGCTGATTTGAAAAACAGATTCCATTTTATCTATAATAATTCTGTAATTATTTTTATACCTAAATATAAAATACCTGTTTTATACATAACTATTTAAAAAAATACCATTATTATTTGTGATTTATAGAGAGCAACGTATTTATCTCACATCCCTAATTCAATGAAACTCTCTATATATTTTCATATATATACCATTTTTTTTAAATATTTTAATGAAAGATGTATTTTATTATTATTAATGACAATTTGATCAAATTGTAAGGGCCCGTTAGTTTTTATCTTACGAATCACTAAACGCATTATGTGTAAAATTATATTAAAATATTTATGGATTAAGTAACAAGACAAATTCACCTAATTGAGAAAAAATACTATTTTATTAATTCAAATATTTTACAAGTTTGATTATCATTTAAATATTTGTTTTCTTAATGGTATCATTGTTTTTAATAAAGTATTTAAAAATATATATTTTGGTAAATATTAACAAAGCAACTGTTAAATAAAAACACGGTTGAGGCGTGAGTAAAAAAAACCTAAATTATTAATATTGAGCAACGTTTCGATGTTTAAATTGTCCTCCTCATTCAGGACTGATTTCCTCCTTTGTACTATTTTCAAACCTAATAGAAACAGAAGATAAATTCTTTTCTACATCTTCAATTATTTCAAACATAAGCTCTTAGACAGACGTTCTTTGTTTGAAATAATTAAAGATGGAGAAGGGAAGTTATCTTGTGTTTCTAGTAGGTTTGAAAATAGTACAAAGGAGGAGATCAGTCCTGAATGATGATAACAATTTAGTCGTCGAAACGTTGCCAAATTTTTAATAATTCAGGCTTCTTTGACTTATGCACCAACCGTGTTTTTATTTAACAACATTTTGTGAGTGAACACATCATCATGAAGTTTCAAACTTCTCCCATTAGAGAGTTATAAAATATAAAATTTATAAATTTTATATTAATATTATTTTCGCACATTTTATCTTTTTTAGTATTTCTTAAGGCTACGTTATTAGATACTATGTATTTAAAATTTTTTGATTACATCTAACAGAATTATATATATTACACAAAAAGAAAATAGTTGGAGCAATTACCCCATTATTCCTATATTTATAAGAGCTATTCCTTATTGTATGTGCAACTTTCAAATTATAGGATTCAACACAGGTCTCTGGGGTCTTGGATTAGCATGTTTATGTGCAGAGAATATATTTCAATATAAAAATAAAAAGGGTCGAAAATAGATATCGATTGACATTCCTTTTTGCAACTACTTCCGTCTGTGCATTTAGATGCTTTATCTATTTATCGAGATGTAAAAAGATATAGGGTTTTAAGGTGTCTAAAACAACATGTGTATAACGTCCATAAATTCTATTTGAAACTGAAAACAAATATTTTACATGTTTTGAATTATATTTGCACATATCCATAGAAACAAATATATCAGTACTTAGATCTTACAAAGCAATGAATTCTCATCCTCTCTTTAAACCCCCTTTCCCGTATAAAGTACACAACATATTATATAGGCTTCAAAACAATCACAGGATTCAAAATACTGTGTGTCTATGTAACACATAGTGTTAGAAACCACACTCCAAATCTTTACGTTTACTCAATATTTCGTATTTCATGTAAATCTCCAATTCTAGAAATATGTGTTCCTTCTTTTGCCCAAACGTTTCTACCAATCCGAAGTAAAGTAAGGAAATAGGGCCAGATTTTTGCCCCAATGACTACCATATGGAATGGTATATCTCACATATGTATAATATAGTCTATACAGATTAAAATATAGCCTGATGTAGAAACGACAGATTTCTAATATTTCTTTTATTGGTGCAATTACCCACTCGCTAATAAAAATATCTTAACAGTTTTGACATCCTAGGCTTCAATATAAATGGAAGTTTAATACATGGTGTTGTTGGATGTATCTCAATGATTAGTATAATTGTAAAAAAAATGATTCTTTATGAAAATCTACGATTAATTTCACTAGTAATCCCACTTACAAAAAATATAACTATTACCACTGAAAACAAATATTTGTTATAATGTCGAGACAAAGGTTTTTTTTAAATTAAAGTAGAAACAAAAAGTGGTGTATTATTACAGGAATGAAAAGTTAGAAACAATATTTAGAAGTGTAATATACCGAGAATAATGATAACGAAAATTTTTTTATCTTAATCCGATCCCAAAATAAAAAAAACTTTGACAAAAATCAAAACAACTTTTTTTGTAATTAGGTAAAATTTTTGAAATTCATAAATATTGTATACTAATATATGTGCTACAACCTATTAAATTTTTAACACGATTGGTTTAATAGTTTTTATATTATAAATTTTCAAAATCTGGCATTGTCTGAAAAACGCCAAAAAACTGCTACGTTTTTAATTCAACCCGCTGAAAGACAAAGTTAAAACCGCAAAAAAATTAAATTAACATTAATAGACGCAAAATTAAATTTATGAAATTTTGGTGCATCTTGTTTTGTTATAAGTATATCGGTTGTCTTGTAGTAAAAGCTTAAACTCAACACTTTTTGACCCGATAGTAGGTTATGTTACTTTATTTATATAATTGTAAGTATTATATAAAAAATAACTAAAATAAAATTCAATCAATAAAATAAGAATTGAAAATATAGTAAAACATTTGTTTACATTTCTTGTTTCTACAGATAGTAGAACTACATAAAAATAGCCTACATTCAGTATCGTAAAAAAGTAATAAATTGGTTGTATAGATCTAAACCAAACGGGAAAGTAAGACAAAAATACTAGTACTTGTTTGAACCCCGTAAGTGGCCATTTTAGAATAACTGCTTCGAAAAATTATCTTAGTAAAGTACATTTCTAGTTAGAAGATATATTTGTATAGCGTATGCGTTAAAACTACTGGTTAATTGTCTCGGGATCTTAACACTTAATTTCCCTGGAGACTAAACACGAAGCTGTGTACAAATACCATCTGTGTGTAAAATATCAAAAATATTGTGCGACACTGGAAAATAATCGATTGGAAACACAGTATTACTTGACGCCTGTTTTATTATTGTAAAGGTATATAAAGTACCGCGATAAACTTAATAAAAACTTCTACCCCATCAGATCTTTGCCTGGGAACATAATTTCTGTGGTTTAGCACTCGAGTGGTAAAAGCGCTCAATGTTTTATGTAGTTACCTTAAGGGTAAGGTGTATTTTTGTAAGCTTTAGGACTGGAGGTTTTTATAGATTGGTCTAAAATATCACTTATAGGATTCCGGTAGCATACATAACGTACCATTGGGGTCCGTTCTAATAGCTTATTCAATTTAAATCTTAACAATGCAAACTTGTTTTATTTGCGAAAGGGAGAGCCGAGAAAAGGACAAACACTAGACAACTGCCTGATATGGTAAACAAAATTAACACGTGAGTCAAAGAATATTGTCACTTAATCCATTACCTGGCTTTTTTGCCATTTAATAAGTGGCTTTGCAAAACAAATTTTCCACCTTTTTGTATGACAGAAAATTATAAATCTGATGATGGCAATAATATTCAGAAAAATATGACTCCTAAAGAGAGCAATAATTTATATTCCTTAAGTAAATTGTAGAAACTCTCTTCGAAAGTTTCAAAGATCGTGAATTCTCTCACATCGTAGGTTAATGAATTTTACTATACTATGCATATTATAAAATGCATTTAATGTAAAAGAAGGTCTTGATTTAAGGTTTCATTTTGTAAGTAATAAACCATGTAAGAACAATTTTTAATTTTCCCAGTTCGTTAAGTTAAATAAACAGGATATTTACAGTTCTTGTGGTTCAAGGTACCTTTTAAAGTCCAAAACCAAACATTGGTAGATTTAGTTCACCTAATTTACTCCCTAGAAACATATTGAAGAACAAGAAGTTGATTATATTAAACAATTTAATTATGAAGATACCTGAAGTATCACAAAAGGTTTAGTTACATATTTAAAAATAATACTGAGAACACAATATTTTCTAAAATTGTCTGTAGAAACAAGAAATGTAAACAAATATTTTACTATATTTTCAATTCTTACTTTATTGATTGAATTTTATTTTAGTTATTGTTTATGTAATACTTACAATTATATAAATAAATTAACATAACCTATGTGTTGAAACAGCTGTTCTACAATATAACCTGTAACATGAAACTCAGCTGTTTTATCGTATGTTATCCCTTATTTCAAGTAAAATGGTACTAAACATCTATATAACAAAGTTTGCCTTTTTTGCGACAAGTGTATCTCCAATATGAAACTAAAATAAATGATTAAAATTTATTAAGGAATTAATATTTTAAAGAAACAATTAATATGAAATGTAATCCACTGCAAGCTTATGTAAATGTATTTTAACTTAGGCGGATGAATAAAAAGTATTGTACTAAATATTGGCTATTGGGACAAGATATATATATATATATATATATATATATATATATATATATATATATATATATATATAAATTAAATATGGTGATATGTTTTCTTGTAATATAGTTAATAAATTTAAAATATTTCAAAAACAAGATTACTTTTAATGCATATATTATTTTATAATATATATGTATATATATATATATATATATATATATATATATATATATATATATATATATATATATATATATATATGTATGTATGTATGCATAAAAGTATTCTTGTTTTTGAAATATTTTTAATTGATTAAATATATATATATATATATATTTTAAAACAACATAAGTTATTCAAATACAAGAATATTTATTAATTTATATTTAAAGCTTTACGTTGGTAAACAGTACCAACATCATCACTTATATATATATATATATATATATATATATATATATATATATATATATAATTTATTAGCACTTTGATCGTAATTTTATTTAAAATAGTTTTTATTAAGTAATTTTTGATGTTGTTAGTAAACAACTTTGTAAAAAGCCTATGTATAGATTAGTAAATATTTGAGTTACAAGTGAATTTTTTGCCTCAACGCAATAAAATGTTTCAAATTTGTGATAGAAATATGAAAATTGTAATAAGAAAATAATAATTTGAAAGATTTACAATAGAAAACACCAAATACAAAAGAAAGAATGTTCGTCACGTATATTTGCAGATCGGTTGGTGAGCAAACATTGCGTCCTATTGAACCGATCTCTGTATTTTATCTCTTGACAACTAACATCGTAGAATCCCTGTACTTAGTTCTGTATTCTACAAGGAACAACTATAGAGACATGTTGATTCAAGTTCCGGTGTTCTCGGTGCTTCTAGAACCAGTTCTTTTGCTGCAGAAAAGTGTTTCGTCTAGAACGTTTTCTGTGTTTCAGAAGATTCATAGCGTCACTGTCAAAATTCTTAATAAAATCAACTTAATCTCTGTTTGGAACAGTGGTATCATTGCGAGTACATTATTCTGCTTTTAACAACACCGAAAGATTGTTCTTCGTTGACACGTTTCTGATTCACTCCATTATCAAAGTTTTGATATTGTAAGAGAACTGTTTATATAATTTCGACACTGTAAGAGAACGGTTTAAAGTTTGATATTGTAAGAGAATTGTTTAAAGTTTTGATATTGTAAGAGAACTGTTTATATAATTTCGACACTGTAAGAGAACGGTTTAAAGTTTGATATTGTAAGAGAATTGTTTAAAGTTTTGATATTGTAAGAGAACTGTTTATATAATTTCGACACTGTAAGAGAACGGTTTAAAGTTTGATATTGTAAGAGAATTGTTTAAAGTTTTGATATTGTAAGAGAACTGTTTAAAGTTTTGGCATTGTAAGAGAATTGTTTAAAGTTTTGATATTGTAGTAGAACTGTTTAAAGTTTTGGTATTGTAAGACAACTGTTTAAAGTTTTGATATGGTAAGAGAAGTGTTTATATAATTTCGATACTGTAAGAGAACGGTTTAAAGTTTGATATTGTAGGAGAACTGTTTAAAGTTTTGGTATTGTAAGAGAATTGTTTAAAGTTTTGATATTGTAAGAGAATTGTTTAAAGTTTGATATTGTAGTAGAACTGTTTATATAATTTCGATACTGTAAGAGAACGGTTTAAAGTTTTGGTATTGTAGGATAACTGTTTAAAGTTTTGGTATTGTAAGAGAATTGTTTAAAGTTTTGATATTGTAGGAGAACTGTTTATATAATTTCGATACTGTAAGAGAACGGTTTAAAGTTTTGGTATTGTAGGAGAATTGTTTAAAGTTTTGGTATTGTAAGACAACTGTTTAAAGTTTTGGTATTGTAGGAGAACTGTTTAAAGTTTTGGTATTGTAAGAGAACTGTTTATATAATTTTGATACTGTAAGAGAACGGTTTAAAGTTTGATATTGTAAGAGAATTGTTTAAAGTTTTGATATTGTAAGAGAACTGTTTAAAGTTTTGATATTGTAGTAGAACTGTTTAAAGTTTTGGTATTGTAAGATAACTGTTTAAAGTTTTGGTATAGTAAGAGAACTGTTTATATAATTTCGATACTGTAAGAGAATTGTTTAAAGTTTTGATATTGTAAGAGAACTGTTTAAAGTTTTGGTATTGTAAAAGAATTGTTTAAAGTTTTGATATTGTAAGAGAACTGTTTAAAATTTTGATATAGTTTAAAGTTTAATGTTTTGACAATTGAGTTTATCTGGAAAGCGCCAAGGAAGAACAACTTTTTGATGTTAGGGAAGCAAGAAGAATGTACTCAGAGGAATGATAAAACCGAAAGTTCCATTAAAAACCAGAAGAAATTTCATAATGGATTAGTTTAATAATGTTTAACAAAACAAGCTTTCGTCACTGCCTTTACATTAGTTGAGGCGATGGTAGATTCGGTCATTCTGTCGCGACTTATACGTCTCAGCTTTGACACAAAGACCAGCAAAAGAAATGTATGAACACAAGGACAGCAAAAGCTAAACTCTCAGTAAAAGTCATATAAAACTGAAATTATAGACGAACATGAACAAAATTCAAGAAGATAAATTTTCCAAAGATACATCTCTACAGTATCAATATGAGAAAATTAAATATTAATAGGGCGAAGGGACAAAAGTAACCTGAATTCCTTCAGATTTAAATTTAAAAAAATAAATTTGGTAACATCATTATTCGAAACCAAACCTGATTTTACAATAAATCAAGAAGAACGAGAAGTAAAAACAAGAAAGCTACAAGAGGGAACAAGCGACTAAAACAATGAACTTATTATGAAATATTAGAATGAAAAAAAAAACAAGTGATTAAAAACAATGAATTTATTATGAAACTTTAGAAGGGAAAACGAGACAAGCAACTAAATCAATGAATGTTTTATGAAATTTTAGAATGAAAAAGTGAGAACAAGTGACTAAATCGATGAATTTATTATGAAATATTAGAATGAAAAGGAGGAACAACCGACTAAAACAATGAATTTATTAAGAAATGTTAGAGAAGTGCCCCCCTACATTTCTACAATAGGTTTTTTGTTGCAGGAATTGTAACGTATAAAGTGTGCAGTGTATAACAATAGTTTTAGAACGTTAACCTTGAATAATGTTATGCATAAAGTAATGTGTAAATAGCTTCAGATGTAGTCGCTAATACGTGTTCCCCGGTTATCTAATAACCGCAGTATACTTGAGCCAACTTACAGCAAGTAATATTTCTTCTCTTTCTAACAACTCGTGAATCATGCAACGCTGTAACATCAACGCCCTTTATCGCTCCAGTTACTCTCACGTTTCCTGCGTTTCCACCAGCTACCCACCGGTGTGAGATATATCCTTCGTGCTATTTCATTAAATCATTTCCTTAGTTTCCCTACATTTTGATTTAACAACCTGTACACCTCACTTCAACTGCTTATTCTGCGAATTTGTTTTTAGAGGTTAAATCATGCATATTAAGTTAAATAAAATATACGTCCTCGTTATTTTCAAAAGAGTTGACAATTTTATGATTATATTTTTTAAGAGTATACATAACACTTTTTTTGAAGTGTTAAATATATAGTATTGAAGTTCAAATATTATTTAAGAATCAATATTTTCGAAGAACAGAATTCGGCTTTGGCAAAACAATCATAAACACTTATTAAATGTTAAAGAATATCAGTATCGGAAGTCAAAATTGTATCCATATCGGATAGTACAAGTGCGTGAGGTTTAACCGTGTCTCTGACCTTGAGATCGCTAAGCTGGACTGGGCTGCAGTGCGGGGTCAAAACCTAACACTTCAGAAAACACCAGTGTCGTGTTTAAAATTAAAACAGCTCTAATTAACTAAATGATAATATTGTAATAGTTTGATGTAGACATGAAACTCATCGTGGGGTTGCTCTGCTTCTGCAAAGAAAGAGACGCGATTACAAAATAGACGATATATGCATTGTATAATGTTTCAGTTAGACTAGTAGTAAAATGCTAGAGCAGAACGAGAGACACCGTTAAAGCTCATGCACTGTATATATTTAAAGCATTATACTTTAGAATTAAATTAAAACACCAATAGAAAAACATGATCTTAAACAAATGTTTTTATAAAAGTATGAAATAAATCAAGAATAAAATGCATAATTAACTCTAAATGTAAGTGTGGAAAAAACATAAATAAACTCTAATTTAAACTTAACTTCTCAGATAATTGAAAATGAAATTGAGAACATTTAAAAGTAATGCTGGAACTCAATTTAACTTAGGTAGTTTTCAAACAACTATTTTCTACTTTATATCAAGTCATTTTCATCGTACTCAGGTCGTCTCAAAGTGTCTTCAAATCTAACATGCCTTGAGTCATGGACACCTTTTTCCTTAAAACGTTCAAGCTGTATAATTGGGCAATTGATAATTAACAATTAAAGTATGCGTCCCACAAATATTATGTAACATTTATTTTACCCGATTTCAATTATAGGCCTATGTTTTTTTCAGCTTCGTAAAAAAGAAACGTATTTCAAATTTGTTGATGAAACCTTTTGGCTTACCTCAAGGAAGGACTCGAAGTAGCAGCTATAAAGCATTGAGAACATCTTCATATATAACACGGCTCAGAATAGTGTGAGCTACGTAATCTGTTCTGAATAAAGCCACTTGTGCTCTACACGCACATGAAACAACTATTCTGAATTTAAAATTAAAATTATAACGAAATTAATGTCAATTAATCAGTTTAACATTAGTTTATGACTATCCGAACTTTAAATTTTGTTAATTTGTGAAAACTTACTGAAATAGAACGTTTTCGATCGCTATCGTGACGATCTTCATCACTGTCTTCTCACGTGATTCACTGAACGTAACGGACTACAAAATTCAATAGTTTTTAATTAATGGCGTTCATAATGCCTTATATTGAAAATTGAATTATTTGATAATTGGATTCTGATAAATTAAAAGGAAATAGAACACCTGATATTATCATATGAATTCATTCAACAAGGATTTATTATTCAAGTTCAAGTCTAAATTAAAAACTATATTCTACTGTAGGTCATCTGAAACTGATTGTAAAAATTAAAGTGTTTTTGTTATATATAATACATACGAAACAGAGATAGAATAATACCGTATGTAATATTAGAGTATTGAATTCAAAATGAAACATCACAAATATAATACAAATCTGGCGACATTAGCGTTATATTTGCGTTCTATGACGTAAAAACTACGAACTAATTTTGCCGTCAATCTCACGTTTATTTATAACTAAATGAGTGGCCAAACCAATAATTTCGTTTTAAAGGAAACCCATAGGTACGAAACACCTGTATAATAGGCTTATCATTGCAAATTTTAGATTATATTTTCATACTAAATAATTTCTGACGATTAGTCTTTACGAAAATTCATAGATGCAAATATCGTTTAAGGAAATTATCTAGTATAATTAAATACGAGCAAATTATTTCAAAACTATGTAAAAAAATTGATATTATGAATTTTATTTTCCTTTTACTTAAAATGATATTAAAACAAATTTTTGTTTCGTTTATCGTTTTTATGCATTTATACACTGTTAAAAGATCACATTTAGTTGGTATCCCAAAACAAATAAAAATAACGCTAAAATACATAATAGGCCTACTACAAGAGATAAATTTATTATTGCTTCGAAATTGTGTTACTTTGGTTAAACTCCCTTGTCAAAGCAAACCCGAGCCGTGATAAGGAAATAAGTCGGCCCAAAGTTTCTCAGTTATTACCAGAGTTGCCTTCAGTTAAATCTTAGAGGAAACTTCTGCTTCTGTAAACTTTATATCATAAATATTTATAACTTCATGCTCGAGATTCCATTATAACTGTATTCTGAATAGTTTGCCTATACTAAACAAGAACCAATGCAAAAACCGTAAAAATTACTACCGGTGAATTTATTTAACTTTTTATTTTGTTTCTATTTAGTCTACAATTAAGTAGAAATTAGCAGGCAAAGGAGGATTCAGACCTGAACTATCTCATATGTAACATTAAATTTCCCTTATTTAGTTTTTTTGTAAATTTACAAACCAGTTTTGAGCGTGTGAATGTTTTACATTAATTGTAATATGTTATACGTAATCAAACGCACGTGTTTAATTATTGAATAATAAAATACAGTAGTCTCTCGCTGTACGGGGTTTCGGTATTCACGGTAAACAAAATTATTACAGGATATCCCATCAATATGTATCGTATTATTTTTAAAAAAGACAGTATAATTACTGAGCAGGTTGTAAAATTTGTTCCCATCTGATTCATTTGTACAGCACTGTAGTTATTTATCTCAACGAAATCTGATTATTTTCCAAACATACATTATACTGTACACTACTAGGCCTACTACTCAAAAGATACGTGTCCCTTATTTAGCATCACTTCTGTTTACTGTTAATTTAATAGTTTTCAAAGCCCAAATATCGATAATCGAATCTGGCAGCCCGGATCTGATTTTGTTCTCAGGTGTCGCGTTCGATTGTCGTGTCAGCTACGTTTGGAAAAGTAGCGTCTCCTGGAGGAAATGATATTTCGGATTGAAGTAAAACAAAATAAATAAAAAACAATTTGTATGTAATTATCCATTACGTAAATATACCGTACTTTATTATGAGGGTACAGTATAGCTGTAACTAATGTTAACACGTTTTATGTGGAAAGTAACGCTCCCCTTTCCATTTCCATTTGGTTTCAGTATTTGCAGTATGTACGCAGAATCTAGCCCCCCCTCCAAATAAAGAGGGATCAATGCAACTAATGTGTGGTGATGTACATACGAATTTGGTTTTACAAACATATTATTAAATTACATTCATATAAATTACTAATTACTTTACTAAATATTGTGTATAAATTAATTGAATACAAGCTACACGATTAACCAAAACGAGACGTCATTTATCTAATAACAAAAATGTAAATTAAAAAGTGTGTGTTTTTGAGGTTGAAAAGTTAATTTAATGTTTTTAACAGTTATTTTGTTTACAATTGTTTTCATGAAGTACTTAAAAAAAAATTCCCAAATAGAATCCACCAAATTTAAATTTAAATTTGTATTTACTTTGTCTATCAAACATAGCATTATTACGTTAATGGACTATTTAAAAGTATTATTAAGCACAACATTTTGTTTTTGCTAGGAGACTGCTCATTCTCTTTTTCCAATATAGTTATGCATAGATGGCAGCACGGTAGCCCAGATAGTTCTAGTTTTATCAAATAACAATGATAACCGTTAAGTTTCCATTTCACTCGTTCCCTAACATTTACATCGACTTGAAACGAAGCATTTTCAATACAAATTATCAAAAGTACATTTTTAGAAACTCAAACCGTTTAAGGTATAAAAAGGTTGAAAATATTTCTTCTTCACAAAAAGTATTAACATGACTATAGTTAACAAATGAAAATATTACATTTAAAACTTATTCTTTTTTTTATAAATTGGAAAATATTTTCTTCTTTTATATCTAGCGTCGGTGTTTTAAGGCAGAAACTAATTCTTTTCTTTATTCACACGTAAATGCGAATTTTTTTTGACCTTTTAAATGTGTTTTAATAACTGGGTGCTGGATAATTTAGAGTTTTTGTAATTTATGCATTTAAAATAAGGCCGGTTTGCGTATTTAGAACATCTGCCTAGCAAATATATTATTAAAAGGACATTAACTTTTTATCATTGCGCCAAAATTTAAACCAAATTCATTAAAAGTAGATATTCCGTTCAGATTTACATTAAATAGAACAAAAGCTATTCAACCGCCAAATAACTTCATAATATTTGACGTATACTTTGCTTATTATTATTAAAATATTCTATATATTGTCTAAAATAATAAAGTATTCCGTCCAAGTAAAACTTTCAGATCCACGCAAACACTTTGTGGACAACAATAGTATTGGCATCGCTTTTAGTGATTATTGTGCTATATTTATTATTAAAGAAAACATTTAGTTTCTTAAAGATGTACCGCTCCATTTCTAAAAATCAGAATGTTTCAGGGAATATTTTTGAGATACTTCTTAATCTTTGAGAGAGTTTTAAATTTTGCCAACAACATTTTGTTCGTACAGGTATTTACAGATTTAAAACATAACTAATTTTATTACAACTATTGATCACTCTAACAATAAATAAATAATTAGACGTTTTAAAGATGATTTTGTGTTCTAACTTAATCAGATTAGGTTAGAATGGGAGCATTATACCACAATGAAACATTAAACTCATGACAAAATAAATTTATTTAATGTAATTTGAGTAGCTTGAATGGAATGTTTGTGGTAGATTCTTTCTCTAATATACCAAAGCATCTGAAATGGAAACGTGTTTAATATTTCAGGAAACTCTAGATATTCCACTACTTTTGAATATTAACAAATCCCATATTGTTATGTTATAAGCTATAGGTTAATACAATATAAATATTTCACATTGCAAAAAAGTTTTCGTATTGAGTTAAAAACGGTATTCGTCGAAGGTTAGAATTTTAATCTAGACTTACCCAGTTTGCAAAATAGAAGCTATTAGGAAATGCACAATAACAAATATTTTAACAAATATAACACTAAATATATGTTACATCGAAAAAAACAATTCATTTTTATATGAAATAAATAACATATTAGAAATAATATGAAATAAGAAAAAAAATCAAAATGCAGCATAAAAGTTAATTCTTAAATCGAAAAAGTGTATCCAAGTTACAGTAAGGAACCCGGCAAGCTGGCCTGAGCAACCGGGCGGGTCCACAGGTGGCGGATAGTGGGACGGCCTACAGAAATGTAGGTTACCTGTGAATAAGGATTCCGGAAGGTTTCTGAATATGCAGGCCTGGACCAAGGCTATGGTTCAAAGGTGAGGAATTATCCCTCCTCGTCAGTCAACCGGTTGGGGGCGGTAGAAATAACTGCTCTGACTAGGGAGACTGGGGTAGTTGGGAATTAAGTCCTCACAATGCTACTCTCACCTCCCAGGTGAACCAAGGGCAATGCGACAGTGAAGTATTTGCGGGAAACTACCCTAACGATACAGTTGTAAAAAAGAGAGTAAAGCAGGATGTTCGCTTCATGAGCAACAGTTAATAATGTCCTGAACTTGGGGTGTGCTTCAAGGTCAGTGACTGAATACCCAATCCAAGTTGGAAGGAACCGTGCCGAAGGATGAATGGCTGCAGGGTATAAAATGCAGTTGCACACGATCCCCTTGAGGAACCAGACAAAACCTCATTGTATGTTGTCTTGCCAGGGCAGTGGGGGCTCTGCTCTGGTCGACCGTTATTTCCCCCATACTCGTGGGACGTTAATGGACCAAGTAAGTAAAAGAATTGATTTAGAGACTGCACAGACAGTGAGAGCCAATGAAACGGCAAACCGTGAGTCTGTAGCAGATGTGTCAACGGCAACCATCACTGGCGGTGCGGGGTCGGCTGTCAAGCTGCCGACTGCAGAAACCGGTGAAGTGGCTGTAGAGTTGAGTACGCTGTCTAGTCATGGGGCTGCTCTGCGGACCCAGGCGACTGCAAATTAAGCAGAACAATGATCAAGTTCCTCCAAGTGAACCTACAGCATAGCAGGGCGGCGAGTGCTGTCGTGTGTAGGATGCTGGACAGGGGAGAGGTGGACCTGGTTCTCATCCAGGAGCCATGGATTTCTGGAGGACGAATATGCGGGCTGGCGACATCTGGAGGTAAGTTGTTGTACGATAAGGACTCCGGTGTTCCCAGGACGTGTATCCTGGTTAGGAGGGGGTTGAGTGCTTTTGTACTAACGGACTTCTGCTACAGGCACTTAATAGCAGTGACGGTGGCGCTGCGGGCGGAGGGGAGGATGAAGAGGCTGAACCTTACCACGGCATATCTCCCCTTTGACTACGCGGGGGCTCTACCAACACAAGAGCTGAGGAGGCTGGTCGAGCACTGCGGGGCTGTGGATGAGGAGCTGCTGGTAGGGATGGATGCTAACTCCCATCACACTTCGTGTGGAGTACAGGTACCAACACTAGAGGTGAGGAACCTTTAGCTTATCTTAGCTCTAAGAATTTACTAGTCTTAAATCAGGGGGAAGAGCCGACGTTTGTCACTAGGGCCAGACAGGAGGTCCTGGACATTACGGTGGC
Organism: Prosapia bicincta; assembly: GCA_036971475.1. NCBI lineage: Eukaryota > Metazoa > Arthropoda > Insecta > Hemiptera > Cercopidae > Prosapia > Prosapia bicincta. The sequence continues at coordinate 1,118,373 of JBAIZL010000004.1, read as the reverse complement.
ATCGAACCAGACGGCTAGGTTCTACTAAACGGACGGCATGCACTAAACCAGACGGCATGTACTAAACTGGCATGTGTCGGATGAATCATCTTCTTCTGACCACAGACATATTAGGTATGATATCTCTCTAAATCCAGCCATGCTTCGGACAACCAGGGATCCAAGAAGAACAGACTGGGACTCCTACAGGAGGGACCTGGGAGTTCGGATTGAGGAGGCTGGATTGGAGTATGGTGGGAGGAGAGAGCTAGAAGACTCTGCCGCATTGGTTGGCGAGGCTATAGTAGAATCCTTTACTGATAACTGCCCTCTCAGTGAGGGGAGAAAAGTAGGGGATCCGTCATGGTGGAACAAGAAGCTAGCCAAACTTCGGAAGACCACCAGGAGACCCTTTAATAGAGCAAAAAAGAACGGGGAGTGGGACCAGTATAGGAAAACACTAACCGAATACAACAGGGCAATTAGACAAGCACGCAGGAAGTCCTGGAAGGAGTTTTGTCAAGAGATTGACAAAACTCGGGAAGGGGTACGATTGCATAAAGTGCTCTCTAAGGACCCAGTTAACCCAGTGGGGATGCTAAGAACCCTACTGGGAAATATAACAAAAACTGCGGGGGAAACTGTGGAAGAATTAATCAGAACACATTTCCCTTCCAGTACTCTGAGGAAACTTGGGGGAGCAGACACTGAACCAGTTGCCAAACCCTCCACAAGACGTGGTAAGAGGGAGGACTGGGAAGAGGCAAGGAGGATAGTAACTCCACAAAGGGTAAGATGGGCTATTGGCACATTTAAACCCTACAAATCTCCAGGTCCAGATGGGATCTATCCTGTGCTGCTGCAGCAGGGAATGGATTTGCTGGTACTGGTACTTACTAAATTATACAGGCTAAGCATTGCTCTAGGGCATGTGCGGCAGCCTGGAAATCTAGTAAGGTGGTCTTTATACCTAAGCCCACCGGTAACCAATCGGAAGGGAAAGGATACAGACCTATTACACTCATGTCCTTTGTTCTTAAGGGACTTGAAAAACTGGTTGATAGGCATATTAGGGGGGGGGGGGTGCTTTGGCCATAAAACCACTGCATTGGAACCAGTATGCTTATCAACCGGGGAAATCCTGCGAGGGAGCTCTCCATCAAGTGGTGGGTAGGATTGAGCAAATGATCGCCAAGAAAGGTTGTGCCATAGGTGCCTTCCTCGATATTGAAGGGGCTTTCAATAACCCCTCAGTGGAGACGATGGTAAGTGGTGCAAGACGTTATGGAGTGAATGCAACCACTTGTGGTTGGATAAGTTCCATGTTAACAAACAGAAGCATTTCTGTAGAGGTGGCAGGGGAGGTCAGAAGGGCGGAGACAAGTCTGGGCTGTGCACAGGGGGGGAGTTCTCTCTCCTCTGTTGTGGTGTCTAGTGGTTGATAACCTTATTGAACTCCTGAATGAACAGGGGTACTTCTGTCTAGGATATGCGGACGACATAGTTGTTCTGATCCTGGGCAGATTCCCTGATTCAGTCCTTGAGGTAATCAGAAATCCTCTACGACTGATTGAAGAGTGGTGTAAAAAGGAGAACCTTAGGGTAAATCCAAAAAAGACTGCTCTCATTAACTTCACCAGACAGCGAAACGATCTGACGACCAGGATGCCCCGCTTGTTTGGTGAATACCTTGAGTTTGTGGGGGAGGTGAAGTACCTGGGAGTTACTCTGGACAGGAAACTCACCTGGAACCCACATCTTGAGAGGACAGTTAACAGGGCCAAAATAGCACTGATGACTGTGAGAAGAATGGTGGGTAAGAAATGGGGACTGAAGCCATCAATGATGCACTGGATGTATCTGAGGGTGATAAGACCTATGATTACCTATGGAGCTCTGGTGTGGTGGACAAAGGCCAACCAGGCACAGACAAGAGCTAAACTGAGCTCTATCCAGAGATTGGCCTGTCTGTGCACACTGGGAGCGATGTCAACTACACCAGGTGCAGCAATGGAAGTCATGCTTAACCTCCCTCCCCTTGAGCTTGTCCTTAGGGGAGAGGCGAGGCTGGCGGCATGGAGATTGCGCAACTCGAGCAACTGGGCTAACCTCCCAGATGTCTCGGGACATATGAGTATCGAGTGCGTGGTCAAAGAACCCGTCTTGGAAATGGGCAGCGACCACATTACTCGAATGTTTGCACCTGACCAGGTCCACCAAACTGTGATGGAATGGTCAGGGACATTAACATCGGGAGCTCAGATCTGGCACACAGATGGCTCCAAGATGGACTTCGGCACTGGAGCGGGGGTGTATTGTAAAAACCCAAGGGTAGAACTAATTTTTTCCTTGGGGAGGCATACCTCTGTCTTTCATGCCGAAGTATATGCTATAAATGCCTGTCTGGGAGAGATAGCGAGAAGGGAAACACATGGGACCCGGATTGCTATTTTCTCCGACAGTCAGGCAGCAGTTAAGGCACTAAACGGACACGTGGTCACCTCGGCCATAGTCAGGGAGTGCCTAATTAACCTACAAGCTCTGGCAAGGCACAATCTAATCAAGATAGGTTGGGTGCCAGGGCATAGGGGAATACTTGGAAATGAAGCCGCAGATGCGCTGGCCAGGGAGGGGTCTTCGACTCCCCTGATTGGACCGGAGCCTGCGGTAGGTATTTCCAAATCCATGGTCAAGATGGCATTGCGAAGGTGGATGGCTGAAAGACACTGTGAGCACTGGGTCAGGGCCGAAGGAATGAGACACAGTAAGCTAACCCTTAGGAAACCTTCCTTGGGGCTGCAGAAGAGTCTCATCTGTCTGTCTAGGCAGGAATTAAGGATAGCCACAGGTCTACTCACGGGACACTGTGGACTAAGGAAACATTTGCATAAAACGGATATCTACAAAGATGAACCAGTGTGCAGATTATGCGGGCAGGAACTGGAGACTGCCACACACATTATTTACAGATGTGAAGTACTTGCTGAGAGGCGCTTCAACTTCTTTGGTGATGGAACGGCTTTGGTGGATGCTGAAGGTAAAACTCTAGTCAGGAAACTCCTAAACCTGGTAAGAGGGAAGGGGTTATTTGACTAGATCAGGGAGGTAAGTACAATATACCTTAAGGTAGCAGTGCTTCGGGCAATTCAAACCCGCTCCCAAGTTGAAAAAAAAAAAATACAGTAAGGAAATACAATACTTTCAGAAGCAATTGTACTGACGTAGTTTTGATCTTCTAACAATATATATCCTCAAAGTGATTTTGTCGAACTATCTTTTATCTGGATAAGGTGAGCTAACAAGATGAAATACGTCCAGGAATGTGCAAGGAAAACCATAGAGTCTGCCGACATAACTCGCACCTTACATTTCTTCAGAAACCATAAATGCCAGATGCAAATTGTGTTGTTATAAACCTCTAAGAGCTACATGTTTAGGATTTATAGCTAAAATAAACGCAATCATGTAGTAAAAATATAACTCGTTTCATGAGTAAGTGATCAAAGAGATACATAATTTTTAACAAAGCCTGACACTGAATAGACCAAAGTGTAAGAACCATTATTATCCCGAATTATATATAATTGTGTGTTGTGTGTGTGTGTGTGTGTGTGTATGAGTGTGTGTGTTTGTCTGTGTGTGAGTGTGATTGTGTGTGTGTTTGTGTGTGTTTGTGTGTGTGTGTGTGCGTGTGTATGTGTCTGTCTGTCTCTGTGTGTGTGTCTGTCTGTGTGTTTGTGTGTGTGTGTGTGTGTGTGTATTTGTGTGTGTGTGTGTGTGTGTGTGTGTATTTGTGTGTGTGTGTGTGTGTGTGTGTGTATTTGTGTGTGTGTGTGTGTGTGTGTGTGTGTGTGTGTGTGTGTGTGTGTGTGTGTGTGTGTGTGTGTGTGTGTGTGTGTGTGTGTGTGTGTGTGTGTGTGTGTGTGTGTGTGTGTGTGTGTGTGGAATAAGGAATATGGTTGTATAGTAGGATTATTAGGAGTAGGGAGAAGTGTGGTACAAGTAGGTGGTATTAGGAATAAGAAGTATTGTGGTATAAGAAAAGAGTATCAGAAGTAAGTAGTTTTGTGGTATAAGTAAGGAGTAGTGTGGTATAATAACATTGTAATAACCCTGAATGTTTCTATGATTTTAAAGATTTTGTTTTAAATATCCTCTAAATAATATTAATAATATCGTATGTATATGTATGTACGAGTACTAGTATGTATGTACTAGTATTTATTTAAATGTATACCAGTAATTAGTTATTTAGCATTAAATATGTTAGAAAATAAAATATCTAGGCTACGATTTGTCATTAACACCATCTCTAAAGTGTAATTAGCATTTTGGAAATTACCAATTCTAATTCAGTTATGTTGAAACTTTTTGTTGGAATAAAGTTCTCAGTTACGTTTTGGCTTTTCAGCAGTTGGGGAAGCTGAATATTAATGTTAAAAGTATTCATTTTTATAGTGGAATATTCGTTTAAAAACTCGAACAATTAGAGAATTCTAATTTTACGAAAAACTACAAGATGTAAACGTTTTGTCAAGGAACTTTACTTTCATAGCAAAATAGTTAATTATTTATATTAATTAAAACAACCTCTCCCCACAAATTCAACAAATTTTATTTTAACCTTATGTACATTTCGATTACAAAGTAATCATCTTCAGAGTTATTTTTACAAATAACAGTTATTTGTAAAAATACCTCTGAAGATGATTACTTTGTAGTCGAAATGTTCATAAGGTTAAAATAAAGTTTGATGAATTTGTGGTGAGAGGTTGTTTTAATTAATATAAACATTTACGCCACAGTTGCTTTAAGTTGTAGTTAATTATTGTTTGATTTACAAAGACGTAATGAAATGATTCATGTAGTTTTTTAATTATATTAGAAATCGATATTTTATAAGACAAAGATTTCGGTTAGCGGGATTTTTAAAGCACGCTATGAAATAATGATGTTTGTTATAGACTAAAATAGTAAAAATATCAATATTTTAAAAATAATTAATAATTTAGCAACATGAAATGTTTGTATGTATGTTCCTAGACAGCAATTCTTCTTATTTTTCACTAATTTTAAATTAAATCAAATATTATTATTAAAAAATATGTCTCCATTTGAACGTATTATGATATTAAATGATGAAAAAACAATTTTTATGTTGCAAATATGCATATATATTGTGAGGAAGAACGAATATACGTTGACTACTAGCAGAATAAATATGCAACAATAACAAAAGTTTATTTTTTTTAATAGAAATAAATCGAAATAAGTTGTCAAATAAACCATTACCATTGATAATTATTTTTTTAACTTACTATGGTAGTAGTATATTACAGTACCATTATATACAGTAGCATATATACAGTAGCATATATACAGTAGCATATATATAGTAGCATATATACAGTAGCATATATACCGTTGCATATACGCAGTAGCATATATACAGTAGCATATATACAGTAGCATATATACAGTAGTGTATCACAGTAGCATATATAACGTAGCATATATACAGTAGCATATATACAATAGCATATATATAGTAGCATATATACAGTAGCATATATACCGTAGCATATATACAGTAGCATATATACCGTAGCATATATATAGTAGCATATATACAGTAGCATATATATAGTAGCATATATACAGTAGCATATATACAGTAGCATATATACCGTAGCATATATACAGTAGCATATATACAGTAGCATATATATAGTAGCATATATACAGTAGCATATATACAGTAGCATATATACCGTAGCATATATACCGTAGCATATATACAGTAGCATATATATAGTAGCATATATACAGTAGCATATATACAGTAGCATATATACCGTAGCATATATACAGTAGCATATATACCGTAGCATATATACCGTAGCATATATACAGTAGCATATATATAGTAGCATATATACGGTAGCATATATACAGTAGCATATATACCGTAGCATATATACCGTAGCATATATACAGTAGCATATATATAGTAGCATATATACCGTAGCATATATACAGTAGCATATATATAGTAGCATATATACCGTAGCATATATACAGTAGCATATATATAGTAGCATATATACAGTAGCATATATACAGTAGCATATATACAGTAGCATATATATAGTAGCATATATACAGTAGCATATATACAGTAGCATATATACAGTAGCATATATATAGTAGCATATATACCGTAGCATATATACAGTAGCATATATACAGTAGCATATATACAGTAGCATATATATAGTAGCATATATACAGTAGCATATATACAGTAGCATATATACCGTAGCATATATACCGTAGCATATATACAGTAGCATATATATAGTAGCATATATACAGTAGCATATATACAGTAGCATATATACAGTAGCATATTCACATTGCAACTGTCAAGTTTACTGAGGTTTGTACTTTGTGTAGGTAGATAAATCCTACCATCAAGAAACCAAATTAACTAAGGCAAGTAAAATTTCTACGTTGTTCTACAATCTACAAATGAACTCACAAAAATAATATTAACAACATTTTAGCGTTTTAAAGAAAATACGGCGCCCTCCTCAGTAAAAAGCAAAATTAGACTTAAATACAGATAAAAACTCAATAGACTCAAGTTCAATTATACATGTAAAAATAAATACTAACAACAAACTAAGAAAAATCTAGACAATAATAATTGTTCTTTGTGGTAAAAAAAAGAATAATATGTAGAGTTACAGTGGGCCTGCGTCTCGAGATTGCACATTTTATCATGCTACTAAAGTGACCATTTTAGGCTTTGCAATTTTTAATAGGTACAACTACTAACGAAACTATAAAAACATAAACTGAAAATATTATCCACTGAAATATTTGTTACAATAAAAATATTGAAAAGAACCCCAATACCACAAAAATAATCAAAAATAACAAATAAGACAAGTTACTTAAGATTAAACCCTTATGTACATTTCGATGACCATGTCATCATCATCAGAGGGTCTAGTTACAAAACACAATCTAGCACACAAGAAGTTACAAACTAGAATGATACCAATCGTTCTCCGCGGTCGCTATATATAGGCGTGAGGTAAGCTCCGCCCCCTCTCCGCCCTCGACCGACAAATAACGATCGGCCATCAGGAACCAAATAGGTTATGTCAAAAATTACATTATAATAATACATATGTAATAAAAACTACAGCAATAACAATTAATAAACTAAAAGTAATTAGATTAAAACATCGTAATTTGAAGAAAGCTATTTAAGTAAAGTATATAATGGTGAGTAAGGAATAGGTCCTTTATCTGCATTCATTAATTTACAATTTGATTTGACTATAAAAACACTTTCATAATTATTAAGTAACTTTTTTGAGTTTATACATTTAGCTAAAATAACATTTTTATCTAAATCATGCTGATTACTAAGGACATGTTCTGCTACACTTGATTTTTCAGGTCTTTCATATTTAATATGGGCAAGATGTTCTTTAAATCTGGTTACAATTTTTCTTTTAGTTTGACCTATATACATCTCGTTACAAGTACTACAAATTATCTTATAAATACCTGATTTTTCCAACATTGGAATTTTATCTTTCGGGTTACACAATAAATGCTTGAGTTTATTTTGAGTTTTATAGGCTATCTTAACATTTACCTTTTTAAAAATAGAGTCTAACCCTTTTGTTAAAATATTATCGAAAGGTAAACTAATAAAAGTACATTTTTTAACTTCTTTTTGAAGAGTGGTAGTTGTGTTCAAAACCTATTTTAATCTTTGTTTTTTAACAATATTATCTATAATTTTAGCATCAAAATCGTTATATCTAGCCACTCCTTTGATATAATTAATTTCCTTATAAAAACGTCTAGGACTAAGTGGTACATTGATAGCTCTGTTAACCAAACTGTTAAATGCTGCTATTTTATGTGTATAACAATGGTTGGAACTATTTAAAATATATCTGTTATTGTTAGTAGGTTTCCTGTAAATATCAAATTCAATTTTTTCATGATTTTTAATACACAGAATATCTAAAAATGGTAAACGATTATTAGTTTCTAATTCATAAGTAAACTTAATGGAACTATGTATACTATTAAGTTGGTTTACAAAAACATCAACATTACATTTACTGCTATCAAAGATCGCAAAAACATCGTCAACATATCTTAACCAAATCCTAGGAAAATAAGTAATACTATTCTTTAAGTTTTCTTCAAATCTGCTCATAAAAAGCTCAGCAATGAAAGGAGACAAACTGTTACCCATAGCAGTTCCATCACAATGTTTATAAAATTCATTATTAAATTTAAAGAAATTTTGGTACATACATATTTCAGTTAATTTGACATATTCGTTTATTTTAATAGGTTCGATGTTGTTTTCTTTTAAAAAATCTTCAACAAACAATATAGTTTCTTTAACAGGAATGCTAGGAAACAACGAACTACATCAAAAGATACCATAATATCAGTACTACTAAGTTTTATATTCTTAACCTTGTTGACAAATTCTATGTTATTTTTAATAGGAAACATACCACGTTTTTCTTTTAAAGAAGTAAATTTATAGGCTAACCATTTTTGTTATTGCTGTAGTTTTTATTACATATGTATTATTATAATGTAATTTTTGACATAACCTATTTGGTTCCTGATGGCCGATCGTTATTTGTCGGTCGAGGGCGGAGAGGGGGCGGAGCTTACCGCACGCCTATATATAGCGACCGCGGAGAACGATTGGTATCATTCTAGTTTGTAACTTCTTGTGTGCTAGATTGTGTTTTGTAACTAGACCCTCTGATGATGATGACATGGTCTTCGAAATGTACATAAGGGTTTAATCTTAAGTAACTTGTCTTATTTGTTATTTTTGATTATTTTTGTGGTATTGGGGTTCTTTTCAATATTTTTATTGTAATATATTGTACCACTGTGCTCTTGATATTGTGTATGAAATATTTGTCTAAATAATAAATTATATTTCATAATATTTATAAATTGCATAAAGCCAGTACTTTATATAAAGATATTCTATGGTTTTCGTTCCACTCTTGTGCTGTTTCCGTTGTCTCACTATAACTTATCCCAACTCCTTTAAAATATCAATTTACAGGTGAACGTGATCCATTTATGGAACGAGCATCGAATGCAATAATTAACTCGAGTAATTATGACAGCATTTGATTGTTCACTGAACAATGCGAGAAACTCGATCCATGAAGCCAATTAGAGAGAACAATCGGTGAAAACACAATAGTTAGCTTTATAAATTATCCCAATACAGAGGCTAAAATTTCAATAATCCTGACAATGGTTTTTTATTTTTTTTTACATAGGATTCCAATAAAACTGGCACCATATTTTAAACAAATGCATTATATGATTTTATTTTTGCTTGTATATATATAACTTTACAATTCCAACATTTGTTCCAGAAATATTTGAAATGTAACTATACACGTCATGTTTACATATCGACTGACATTCCGACTTATATACGTATCATACACATGATGTATTACTTGGAAATGCATATATTGGATTTCCGTTATCAAAGCAGGATGTATTTCCAATAACGTATTCTACGAAACCATTAACGATAGTAGGTATATGATCAGGTAAATTTTAAATGTTAAGTTACTAATTGTTTTAATGATTACATTACTATACGTTTTAGCCCTGACAAATATCCACGTAAACAATGCTGAACAGAAAAAAACTTAGAATTTATTTTTATAAACAAATTCCAATCACTACATCCATAGAGATAACTATCATCAAGTTTGGCTATAAAATGACAAAAAATACATGTGCCGGTTCTTTTATGTGTCATCTCCTTGAGTGTAGATAAATGGTACTTGTGCTTCCATTAATGCCGCAGCGGGCAGGGTTCCGCTGTAAAGGCAAAAGCTTGCCATGCAATTGTCTACATTTGACTGCTCTTGAGGAACGTTTAGTTGTGAATCGAAAATATAACGCTTAACTATATTCAATCTCTGTTAATGTATCCAATGGGAAACTTATTGCAGTAACGGTTTCATGGAATATATAAAACGAAAATCCCTCAGGTCTATATGTTTTAAAGTAATCGTCAGTTTCCCCGTACTCAGAAGATCCTGTAGCCGAGTCGTCTGTATTGTTATTTTGTCACTCTGAGTAAGGACACTCTTCTTGAATCGTTCAATCTTCTGGCATTCACAACAAGGAGTTATATTTTCCAACCTGGTATTTTAAGGTACATATTTAGATTGATGGGATGCTTCCCTTAGTTAGAGGATATTTAAGTTCTATCTCCCCCTCGGAACTTACACTAGTGAGGAGTTCTAACCCCAACTTTGAGCTTAATCTAGTGAGGAGCTCTATCCCCACCTCGGAACCTACTCTAGTGAAGAGTTCTATCCCCACCTTGGAACTTACTCTAGTGAGGAGTTCTATCTCCACCTCGGAACTTACTCTAGTGAGGGGTTCTATCCCCAACTCGGAACCTACTCAAGTAAGGAGTTCTATCCCCACCTCGGAACTTTTTTTTTTTTTTTTTTTTTTTTTTTTAACTTGGGAGCGGGTTTGAATTGCCCGAAGCACTGCTACCTTAAGGTATATTGTACTTACCTCCCTGATCTAGTCAAATAACCCCTTCCCTCTTACCAGGTTTAGGAGTTTCCTGACTAGAGTTTTACCTTCAGCATCCACCAAAGCCGTTCCATCACCAAAGAGGTTGAAGCGCCTCTCAGCAAGTACTCCACATCTGTAAATAATGTGTGTGGCAGTCTCCTGTTCCTGCCCGCACAATCTGCACACTGGTTCATCCTTGTAGATACCCATTTTATGCAAATGTTTCCTTAGTCCACAGTGTCCCGTGAGTAGTCCTGTGGCTATCCTTAATTCCTGCCTAGACAGATAGATGAAACTCTTCTGCAGCCCCAAGGAAGGTCTCCTAAGGGTTAGCTTACTGTGCCTCATCCCTTCGGCCCTGATCCAGTGCTCACAGTGTCTTTCAGCCATCCACCTTCGCACTGTCATCCTGACCATGGATTTGGAAATACCCACCGCAGGTTCCGGTCCAATCAGGGGAGTCGAGGACCCCTCCCTGGCCAGCGCATCTGCGGCTTCATTTCCAAGTATTCCCCTATGCCCTGGCACCCAACCAATCTTGACTTGATTGTGCCTTGCCAGAGCTTGTAGGTTAATTAGGCACTCCCTGACTATGGCCGAGGTGACCACGTGTCCGTTTAGTGCCTTAATTGCTGCCTGACTGTCGGAGAAAATAGCAATCCGGGCCCCATGTGTTTCCCTTCTCGCTATCTCTCCCAGACAGGCATTTATAGCATATACTTCGGCCTGAAAGACAGAGGTATGCCTCCCCAAGGAAAAAACTAGTTCTACCCTTGGGTTTTTACAATACACCCCCGCTCCAGTGCCGAAGTCCATCTTGGAGCCATCTGTGTACCAGATCTGAGCTCCCGATGTTAATGTCCCTGACCATTCCATCACAGTTTGGTGGACCTGGTCAGGTGCAAACATTCGAGTAATGTGGTCGCTGCCCATTTCCAAGACGGGTTCTTTGACCACGCACTCGATACTCATATGTCCCGAGACATCTGGGAGGTTAGCCCAGTTGCTCGAGTTGCGCAATCTCCATGCCGCTAGCCTCGCCTCTCCCCTAAGGACAAGCTCAAGGGGAGGGAGGTTAAGCATTACTTCCATTGCTGCACCTGGTGTAGTTGACATCGCTCCCAGTGTGCACAGACAGGCCAATCTCTGGATAGAGCTCAGTTTAGCTCTTGTCTGTGCCTGGTTGGCCTTTGTCCACCACACCAGAGCTCCATAGGTAACCATAGGTCTTATCACCCTCAGATACATCCAGTGCATCATTGATGGCTTCAGTCCCCATTTCTTACCCACCATTCTTCTCACAGTCATCAGTGCCCTTTTGGCCCTGTTAACTGTCCTCTCAAGATGTGGATTCCAGGTGAGTTTCCTGTCCAGAGTAACTCCCAGGTACTTCACCTCCCCCACAAACTCAAGGTATTCACCAAACAAGCGGGGCATCCTGGTCGTCAGATCTTTTCGCTGTCTGGTGAAGTTAATGAGAGCAGTCTTTTTTGGATTTACCCTAAGGTTCTCCTTTTTACACCACTCTTCAATCAGTCGTAGAGGATTTCTGATTACCTCAAGGACTGTATCAGGGAATCTGCCCAGGATCAGGACAACTATGTCGTCCGCATATCCTAGACAGAAGTACCCCTGTTCATTCAGGAGTTCAATAAGGTTGTCAACCACTAGGCACCACAACAGAGGAGAGAGAACCCCCCCCTGTGCACAGCCCAGACTTGTCTCCGCCCTTCTGACCTCCCCTGCCACCTCTACAGAAATGCTTCTGTTTGTTAACATGGAACTTATCCAACCACACGTGGTCGCATCCACTCCATGACGTCTTGCACCACTTACCATCGTCTCCACTGAGGGGTTATTGAAAGCCCCTTCAATGTCGAGGAAGGCACCTATGGCACAACCTTTCTTAGCGATCATTTGCTCAATCCTACCAACCACTTGATGGAGAGCTCCCTCGCAAGATTTCCCCGGTTGGTAAGCATACTGGTTCCAATGCAGTGGTTTGATAGCCAAAGCACCCCCCCTAATATGCCTATCAACCAGTTTTTCAAGTCCCTTGAGAACAAAGGACATGAGTGTGATAGGTCTGTATCCTTTCCCTTCCGATTGGTTACCGGTGGGCTTAGGTATAAAGACCACCTTACTAGATTTCCAGGCTGCCGGCACATGCCCTAGAGCAATGCTTAGCCTGTATAATTTAGTAAGTACCAGCACCAGCATATCCATTCCCTGCTGCAGCAGCACAGGATAGATCCCATCTGGACCTGGAGATTTGTAGGGTTTAAAAGTGCCAATAGCCCATCTTACCCTTTGTGGAGTTACTATCCTCCTTGCCACTTCCCAGTCCTCCCTCTTACCACGTCTTGTGGAGAGTTTGGTAACCGGTTCAGTGTCTGCTCCCCCAAGTTTCCTCAGGGTACTGGAAGGGAAATGTGTCCTGATTAATTCTTCCACAGTTTCCCCTGCCGTTTTTGTTATATTTCCCAGTGGAGTTCTTAGCATCCCCACCGGGTTCACTGGGTCCTTAGAGAGCACTTTATACAGTCGTGCCCCTTCCCGAGTTTTGTCAATCTCATGACAAAACTCCTTCCAGGACTTCCTGCGCGCTTCTCTAATTGCCCTGTTGTATTCGGTTAGTGTTTTCCTATACAGGTCCCACTCCCCGTTCTTTTTTGCTCTATTAAAGAGTCTCCTGGTGGTCTTCCGAAGTTTGGCTAGCTTCTTGTTCCACCATGACGGATCCCCTACTTTCCTCCCCTCACTGAGAGGGCAGTTATCGGTAAAGGATTCTATTATAGCCTCGCCAACCAATGTGGCAGAGTCTTCTAGCTCTCTCCTCCCACCATACTCCAATCCAGCCTCCTCAATCCGAACACCCAGGTCCCTCCTGTAGGAGTCCCAGTCTGTTCTTCTTGGATCCCTGGTTGGACGAAGCATGGCTGGATTTAGAGAGATATCATACCTAATATGTCTGTGATCAGAAGAAGATGGTTCATCCGACACATGCCAATTTAGTACATACCTAGCCATCTGGTTCGATGCCACCGTAATGTCCAGGACCTCCTGTCTGGCCCTAGTGACAAACGTCGGCTCTTCCCCCTGATTTAGGACTAGTAGATTCTTAGAGCTAAGATAAGCTAAAAGTTCCTCACCTCTAGTGTTTGTACCTGTACTACCCCACGAAGTGTGATGGGAGTTAGCATCCATACCCACCAGCAGCTCCTCATCCACAGCCTCGCAGTGCTCGACCAGGCTCCTCAGCTCTTGTGTTGGCAGAGCCCCCGCGCAGTCAAAGGGGAGATATGCCGTGGCCAGGTTCAGCCTCTTCATCCCCCCCTCCGCCAGCAGCTCCACCGTCACTGCTAACAAATCCCTGCAACAGAAGTTCGTTAGTACAAAAGCACACAACCCCCTCCTAACCAGGATACACGTCCTGGGAACACCGGAGTCCTTATCATACAACAACTTACCTCCAGATGTCGCCAGCCCGCATATTTTTCCTCCAGAAATCCATGGTTCCTGGATGAGCACCAAGTCCACCTCTCCCCTGTCCAGCATCCTACACACGACAGCACTCGCCGCCCTGCTATGCTGTAGGTTCACTTGGAGGATCTTGATCATAGTTCTGCTTAATTTGCAGTCGCCTGGGTCCGCAGAGCAGCCCCAGGACTAGACATTGAGCTCAACTCTACAGCCACTTCACCGGTTTCTGCAGTCGGCAGCTTGACAGCCGCCCCCGCACCCCCAGTGATGGTTGCCGTTGACACATCTGCTACAGACTCACGGTTTGCCGTCTCATTGGCTCCCACTGTCTGTGCAGTCTCGAAATTAATTCTTATACTTACTTGGTCCATTAAAGTCCCACGAGTATGGGGGAAATAACGGTCGACCAGAGCAGAGCCCCCACTGCCCTGGCAAGACAACATACAATGAGGTTTTGTCTGGTTCCTCAAGGGGATCGTTTGGGACTGCATTTTATACCCTGCAGCCATTCATCCTTCGGCACGATGCCTTCCACCTTGGATTGGGTATTCAGTCACTGACCTTGAAGCACACCCCAAGTTCAGGACATTATTAACTGCTCAGATGAACAGCCTGCTTTACTCTCTTTTTTACAACTGTGTCGTTTGGGCAGTTTCCCGCCCCTACTTCACTGTCGCATTGCCCTTGGTTCACCCGGGAGGTGAGAGTAGCATTGTGAGGACTTAATTCCCAACTACCCCAGTCTCCCCGGTCAGAGCACTCGGATATTTCTACCAAGCCCAACCGGTTGACTGACAAGGAGGGATAATTCCTCACCTTTGAACCATAGCCTTGGTCCAGGCCTGCATATTCAGAAACCTTCCGGAATCCTTATTCACAGGTAACCTACATTTCTGTAGGCCGTCCCACTATCCGCCACCTGTGGACCCGCCCGGTTGCTCAGGCCAGCTTGCCGGGACCTCGGAACTTACTCTAGTCAGAAGTTCTATCTAAACCTCGGAACTTACTCTAATGAGGAGTTCTATCCCCCTCCTCCCCACCTCGGAACTTACTCTAGTGAGGAATTCTATCCCGACCTCGAAACTTACTCTAGTGAGGGGTTCTATCCCCAACTCGGAACCTACTCAAGTGAGGAGTTCTATCCCCACCTCGAAACTTACTCTAGTCAGACGTTCTATCTAAACCTCGGAACTTACTCTAGTGAGGAGTTCTATCCCCACCTCGAAACTTACTCTAGTGAGGAATTCTATCCCGATCTCGAAACTTACTCTAGTGAGGAGTTCTATCCACGCCTTGGAACTTACTCTAGTGAGGAGTTCTATTTCCACTTCGGAACTTACTCTAATGAGGGATTCTAACCCTAACTTTGAGCTTACTCTAGTGAGCGTTCTATCCCCACCTCGGAACCTACTCTAGTCAGAAGTTCTATTATCCCCACCTCGGAAGTTACTCTAGTGAGGGGTTCTATCCCCAACTCGGAACCTACTCAAGTGAGGAGTTCTATCCTCACCTCGAAACTTACTCTAGTCAGAAGTAATATCTAAACCTCGGAACTTACTCTAGTGAGGAGTTCTATCCCCACCTCGAAACTTACTCTAGTGAGGAATTCTATCCCGACCTCGAAACTTACTCTAGTGAGGAGTTCTATCCACGCCTTGGAACTTACTCTCGTGAGGAGTTCAATCCGCACCTTAGAACTCACTCTAGCAAAGAATTCTATTACCACATCGGAACCTACTCTAGTCAGTTCTTCTATCTATACGTCGGAACTAACTCTAGCGAGGAGTTCAATCTAAATCTCGGAACTTACTCTAGTTAGGAGTTCTATACCCACCTCGGAAATTACTCTAGTGAGGAGTTCTATCCACGCCTTGGAACTTACTATAGTGAGGAGTTCTATCCGCACCTCAGAACTCACTCTAGCAAAGAGTTCTATCCCCACATCGGAACCTACTCTAGTCAGTTCTTCTATCTCCAATTCGGAACTAACTCTAGCGAGGAGTTCAATCTAAACCTCGGAACTTACTCTAGTGAGGAGTTCTACACCCACCTCGAAAGTTACTCTAGTGATGAGTTCTATCCACACCTTGGAACTTACTCTAGTGAGGAGTTCTATCCCCACCTCGAAACTTACTCTAGTGATGAGTTCAATCTCCACCTCGGAACTTACTTTAGTGAGAATTTCATCTAAACCTCGGTACGTACTCTAGTGAGGAGTTCTATACCCACCTCGGAACATACCCCAGTGAAGGGTTCTATCCACAACTAGGAAGTTACTCTAGTGAGGAGCTCTATCCCTACCTCGAAACGTACTCTAGTGAGGAGTTCTATCCACATCTAGGAAGTTATCTCTAGTGAGGAGATCTATAACCACCTCGAAACTTACTCTAGTAAAGAGTTCTATCCCCACCTTGAAACTTACTGTAGTGAGGAGTTCTATCCACATCTAGGAACTTATCTCTAGTGAGGAGTTCTATCCCCACCTCGAAAGTTACTCTAAAGATGAGTTCTATCCCCATGTCGGAACGTACTCTAGTGATGTGTTCTATACCCACCTCAGAACTTACTCTATTGAATACTTCTACCCCCCACATCGGAACCTACTCTAGTCTGGTCTTTTATCTCCATTACGGAATTTACTCTACCCAGGAGTTATATCCCCACCTCGAAACTTACTCTAGTGAGGAGTTTTATCCACACATTGGAACTTACTCTAGTGAGGAGTTCTATCTGGAACATACTCTAGTGAGGAGTTTTATCCCCACCTCGAAACTACTCTAGTAACGAGTTCTACCCTCACCTTAAAACTCACTCTAGCAAAGAATTCTATCCCCTCTTCGGAACTCACTTTAGTGATGTGTGCTATACCCACCTCAGAACCTACTCTATTGATTACTTCTACCCTCACATCGGAACCTACTCTAGTCAGGTCTTTTATCTCCACTTCGGTACTTACTCTACCGAGGGGTTTTATCCCAACCTCGGTACCAACTCTAGTGAGGGGTTTTACCCCCCATCGGAACATTCTCTATTGAGGAGTTCGATCTCCACCTCGGAACTTACTGTTGTAATGAGATCTACTCTCTTATCGGAACGTACTCTAGTGAGGGGTTCTATCCCCACCTCAGAACTCACTCTAGTTAGGGGCTCTACCAACACGTCAGAACTTTCTCTAGTCAGAAATAACATCTCCACTTTGGAACTTACTCTAGCGGGTTTTTATCCTAACCCTGGACCTTACTCTACTTCGGAGCTCTACCCACCTATCGGAACAGGTGTACAAAGCCTATCTAGATGGCTCTGGAGATGGTTTCGGTCGATCTCCAACCGAAAGGGAGTGACCACGACGCCTCTTAGCGGCCACAGTTGATGTCGTTTGATCCTACAATCGGCTCCTATCTTTAACCTACTTCCTCTCAAGTTGTCTTTAATGTATGTATGAGGGTCCGTTCTATAAAACTGTAAGGGCTCAAGGGGGATCACCTTATGTATGTGGGTGTGTGTGTACGCGCGAGAGGATGTGTGTGGTAATGTTTATTTTACATATTGTTTTATATTTATCAATAAGTCATTACAATTATAAGCATTCATTATTCTACAGAATGTTAACCACGAAACATGTTACACAAGGCTTAAATTCTGTAGGCATATTCTCATACAGAAATTAAAGAAAAACTTTATGGGAAGTTTGTCAATTTCTTCACCAACATGTGCAAAATATATTTCTAGAATCCCAACTTTTATTGCCTAAGTTCTTGCATTAACACTTGTTATTGGCTGTAGAAAGTTGAAAAGTTTCATAAATGTTGTCCTATTTTAGTTTTATTTCATGTCTCCTTTTGTTTGGGAAAAGCAATTTATTAGGCCCAAAACCGAAGTCATTTAATAGATCTTCAATTTACAATTACACGTTTTCTAATTCATTTTTTATTTTTATTCCCTTTTTTTAGATGAGTTAACTATAAAATAAATTGTTAGAGAAAGGGGTTTTAAGAAATAAAATTTATGAAGTTGTTCGTTATATGAAGTACCCTGTAAGTTGTTAAACAAATCTGTATTCGTAATCCTTAAACTAGAACAATCATACTTACTATGTGTTAGTATGAGTAGCTTTACTATATGTAACAGGCTATTGCCTGAGAAAAGTATAGTCAAACCTAAATGGATTAGATGGCATGGTACAGAGAAAAAGGATACAACTGGAGAACAAGACAGAAAAAAGAAGTACACATGAAAGAAATTATCAGTTGCTTTCCAAATATGGACACTGAATTGAATATTTTAAGTGTAAATAAAATTTAAATTGAACAAACAATCAATACACTAAAATATGTTTGTCATGCATAGAGCATATCAACGATTTACTTTTTATATACACATTTATTTCAATATTTACGTTTCAATAAAAAACAAATAAATGAAAATCTATAAATCGCAGTATTATAAATGGGTTTTACTCGGATAAACAATATAAGTGGTACTGCTGTTACAAACCAAAGACTGGTTTATCTATCAGATATAAAGTTAGGTTACCTCTTTCTTTAGGCCGGGTGAAGTTGAGAACGCTACAGAATATTCAGTAATTTTTAATTTTGGGCTTAAAATATCAATTATTTTTAGAAAGTGTGCAGCTACACATTAGTAAAAATAAATGCTTGGTACGTTTCTTATCTTGAGCGAGCGCGGTGCGGTACACCGTGCCGCCACTTAGAGTAATTCATAAACTGCTGACAAAGGACTCTATGAATTGTACTGAGATCTTGAGTATCCTCTGTTCCTTATATTATCTACGTGATTCTATTTTTGTTCTGATTTTCCTTCAGTAGTTTACTTACTATTGAACTGTGAAGATGAATTGTACGCTATTCTATTCCGCTACGCGCCTAGAAATGTTGTTACTATTCTTTGCATTGTGATTAACCTATGCCTTATAGTATTGTCTTTATGTTTCAGTTTCTGTTATAGAATTATAATTTCTTCATAAATGCTAATTGCTGTTCACATTTACTTCAATTCTCGTGAATTATGCTCTTTCAAGAATCCAGTAGAATCATGGACCAGTCCACAGAAGAATATTTCCTAACAAGCCAGCTTATGGAAGATCATTTGAGAGAACAAGCTAATCTCGCGATCTCTTTCAAAATTTATTGTTCGATTTCTTGGAAAATTCCGATTGAGGAATAAAATGGAGGAACCAAATAATGAAAAACTGGACTTTGCTTACCTTGGGGAAAACACAAAAATAATAAAACTACAGTACTTGTACTTCTTGTAAAATATTTGTTGTAAACCGCATAGTGAATGACAAATTCGATGTTTCGATTGTACTAAGAAATCCGATAGTGAATAATCTAAAATACATAATAGATTATAATTTATCATATTTTAGGTCTAGACTACATATTTAGTAAATTTTGGGTAGGTTTTGTAACTACATGCATTTTTCAATACATAGGCCAGATGAATGATATATTAGGCTACATTTTGTAAGGAAACTTGTTAACGTTTACTCATACCTTAGTATTTAAAGAACATGACTTATTGTTTCAAGCTCAGCTTCAAGTTGAACGTTTAATTGTTAACCATAACTATTAAGAGCTAATTATATTGTAATACTATAATGTTATAATTATTGTTGATTTGTAACTTATTTATTAGATTCGTATTATAAATAATAGTACTCCATCCATTATATAACTGTTAATTAAATATTGTGTTATATTATATATTGTGTTATAATTATAAATTATATAATATAATATTAAAACGATTCTTGGTAACTTTAATTACTAATCAATAAAACCAATAATGCCAAAAATTAGATTAAAGTAGAAAGAATTAAGGCGTCCCAAAGTGCTCCCGGTTTCCTTATATGAGAATGCGCGCCTGCTATACGGTTAAAAATATTGGTACTGCTATTCAAGGCAATATCAGTTGATTGATTAACTTTGAAGAAAAATAATTTGGAATAAGCAAAATTAAACTATTATTATAATTTACTACATATTGAACCTTCTTTAAGATATATTTTAGAGAGAATTGAGAGAAATTAAATAGTAAGTGTTAAAATTTCAAGCGGTCGAAGCCAGTGCCAGAAAAGTCACAGAAATATATTTC
The DNA here is from genome assembly GCA_036971475.1 of Prosapia bicincta. NCBI lineage: Eukaryota > Metazoa > Arthropoda > Insecta > Hemiptera > Cercopidae > Prosapia > Prosapia bicincta. The sequence goes on along the minus strand of JBAIZL010000004.1, from coordinate 1,098,159 downwards.
TTGTAACAATTAAAAACAAGATATGTTTCAAACTGTAATTAAACGTCATGTTTGTTTACGATAACATTAAAGCAGGCATTTACATTAAACTGTTTACTGTGCAAGCTATATAATTTATATTTTCATTGCAACTGGCATTACAAACTGTTATCATTATAGAGCCAGTAACTGTATTTAGATTTAATAGTTCAATAACTTTTTATTGCTTTGATCGTATTGAAATCACATAGTTTTCTAGACCTTTACAACTCTAGTAAATGCAGCATTATTGGTTTTTGTCAAGAGAAACAAATCGATATACTTTAACTTCCAATAATTACAGAATTAGAATGTATATATTTTTTACAAATTACAGCGCCGATATTTGTAATAAATTACAGAATATATAGGGAAATATTTAATAAATCATGTAATAACTAAATTATTTTTGTAATAGTAAATACAAAATGACATACCACAAAGGTGTTAAGTCACCAATTTGTACTTCTTTTTCACTCTAAACCGCTTAAACCAAAATAAACATCCCTAGACACAAATACATTTTGGATATTGCTTACATTATATCCATATATTGACAAAAATATTTAAATTTTTGACAAGAATATAATAAAAGATTCTTCGGTCAAAATTATTATTCATAAATATTCCTTATAACTTCCTTACTCACTAACATAATTTCATAATATAATCTTTGGCTTTAAAATATTAATTTATGTAAAAGTCGTTTTACACGTTAATATATTAAGTATTTATATTTAAGCACAGTTTAAGTATTTATTATTTGACTAAAGACGGGAGAGCTAGTATAAAATATCATGGTATTAAGTCAGTTTCACGTCAGAAGAAAGCACGAAGTAAGCTATAGGTCTATAAGAGTATTCGGTATTATATTTTCTCTAAATTTACTGCTGCGTTTATATCTCCTAGGAGAAATGGTTTAGCACAGATACAACAGAACTAACTTATATTTATGCTGGTTTTGTTATTTTTACTTAACTAGAAATAAAAAATTAAATTAACTTTGACATAAAATTACGACTATAGTATAAGTACAGTTGGGTCATTTCAATCAAATATAAACCACAAATTAAGCAATTAAATATTGTTTTTAATACATAGGTTATAAATAAATAAGTTCGTCCTCTGTAAACCTTAAACTTGGAAGCTAAACTCAGTATAAGTTGTATAATTTTTTGTTTCTAATTAACCAAAATCAACCAAATTAATAATTTTAATGGATGCATTTAGACATTAGTTTTTGGCGTATATTTATTTCAATTGTTTTAGTATAGAATTTCTTCGAGTATAGCTTCGAAAACGTCTATTTGAAATATTTATTTATTTTAATTTATTTTGAAATATTAGTTTTAACAGTTTTTGTTAACTTCATTTTGCATACTTGTAATATGATCGCTCTATTACAATAATTATATACGATAAAATTCTACACGGTTTCCACTAAGGCATTTATAATATACAATAAATTTATCTAATTTATTCCATAATTCTTTTGTAAGTTTATGTGTACAGTTAATATATTACACATAAATGTATACTAAAAGAGTATAACCTACACATAATGTATAACGAAAGCCTGTATAAGTACCTGTAGACAGAACACGTATTAAATGTTAAAATGTAATTTCAGTTTAAATGTAAGGTATTTATAA
>JBAIZL010000004.1:1076489-1091489 GCA_036971475.1 Prosapia bicincta | reverse complement strand
GGTAACAATAACAAAGTAAAATAACTTTCTCCACAAAATAATAACCGTATAAAATAATATAATAGTTAAAGCTTGTAGTTATTTATCAACATATAATAGAGATAACCATTTATTACAAGATTTGTATTTTCGTTTGAAATAATGTGTCAAGAACTTGAAGGATCCACAGGCTAAACATTGCGAAAATATAATGAAAAAAATTATGGTTATTTGTCTTGAAAGAGTAATAAAAGTTTATCTTCTACATACTTATACATTTTATATGGTTAACCAGTGATTACCGCTAAAACGTAAAGTAATGGTGGAATAGTATTTCTGCAGCATAGTTACGCCACTATTGCTGGATTGAGTATTTGGAAAAACTATTGCTTTATTGCATTTACTCAAACATTTCACTAAGAACAATAAGTTTCATGCAACTTACTATTTGTAAGACATCGTACTTAGCTTTTTTTAATTGGCAGACGAAATAAAATTTAATTACAAAAAGGTTTTCACCTATCACGGTGAAACCATTATGGTGGTACCATGATAGTGGGTTTAATAATGTTATACTAGCAATAAAGGTTACTTCTGAAAGCTCCAAACAGAGGAAGGAGCCTTCTAATCTTAGTCCTGATGGTTTATTTCTTGTGTTTTTATCTTTAGGAAGTGAGATGATAGATGAAAATCAAGGACGATTCGTAGGCCTAAGAAACACTTTTTTATTTTCATCAACTAGTTTTGACACCTTTCCCAAAGGCCGTGTTTCAAAAGTGCATTTCATAACATAGATATCTTTAAGGACTATCTACGTGATATACTTTGCTGAAAAAGAATTACTTTTATTTGATTTGGACTTGATCCAGCTGTTGTAAATATCTGCAACCACTGCTTAGGCTTTTTAGAATATTATTTTTATTATATAATGTTTTGGTTGTATTATTTAAAATGTCTTCATATTGAAAAGGTAATTGATATGATTTAATTTCTGCAGTAGTTGCACAAAGGATATTATTTGAACTATCTAGAAAATAAATCGCAAAATATTTGAAGATAAAGCCAATATTTTAATATTAAAAAACGATATTACCTTTATGTCAAGAGGTTCATTTATATAGTCATGTAGATAACCAATCACAACAGGGACGCCTCTGTTGCCTTGTGACTCACGGATTGTAAGAAGACTGTATATGTACTCGATACTTGAATGCTAAGACTGTGAAATGATACTGGTGTCTGTAATACACGGTTTCAAAAGTTATGTTGGGTAAAGGAATTTTATTATAGTATTCCGTGTCTGTAGATTCTTTGTCATCTATTACTTTTCTAGTTTTTTTATGTTACATATTTGAATTCATATCAACGGCTTCCATTGTTTAAGTTTGTGTTTTTTATCTGCATATCAAGTCTGTTACCATGGCTTACATTTAAATGAGGATTTAACTTAATAACATAAATCAACAATTTGATGCTGTGATGCTGCAAGTTGTGGTTGTTCTTTGTATAAGTGATTACATTTGCGAGTAAACGACTCTTCAGGTAGGTATATATTGTATACCGCAATGCGTTATTTGGCGTTTGAAAAAATTCATGTGGCCGTGGACCGCCTCTTCTCCCTTCTTCAGCCCCGATTGAATCAAATCATATTAACGGCAACCTTACGGTCATGTCTCATAGAGTTTTGGATAGTTTCCAATGTACACCGAATAATTTAGTGCAGTGAAATGAAGACTTCCTTACAAACGGAAACCGCGTTCAAGAAACACCAATTTGTTTAACAGAGTATTTAACGTGTAATAAAGTCGTCATTCTGTATCGTAAATATAAAAATCATGTATTATTAATCCTTGTTATTTCTTACTTAAAATAAGCAAACAAAACGTCTGTGTTGTTAATTATATTTAAATGGATTTGAAATAATGTCTACTGAAATACATATTCAAGATTATATATATATATTCATTTTCTCAAGAGTAGCCATACCAGTCAGTAGTATTAATAAACATGAAACATTCCTAGGTAACTATCAGGTGTAATGACCCTACAGCCATCAGCTCAGACTAAGAGACATCGGGCATATTGGAGCAATGTGGCAACTAAAGTGTTGAATCACAGAAATAGTGAATTGTAACAAAACATTTAAAGATGACAAACGGTATAACGAACCCATTTTATTATTTTTGTTTCTATTGTAACTGTCCAATTCTGTAGCATATAACATGGAATGGTAACTATAAATATTGGTTATACTTGACAAAGACTAGGTTTCTTCAATGTTATTAAAAATTACATTAAAAAAAGAGAGTGATTTTGAATTTCATAAATCGTTATTGGTGGTTAAAACTCAATATGAATTACAGACTTGGCAACATAAACTTACAGTTAAAACATACGCTCATATAAAGTAAGTCTTAGTAAATGTCTACCCTATTATTACCCTATCTACCCTATTACTGAATTATTAGGTATCAGAATTCAATTAAGACAAATTTAGTTATAAAACTATATATATATATATATATATATATATATATATATATGTGTGTGTGTGTGTGTGTGTGTGTATGTATGTATGTATAAATACCACAATATGAATTCTTGTGTATTAATAAAGAAATAAGACAAAATACAAATACAAGAATAATTTATTGACTGTACAATTCAAAAAATACACCATCATCATCATGTGTATTCCTGATGATGTTGGTACTGTTTGCCAACGAAAAGTTTTGAATTTTACATTAAATAAATTATCCTTGTATTTGTTTTTTGTATTATTTCTTTATATATATATATATATATATATATATATATATATATATATATATATATATATATATATAAATATAAATATATATATATATATATATATATATATATATTTATTTATACATGCAAATAAGATGTGTTTTCTTAAATAATAATAAAAAATATACTGAGGTTATTCAAATGCAAGAATTATTTATTAATTTTATTCAAACCTTTTCGTTCATAAACAGTACCAATATCATAGGAAATAAATGATACAATAATCCAAGATATATACCCTATGTTATAGTTGTTTATGATACACACACACACACACACACACACACACACACACACACACACATATGATTAAAATAATTAAAATAGGCGTCACTCTGTAAGGCTAGGACCCAGAGAAGCTCTTACAACGGGTCTGCAGCAACAGAACTCTGCAGCTTTAGATTCCTATGTTCTACTAAGCCGTTAATACCTTTATTTTTATGTGAACCATTTTATACGGTTTATATTAGAATAATAATAAATTCAACACGCAAACAAAATGGAAATGTATTTGATTACATTCAGTTAGTGCGTGCTGTGTTCTTGATTATTAGAAAATATTTCTCCAATATTATAATTGTTAAAAGCTGAACAGTTTGAGAAAACTTACTTGAAATTATTATACAATATAAAAATATTTTCTCTCGCAATCTATTTTAATTTTTTCCGAGACATAATGTTTCAATAATTACTGGATGTAACGTCTATACATTGATGTGTTTACGGGAACAACAAGTTAAAAGTCACTTTATACGGAGTAATTTTAAAATTGTTGGGTTAAATAAACGCGCAGCAGATAGCTATAGATTAGCTCTAAATCGTGTAGCCAGAAAAGTGCCTAAATTATATGCAAATGTATAAAATGTTCCAAAATATTACTAGAAAACGTTTAGTTCAGAATTCAACTGAAATAATCCTTAAACATAATCTTACTACCTAATAATAAACACGTAATTTACCACGAAAACTAGTCAACGAAAATATTTAACACTTTCATAAGATAAAATCTAATATTTATATATTTACATGTTATGCTTCTCCAAACACTTCCTACTGATATAAAATCGCGTTAGAGCTTGACAATTTTAATATAAAGAAAAGTGTGCTGAGAAAATGTTCTAAGAAGATGGTTTGGTTTGTAATTCAAAAAACTCTGCCTCAAACTGCAAGAGCTCAAACAAATAATACGTGTCCTAAACCATTTCCTGTGGATTCAGTTTCTTTGTAAAACACTTCAATTTCTAATATATATATATATATATATATATATATATATATATATATATATATATATATATATATAAATATCGCAATATGTTTTCTTGTGTATTAATAAAGAACTAAGTCAAAATACAAATACAAGAATTGTAAATTCAATTATAATCCTTGTATTTGTATTTTGACTTAGCTCTTTATATATATATATATATATATATATATATATATATATAAATATAAAATACGTTTTCTTGTTTAATAATTTAAAACGACATAGGTTATGAATATAAATTAATAAATCTTCTTGTATTTGAATAACCTATGTTTTTTTTAAAACACATATATATACAAACATATATATATATATATATATATATATATATATATATATATATATATATATATATATATATATATGAGGTATATAGATTTATCTATTTCTTATACATATAACTTCTTCTTTAATATTTTTCACTGTCTTATCCGTAGAAAATAAATTATTATAACAGGTACAACAAAGGCTACAGATTCAAAATTACTTTCAAATTACTGAAACATTTAGTTGTATTAAACATCAGGGAATTTAGAGGTGTAAAAGTAACAATTCTCTATTATTTGAAAAAGAAACTTAATAAAAGGTCACACAGTAATATCTGTATAAGTTTTAAATTAACCTCTAGATAAATAATATAATTTTGACATGTAAACAACGTAATGTCAAACATTCAATTCTATTAAAAACAGTATTGATTTATTTTATATTATTTTTATTAAAAGAAAATATATCACTTTAGTTGCTAGGTTTTGTACGTAATCGATTATACCTCACAATATTTTTAGTCATTTGTGTTTGGACCATGTTTGAGCTAAACCTATATAAAAATCGAAATAATTATTTAGTGATCCATTATATTTTTGTGATTTGTATTAGCTTTAAAATGTACACAATTAAATGTAAACTTTCCCCATGTGTTAGAAATTTTGTTTTTATTGAAATTATTACCGAAAATTTGATTTTTCTTTTTCAAACTTCTTTAGAACATGAATTTACGTTGTCTAATATTCAATAAACTAAATGACATTGTTCAGTTTTCTAAGAAAACCCCACGTTTAATGCGAGTTTAAATGAGAGAAAAGGTTTTAAGATTATTACTTTAAATCTTTCCATTAAGGAATCACTTCATTACACAATACATACGGCACATGTAAAACTTATACAAACCATAGAAATATTTCCCCTGTCTTACACACTAATAAATATACAAAGTTCCAACAAACGCTACGTATTACCTATAGTTTTAGAGCTTCCATACATTATTGGATTGAGTGTTTCATGACGTAGTTTAGTTGGAATGATTTATACTAAACCGTACAATTTCCTGTAATACATAATAAATTGTACCACCTGTGACGTAAGTACTCGTAACGTGTATCATTTTGGGGTTAAATGTAACCTTCACAAAGTAGCCTATTTTTAAAATAAAATACCTAATTATCATATAGCGAGTGGATTTGTATAAAGCTAAGTATTCATAAAATTTAAAACATTTAATCCTGAAATCATACTTAATGTCGTTCACTAATTTAAAACATAGCAGGAAAGTGAAATGAAATTCTAATTATTAGAAATATGTTAAACAAATGCTTCAATTAAAACGAATGTTTTCAAAGCACAGTATTTTAATACGCTTTCTATTTATGTATTCCGATTATATCTAGAATAGATCAAGAGGCAGATTTCATCGCTTTATATTTGAATAAAGTTAAATAGATAGTGGTTTTTAGAAGTAACTACTAGCAAGACTAGCCATGAAATAGGAAAATACTAACATATTTCTGTTTTTTAAAAATTTAACTAACTTTTTTATAACTAACATAAATAAATGAAACCTCTATATCACAAGTGACTTTTGATTTAAAACCTTATGTACATTTCGATTGCTTAGCAATCATCCGCAGAGAAAATTTACAATAAAAATAGTATTTTTATAGTAAATTACCTCTGAGGATGATGGGTATGCAATCGAAATGTACATAAGGTTTTAAATCAAAAGTCATTTGTGATATAGAGGTTTCATTTATTTATGTTAGACATTACGCCACAGTTGTTTTATACAGTAATTTTATATAGCTATTTTTTATTTTAACTTTGAAAAATTACTTTGTCTATGTTACGACTAAAACGCTGTAATTCAGGAGTGTGCTAAGGTTAATATTTTAAAATTCTAGTTAATATATTCCACGTAAAAAGAAATTTTAATTTTAGGAAACATACATTAACTTACTAACTATTCTATGGAAATAAAATAGTTTTATGTAAATGTTTTACAAATAAAATATTTCTGGATATAATTATTTTCCTCCAACCAGAACATTTTGTCCAACTAATTTTAAACTACACTCACCATCAAAAGTATTTTTTGGTAACTCTTTTATTGTAATGGGTAATTCGTGAGAAATTCCCCAATTACATCGAACCATATATAAAATGTATATAATTCAATTCTTGTTATTGGATGGAGCGGGTTGGGCGAAAAATTAAGAGCGATACTTAATAAAGCAATATAAATCTCACGATCGGCTCCTAAGACTTCATATATCTCAAAATATATAATTTTCCCATCCTTATTACTTAAAGTAACAATAATTCGGATTTGTCTGATACTAATCAACAATCGTTAAAAAATAATAATAAACATCCTGAAAAGCCATGCACTAGTTTATGCTCCATGAATTCCAAAAGCCTGGGCAATAAACAATTTGTAAAAAATTATTACATCATGCTCTAATTTTTGAAATAAACTCTTTGTTTTCTTCGTAATAATCATACAAGAATATATTCAAAATATGATAGAAATATTGTGCATCTATCGGAGAAAATCTCAAGTCATGTTGCTTACAGTTATTTTAAATGTGATATATCTTTTTAATAAATACTTCCGGTAAACAGACTAAATTTTTTACTAGACTACAGCTAAAAATCTTTTCGATTCCAATTACAGTTATACTAAAATCAAAGTATACGTTAATGGTATAGTATGTGAGACTGGGGCTATGTGGCGTACTTTCAAAGAAATAATTTTTTAACCACTCATAAAATTATATATCAAGATCACATCATTAACAGAACCATACTTATTATGTTAGTTACATTTTAAATTTGAATTTTTTTGCCTAATTTAGAAAGTATGCAAGTGCGTCATCTTACCCAATGGGAATATGTGGGATAAGACGGCGCATTTACTTTCAAAAAAGTAAAGTAACAAAAAAGGTAAGTATGGAAAGATTAAATAAAACGTATGAAATAAAAAATAACAGTGTTATTGATTTAAAAAAACACCAATTTACTGATTGATTGAGATTTTTAAACTATCTATTAGTCACGTCTCTCCACAGTCTCAATGATCAGTCTTGTTTGTCCATAAAGGAGACATAAAGGAGTTTTAGATAAATCTATTCCAAATCATTACATTTAGTACGTTTGGAAAACAAATCTCGTCATTCTTCTGTGCCAAAAGTAAATATTCTATCCAGAGAGTCCACTGTTGCTCGAGCTTGCTATCACTAAACGAAGATAATTTGTAAAGAGATAAAATCTCCTTCGTCTAAATAGCTTGTTTCTTTTCCCTTCTCTAGTTTGTTTCTCTTAAAGATTTTAGTTCGTCCCTTATGTTTGTCGAACTCTTTCGACAGTGGTTATCTGACAATCTTCTGCTTCTTCTGCTCTTAGGTCAACCTTTAAAGAAATATCTATCAATATGGCTGGCTATCACATTCGTTTCGCTGTTGTGCTTATATCTCTTACACCTGCCTTTGGATGAGGTTGGATTTGTTCTGGAGTGATTCTTACTGTACCAGCTGCATTAGATTTTGGTGTCATGGAGTCCGAAGAGAGGTTGGACGACATGGATCTAACTAGGTGCTACAGCATGTATAATAGCAGGTTTTACAATAACTGTAGAAAAGACACTTTCTGTCTCTTTGTTGCGTAGGAGAGACACACTCAGTCTCTTTGTTACCACAAGCAATGTTGGAGTGAGAGGTACTGAAATAACTGTAGAGAAGACACTCTCAGTTTCTTTGTTGTCACACGCACTGTTGGGGTGAGAGGTTCGGCAATAACTGTAGAGAAGACATTCTCGGTTTCGTTGTTGCCAAAAGAACTGTTGGAGTGAGAGTATCTGCAATAACTGTAGAGAAGACACCATCAGTCTCTTTGTTGCCACAAGCACTGTTGGAGTGAGAGGTTCTGCAATAACTGTAGAGACGACACACTGTCAGTCTCTATGTTATCACAAGCACATTTGGAGTGAGAGGTTCTGAAATAACTGTGGAAGAGACACTCTAAGTCTCTTTGTTGCCAAAATCAATGTTAGAGTGAGAGATTTTGCAACAACTGTAGAGGAGACACACTTTCAGCCTCTTTGTTGCCTCAAGCACGATTGGAGTGAGAGGCTCTGTAATAACTGTAGAATAGCCACTTTCAGTTTTTTGTTGCCACAAGCATTGTTGGAGTGAGAGGTTCTGCAATAACTGTAGAAGACATACACTCAGTTTCTTTGTTGCCACAAGAACTGTTGGAGTGAGAGGTTCTGCAAACCCTGTAGAAGAGACATTATCAGTCTCTTTGTTGCCACAAGCACTGTTGGACTGGGTGGTCCTGCAATAACGATAGAGAAGACACACTCTCAATCTTTTTGTTGCCACAAGCATTGTTGGAGTGAGAGTATCTGCAATAACTTTGGAGAAGACACTCTCAGATTCTTTGTTTGCCACAAGCACTGTTTTAGTGAGATGTACTGCAATTCGTGTAGAAGAGACACTCTCAGTCTCTTTGTTGCCACAAGCTCTGTTCGAGTGAGAGTTTCTGCAATAACTGTAGAAGAGACATTCTCAGTCCCTTTGTTGCCACAAACACTGTTGGACTAAGAGGTTCTGCAATAACATTAGAGAAGACCCACTGTCGGTCTCTTTGTTGCCACAAGCACTGTTGGACTGAGAGGTTCCTGCAATAACCGTAGAGACGACACACTCTATATCATTTTGTAGATACAAGCAATGTTGGAGTGAGAGTATCTGCAATAACTTTAGAGAAGGCACTCTCAGATTCTTTGTTGGCCACAAGCACTGTTTTAGTGAGATGTACTTCAATTCCTGTAGAGATATACTCTCAGTCTCTTTGTTGCTTAAGAACGTAGAGTAATAACTGTAGAAGAGACACTCTCAGTTTTTTTTTGTTGTCACAAGCACTTTTGGAGTGACAGGTTCCGGAATAATTGTGGAAGAGACACTCTCAGTCTCTTTTTTGCCACAAGCACTGTTGGACTGAGAAGTTCCTGCAATAACTGTAGAGAAGACACACTCTATATCATTTTGTAGCCACAAGCAATGTTAGAGTGAGAGTATCTGCAATAACTTTAGAGAAGACACTCTCAGATTCTTTGTTGGCCACAAGCACTGTTTTAGTGAGAGATTCTGCAAACCCTGTATTAGAGAGATTCACGGTCTCTTTGTTGCCACAAGCAATGTTGGAGTGAGAGTATCTGCAATAAATGTAGAGAAGACGCACTCAGTTTCATTGTTGCCACAAGCACTGTTTAAATGAAATGTACTGCAATTCCTGTAGAAGAGGCACACTCTCAGCCTCTTTGTTGCCCCAAGCACGATTGGAGTGAGAGGCTCTGTAATAACTGTAGAATAGCCACTTTCAATCTTTTTGTTGAAACAAGCATTGTTGGAATGAGAGGTTCGCAATAACTGTAGAAGATACACACCCAGTTCATTTGTTGCCACAAGAACGGTTGGAGTGAGAGGTTCTGCAAACCCTGTAGAAGAGACAATATCAGTCTCTTTGTTGCCACTAGGACTGTTGGACTGAGAGGTCCTGCATTAACTGTAGAGAAGACACACTCTCAGTTTTTTTTGTCACAAGCGCTGTTCGAGTGAGAGTTTCTGCAATAACTGTAAAAGAGACATTTTCAAATTCTTTGTAGCCACAAGCACTGTTAGAGTGAGCGTTTCTGCAAACCCTGTGGAAGAGACACTCTCAGTCTCTTTGTTGCCACAAGCACTGTTGGAGTGAGAGTAGCTCCAATAACTGTAGAGAAGACGCACATAGTTTCATTGTTGCCACAAGCACAGTTTAAATGAGATGTACTGCAATTCCTGTAGAAGAGACATACTCTCAGCCTCTTTGTTGCCCCAAGCACGATTGGAATGAGAGGATCTGTAAAAACTGTAGAATAGCCACTTTCAGTCTCTTTGTTGCCACAAGCACTGTTGGAGTGAGAGTATCTGCAATAACTTTGGAGAAGACACTCTCAGATTCTTTGTTGGCCACAAGCACTTTTTTAGTGAGAGGTTCTGCAATAACAGTAGAGAAGACCCACTGTCAGTATTTTTGTTGCCACAAGCACTGTTGGAGTGAGAGTATTTGCAATAACTGTGGAAGAGACACTCTCAGTTTCTTTGTTGCCACAAGCACTGTTAGAGTGAGCGGTTCTGCAATCCCTATTGAAGAGACACTCTCAGTCTCTTTGTTGCCACAAGCACTGTTGGAGTGAGAGTAGCTCCAATAACTGTAGAGAAGGCGCACTCAGTTTCATTGTTGCCACAAGCACTGTTTAAATGAGATGTTCTGCAATTCCCGTAGAAGAGACACACTCTCAGCGTCTTTGTTGCCCCAAGCACGATTGGAATGAGAGGCTCTGTAATAACTGTAGAATAGCCACTTTCAGTCTTTTTGTTGCCACAAGCACTGTTAGTGAGAGGTTCTGCAATAACTGTAGAAGAGACATTCTCAGTCTCTTTGTTGCCACAAGCACTGTTTTAGTGAGATGTACTGCAATTAATGTAGGAGAGACACTCTCAGTCTCTTTGTTGCCACAAGCATTGTTGGATTGAGAGGTTTTGCAATTCTTGTAGAAGAGACACTCTCAGTTTCTTTGTTGCCACAAGTACTGTTGAAGTTAGAGGTTCTGCAAACCCTTCAGAAAAGACACTGTCATTCTCTTTGTTGCCACAAGCACTGCTGGAGCGAGAGGTTCTGCAATAACTGTAGAAAATACACTCTAAGTCTCTTTGTTGCCACAAGCTCTGTTATAGTGAGAGGTTCTGCAATCACTGTAGAGTAGACACTCTCAGTGTCTGTGTTGCCACAAGCAGTGTTGGAGTGGGAGGTTCTGCAATAACTGTAGAAGTGACAAACTCTCAGCCTCTTTGTTGCCACAAGGTCTGTTGGAGTGAGAGAATCTGCAATAACTGTAGAAGAGGCACACTCCCAGCCTCTTTGTTGCCACAAGGAGTTTTGGAGTATGAGAATCTGTAATATATGTAGAAAAGATACAATCAGCCTCCTTGTAGCCACAAAGACTGTTGGAGTGAGAGAATTTTGCAATAATTGTAGAAGAGAAATTCTCAGTCTCTTTGTTGCCACAAGGTCTGTTGGAATGAGAGAATCTGCAATAACTTTAGAAGAGATAATATCAGACTCCTTGTTACCACAAAGACTGTTGGAGTGAAAGCATCTGAAATAACTGTAGAAGATATACTATCAGCCTTTTTGTTGCCACAAAGATTGTTGGAGTGAGAGAATCTGCAATAACTGTAGAGGAGATATTATCAGCCTTTTTTGGCACAAAATCTGTTGGAGTGGGAGAATCTGCAATAACTGTAGAAGAGACGTACTCTCAGCCTCTTTGTTGCCACAAGTTCTTTTGGGGTGAGAGAATTTTCAATAATTGTAGAAGAGACATTCTCGGTCTCTTTGTTGCTACAAGGTCTGTTGGAGTGAGAGAATCTGCAATAATTGTAGCAGAGATACTATCAGCCTCTTTGTTGCCACAAAGACTGTTGGAGTGAGAGAATCTGCAATAATTGTAGAAGAGTTACTATCAGCCTCTTTGTTGCCTCGAAGACTGTTTTAGTGAGAGAATGTGCAATAATTGTAGAAGAGATACTATCAGCCTCTTTGTTGTCTCAAAGACTGTTTTAGTGAGAGATTCTGCAATAATTGTAGAAGAGATACTATCAGCCTCTTTGTTGTCTCAAAGACTGTTTTAGTGAGAAAATCTGCAATAATTGTAGAAGAGATACTATCAGCCTCTTTGTTGCCTCAAAGACTGTTTTAGTGAGAGAATGTGCAATAAGTGTAGAAGAGATACTATCAGCCTCTTTGTTGTCTCAAAGACTGTTTTAGTGAGAAAATCTGCAATAATTGTAGAAGAGATACTATCAGCCTCTTTGTTGCCTCAAAGACTGTTTTAGTGAGAGAATGTGCAATAATTGTAGAAGAGATACTATCAGCCTCTTTGTTGTCTCAAAGACTGTTTTAGTGAGAAAATCTGCAATAATTGTAGAAGAGATACTATCAGCCTCTTTGTTGTCTCAAAGACTGTTTTAGTGAGAAAATCTGCAATAATTGTAGAAGAGATACTATCAGCCTCTTTGTTGTCTCAAAGACTGTTTTAGTGAGAAAATCTGCAATAATTGTAGAAGAGATACTATCAGCCTCTTTGTTGCCTCAAAGACTGTTTTAGTGAGAGAATGTGCAATAAGTGTAGAAGAGATGATATCAGCTTCTTGGTTGCCACAAGTACTGTTGGAGTAAGAAGTCCTGCAATAACTGTAGAAAAAACATACTTAGTTTATTTGTTACAACTAGCAATGTTGGAGTGGACAGAAGCTTAATATAAACCATGAAATAAATATAAAGCTTGCGTAAAAGTAATAAAAACCAGTAATTTTTGTTTAAAAAATATTTTTTATTTTAATTTAAATGTAAGAATATTTTTTTTGCTTTACCACATCAGTAATTAACCTGTGCTCTACTTTCTAATTCCAAAGCAATGAGGAAATAATTTCCAAGCTATTCTTTGGATAATATTTTTCTTTCATTAAGAATGGAGGTTCCTTTCTTGTTATTATAAATATAACGTTATATCCAGTGAATTTATTTTTCATCAAGTTAAAATAAAAATTCTGAAATGTTTTTAAAATCTTTGAATTGAAGCTACACTTCAGAAAAACAGTTATTCAACGACCCAACATTAAATTGTAAATGATTATCCTTTGCTTCTTCGATCCCACATTTTCGTCGTACTTATGCTATTCCTTTTTTACTTCCCTCGATCGGCTGACACCCATTCTATTGTAGTAAATTAGAGTTTCCTAAAGGAAAACCTCAGGTTGGTGTGTGAATTGGTTTTCAGTCTGTTAGGAGCTTTTGTGGCGTTTATCTTCTATAATTAGTTAATACATATCTAAGTAAATATTTTCGAAAAATCGTTCCTTTTACCAAGCTAATTCCCAAATAATTAAGTTTAGAAGATTATCTTCGTAAAAAGAAACGCATGTTTCGAAACCGCGTCAGCAAGTAAGCCCTTACGTATTCACTTAGTTAAGTGTTATTTCATTATAGTTTAATCAGTTAATTCAAGGTGATTACAATAAACAACGTTTATCTTTCTTCATGAATAAATACACTCGCAATCTGTATCAGTGTTAACACTGCAAACACTGCATCTCTTTTAATTGCCTTAGGCTCTCTACTTCAGAACTAATGAAGAGCGAACTTTAATATTTAAACATTTATTTACATTTGTATAAATGCTGTTATGATTGTGTTTTTCCGAGCTTAATATTTAAACATTGTTTCTATTTTTGAGTAATTTCAGTTTGACCAGGTACAATATAATATTGTTTTATCCGTGACGTGTGGAAAACCATAAATACAATTTTTTTATGGTGCAATACAGTATTTCCATTTGTTAATTGTTTCGATTTGTCCTTTTGTTATAACAGGAGAAGTGCAACATCAGGATACTGGGTTCAAGAAGGAGGGAGATATTCGATTGATAGAACTATTAGTTAATTATTTAAGGAGATTTAGTGGTTTTAGTTCTGCTGTCATACGTATACCAAGACTAGACCATACACGTTCATAGTTGTTCACTTCTCAGGAATAAGATATATATTAAATATATATATATATATATATATATATATATATATATATATATATATATTTATATATATATATATGTTTCCTTGTTTGATAATAAAAGAAAAACTAAGGTTATTCAAATACAAGAATTATTTATTAATTTATATTCGGAATATAAATTAATAAATAATTCTTGTATTTGAATAACCTTAGTTGTTCTGGGTATATGTATATATATATATATATATATATATATTTTAAAACAACACAGGTTATTCAAATACAAGAATATTTATTATTTTATATCCAAAACTTTTCGTTGGCAAACAGTGCCAACATCATCAGGAATGAAAATTACAATAGTTACAATAATGATTATTGTAATTTTCATTCCTGATGATGTTGGCACTGTTTCCCAACGAAAAGCTTTGGATATAAAATAATAAATATTCTTGTATTTGAATAACCTGTGTTGTTTTAAATTATTAAACAAGAAAACGTATTATATATATATATATATATATATATATATATATATATATATATATATATATATACATATACTTCTCAGAAGGCTGAAGAAGTCGTAAGACGTAAACGTTTTCTCTAAGTGTAAGTTAACAATTTAACAACCTTTAGTTAATAAAAAAGTACACCTTCACATATAATTAGTTAATTTCAATTCTAATATCATAAAGTCATTCCATGTTTGAATATATTATAAATGGAAAACGTATGATGAAATATCATATCAATATATTTCCAGCAATAAAAACTTCAACAATTATTATTTCTTTGAATTTTGCATTTAATTCTATGAGCCAATACTAATACAAATTCTATAAAATATTGGAAAAGTAAAACTGATAGCAGCACAATTCCACTCTGAAACCAATGATCCCTTATCAGCTATAATTGAACAAACCAATTTATCATTTGCATCGGCATTAATTATAGAGTGTAGCCGTACTTGAAGTAATTTATTTCAAGTGCTACTGCATATGCTGAGCAATATTTTCAATTACACACAGTGTATGGAAATCGGCTTA
>JBAIZL010000004.1:1053989-1071489 GCA_036971475.1 Prosapia bicincta | reverse complement strand
TTGAGCAAAGCTTCCAGCATTGTAATGCATTACATTTTCCAAGTCAGTTAGCAAGAGGACACTTTAACGTATGTAGCTCCAATGGACCGGTGCTGCTGCTACAACCCAGAATAGTGTTGTTAGGCTTGAGCAAAGCTTCCAGCATTGTAATGCATTACATTTTCCAAGTGAGTTAGCAAGAGGACACTTTAACGTATGTAGCTCCAATGGACCGGTGCTGCTGCTACAACCCAGAATAGTGTTGTCAGGCTTGAGCAAAGCTTCCAGCATTGTAATGCATTACATTTTCCAAGTGAGTTAGCAAGAGGACACTTTATCGTATGTAGCTCCAATGTACCGGTGCTGCTGCTACAACCCAGAATAGTGTTGTCAGGCTTGAGCAAAGCTTCCAGCATTGTAATGCATTACATTTTCCAAGTGAGTTAGCAAGAGGACACTTTATCGTATGTAGCTCCAATGGACCGGTGCTGCTGCTACAACCCAGAATAGTGTTGTCAGGCTTGAGCAAAGCTTCCAGCATTGTAATGCATTACATTTTCCAAGTGAATTAGCAAGAGGACAGTTTAACGTATGTAGCTCCAATGGACCGGTGCTGCTGCTACAACCCAGAATAGTGTTGTCAGGCTTGAGCAAAGCTTCCAGCATTGTAATGCATTACATTTTCCAAGTGAATTAGCAAGAGGACAGTTTAACGTATGTAGCTCCAATGGACCGGTGCTGCTGCTACAACCCAGAATAGTGTTGTCAGGCTTGAGCAAAGCTTCCAGCATTGTAATGCATTACATTTTCCAAGTGAATTAGCAAGAGGACAGTTTAACGTATGTAGCTCCAATGGACCGGTGCTGCTGCTACAACCCAGAATAGTGTTGTCAGGCTTGAGCAAAGCTTCCAGCATTGTAATGCATTACATTTTCCAAGTGAGTTAGCAAGAGGACAGTTTAACGTATGTAGCTCCAATGGACCGGTGCTGCTGCTACAACCCAGAATAGTGTTGTCAGGCTTGAGCAAAGCTTCCAGCATTGTAATGGATTACATTTTCCAAGTGAGTTAGCAAGAGGACAGTTTAACGTATGTAGCTCCAATGGACCGGTGCTGCTGCTACAACCCAGAATAGTGTTGTCAGGCTTGAGCAAAGCTTCCAGCATTGTAATGCATTACATTTTCCAAGTGAATTAGCAAGAGGACAGTTTAACGTATGTAGCTCCAATGGACCGGTGCTGCTGCTACAACCCAGAATAGTGTTGTCAGGCTTGAGCAAAGCTTCCAGCATTGTAATGCATTACATTTTCCAAGTGAATTAGCAAGAGGACAGTTTAACGTATGTAGCTCCAATGGACCGGTGCTGCTGCTACAACCCAGAATAGTGTTGTCAGGCTTGAGCAAAGCTTCCAGCATTGTAATGCATTACATTTTCCAAGTGAATTAGCAAGAGGACAGTTTAACGTATGTAGCTCCAATGGACCGGTGCTGCTGCTACAACCCAGAATAGTGTTGTCAGGCTTGAGCAAAGCTTCCAGCATTGTAATGCATTACATTTTCCAAGTGAATTAGCAAGAGGACAGTTTAACGTATGTAGCTCCAATGGACCGGTGCTGCTGCTACAACCCAGAATAGTGTTGTCAGGCTTGAGCAAAGCTTCCAGCATTGTAATGCATTACATTTTCCAAGTGAATTAGCAAGAGGACAGTTTAACGTATGTAGCTCCAATGGACCGGTGCTGCTGCTACAACCCAGAATAGTGTTGTCATGCTTGAGCAAAGCTTCCAGCATTGTAATGCATTACATTTTCCAAGTGAATTAGCAAGAGGACAGTTTAACGTATGTAGCTCAAATGGACCGGTGCTGCTGCTACAACCCAGAATAGTGTTGTCAGGCTTGAGCAAAGCTTCCAGCATTGTAATGCATTACATTTTCCAAGTGAATTAGCAAGAGGACAGTTTAACGTATGTAGCTCCAATGGACCGGTGCTGCTGCTACAACCCAGAACAAACCTAGATTGCAACATTTATTGTTCAACAGTAGATTTTTTTATTGGCAATATCAGAAAGTTTGACAGTTCCATGGCTTTTGCACCAAAGAGATACACGGAAATGGTCCTTACACTGTTTAGGTGCAAGGCTAGGTTTAACTCTCTATTCTTACAAGCATAAAAAGCATTGGTATTTAAATCACATTATTAATATAGTACTTACATTATTAGGAGGCATTTAACAGTGAGTATTTTATTTGATTGTATTGCAATAAGTAAGAAGCAGCAATTACTGCTACGAGTCCTTGCACTAGTTTAATACCATAGTTTCAAAACATAATAGTTTTGTGCTGGGAGAAATGTATGTATTTTTTTAGAAAATAGGTGATACTTTCATAAACTGATAATCTTGTCATACTTTTTATCTAAAAAATTCATTACATAAAACAATATTTTTCAAATGGACTTTATATACTAAAAATACAGAAAAAGCAAATCTTATATATTACAGCATTCATAAGCTTATACATTAATTCTTTTATCAAATTCAAACCAAAACCCATTCTCTGGTAAAAGCAAGAAGGATTTGCTGCTCCATTTAAACGGTAGCTGGGTCTTTGAGCTCAATCGCACTGTGTAGTTGGCCAGTATTCTTGCCAGGACCACCTTCACCTCTAGCACTGCAAACCTCATTGCTGAAAGACAATTACTGTGTGAAAAGATTTTTTTTAATAACTAATACAAACACTACTATAATAAATGTTATATAAAATTAACAAAATATTTGCTATTAATAAAATGTTAATTATGTATATGCAGGTTAATATTTCTAAGGTCTACTTCAAAGACACATAACATTGTTTGAATTTCGATTAGATAATTTAGTTAAAAGATATCATGTTAGTTTTTGCAATTATCTAGATTTTACTGATTATTTGTGTACAATTGAAAGTATTTATTTATGAATAAAACAAGTGTTTGGAAAATAATATGGTTGACGTCAGGACTGATTGCTAAGCACTGCACCGACGTCAACTATGGTTGACGTCAGGAATGATTGCTGTGGACCAACGTCAACTATGGTTGACGTCAGGATTGATTGCTGTGGACCAACGTCAACTATGGTTGAGGTCAGGACTGATTGCTGTGGACCAACGCCACCTATGGTTGACGTCAGGACGGGTTGCTGTGGACCAACGTCAACTATGGTTGACGTCAGGACTGATTGCTGTGGACCAACGTCAACTATGGTTGACGTCAGGACTGGTTGCTGTGGACCAACGTCAACTAAGGTTGACTTCAGGACTGATTGCTGTGGACCAACGTCAACTATGGTTGACGTCAGGACTGGTTGCTGTGGACCAATGTCAACTATGGTTGACGTCAGGACTGGTTGCTGTGGACCAACGTCAACTATGGTTGACGTCAGGACTGATTGCTGTGGACCAACGTCAACTATGGTTGACGTCAGGACTGATTGCTGTGGACCAACGTCAACTATGGTTGACGTCAGGACTGATTGCTGTGGACCAACGTCAACTATGGTTGACGTCAGGACTGATTGCTGTGGACCAACGTCAACTATGGTTGACGTCAGGACTGATTGCTGTGGACCAACGTCAACTATGGTTGACGTCAGGATTGATTGCTGTGGACCAACGTCAACTATGGTTGAGGTCAGGACTGATTGCTGTGGACCAACGCCACCTATGGTTGACGTCAGGACGGGTTGCTGTGGACCAACGTCAACTATGGTTGACGTCAGGACTGATTGCTGTGGACCAACGTCAACTATGGTTGACGTCAGGACTGGTTGCTGTGGACCAACGTCAACTAAGGTTGACTTCAGGACTGATTGCTGTGGACCAACGTCAACTATGGTTGACGTCAGGACTGGTTGCTGTGGACCAATGTCAACTATGGTTGACGTCAGGACTGGTTGCTGTGGACCAACGTCAACTATGGTTGACGTCAGGACTGATTGCTGTGGACCAACGTCAACTATGGTTGAGGTCAGGACTGATTGCTGTGGACTAACGTCAACTATGGTTGACGTCAGGACTGATTGCTGTGGACCAACGTCAACTATGGTTGACGTCAAGACTAATTGCTGTGGACTAACGTCAACTATGGTTGACGTCAGGACTGATTGCTGTGGACCAACGTCAACTAAGGTTGACTTCAGGACTGATTGCTGTGGACCAACGGCAACTATGGTTGACGTCAGGACTGGTTGCTGTGGACCAACGTCAACTATGGTTGACGTCAGGACTGATTGCTGTGGACCAACGTCAACTATGGTTGAGGTCAGGACTGATTGCTGTGGACTAACGTCAACTATGGTTGACGTCAGGACTGATTGCTGTGGACCAACGTCAACTATGGTTCACGTCAGGACTAATTGCTGTGGACTAACGTCCACTATGGTTGACGTCAGGACTGATTGCTGTGGACCAACGTCAACTATGGTTGACGTCAGGACTGATTGCTGTGGACCAACGTCAACTATGGTTGACGTCAGGACTGGTTGCTGTGGACCAACGTCAACTAAGGTTGACTTCAGGACTGATTGCTGTGGACCAACGTCAACTATGGTTGACGTCAGGACTGGTTGCTGTGGACCAATGTCAACTATGGTTGACGTCAGGACTGGTTGCTGTGGACCAACGTCAACTATGGTTGACGTCAGGACTGATTGCTGTGGACCAACGTCAACTATGGTTGAGGTCAGGACTGATTGCTGTGGACTAACGTCAACTATGGTTGACGTCAGGACTGATTGCTGTGGACCAACGTCAACTATGGTTGACGTCAGGACTAATTGCTGTGGACTAACGTCAACTATGGTTGACGTCAGGACTGATTGCTGTGGACCAACGTCAACTAAGGTCGACTTCAGGACTGATTGCTGTGGACCAACGTCAACTATGGTTGACGTCAGGACTGGTTGCTGTGGACCAACGTCAACTATGGTTGACGTCAGGACTGATTGCTGTGGACCAACGTCAACTATGGTTGAGGTCAGGACTGATTGCTGTGGACTAACGTCAACTATGGTTGACGTCAGGACTGATTGCTGTGGACCAACGTCAACTATGGTTCACGTCAGGACTAATTGCTGTGGACTAACGTCCACTATGGTTGACGTCAGGACTGATTGCTGTGGACCAACGTCAACTATGGTTGACGTCAGGACTGATTGCTGTGGACCAACATCAACTATGGTTGACGTCAGGACTGGTTGCTGTGGACCAACATCAAGTATGGTTGACGTCAGGACTGATTGCTGTGGACCAACGTCAACTATGGTTGACGTCAGGACTGATTGCTGTGGACCAACGTCAACTATGGTTGACGTCAGGACTGATTGCTGTGGACCAACGTCAACTATGGTTGACGTCAGGACTGATTGCTGTGGACCAACGTCAACTATGGTTGACGTCAGGACTGATTGCTGTGGACCAACGTCAACTATGGTTGACGTCAGGACTGATTGCTATGGACCAACGTCAACTATGGTTGACGTCAGGACTGATTGCTGTGGACCAACGTCAACTATGGTTGACGTCAGGACTGATTGCTGTAGACCAACGTCAACTATGGTTGACGCGAACACCAATTTAATTAACAGTCACTGCTTGCTTGTGGCTCTATTGTATCGACTTGTTTCTTGCTTGTCGGTCTATATGGACGCACGCCACCAATGATGGACACGCCGGGATATTTTTTGTCGTAATTTTGTCATGAGCAGGATTAACCACAGTGCGCAGATGATCTCATACAATTCCAGGACAAAGAAGCCATTGAAATGGTACGTAGATACTACATTAGGGAATAGTGCATTCCTACAAGCCAAGATCAACGAAACTACTTGCAAATATTTAGAGTTTCGAGGTGCCATTATTAGACAGTTCCTTGGCTTGCAAATGACACACCCCGGCCCGTACTTCACGTAATTGGGCCACTACATTCATAAAAGTGTTGTTGAGTTTACCTAAGACTCCCGGCTAAGCATGGCTGCTCCATCGCGCAGCCGATCCTCCCCCTCTCATAACGCAGTGTCTGTCGGAGTATAAACAGCACTATTAGCGACTCCGTGAAAGAGGACAGGAAACAAGCTGCTACAGGAAAGCAATGGGAAAAGATCATCCAAACAAGCATACCACTGGATCTTCCGAGAGGCGTAGCAGTGGCTTTGTTTAGGATGACCACTGGACATTACTACCTGCAGAGACACCTGCATCGCATGAAAGTGCTAGACACACCAATCTGCCCACTCTGTTGCGACAACGAAGAGACGGCAGAGCATCTTACCACTTGTGACGGCCTGAAGGATATCCTTCACGAGGAGTCCAGGGAAGTACTCGCTACATTATACTGGGAGGCACGGCGTGACAAGACCTTGCCTTGTGACAAGACTGACGCTATCGAGTTGGTCCTGAGGATAAACCTTGCCTTGTAACAAGACTGATGCTATCGGGTTGGTCCTAAGGATAAACCTTGCCTTGTGACAAGACTGACGCTATCGAGTTGGTCCTGAGGATAAACCTTGCCTTGTGACAAGACTGACGCTATCGGGTTGTTCCTGAGGATAAACCTTGCGTTGTGACAAGACTGATGCTATCGGGTTGTTCCTGAGGATAAACCTTGCCTTGTGACAAGACTGACGCTATCGGGTTGTTCCTGAGGATAAACCTTGCCTTGTAACAAGACTGATGCTATCGGGTTGTTCCTGAGGATAAACCTTGCCTTGTGACAAGACTGACGCTATCGGGTTGGTCCTGAGGATAAACCTTGCTTTGTAACAAGACTGATGCTATCGGGTTGGTCCTGAGGATAAACCTTGCCTTGTGACAAGACTGACGCTATCGAGTTGGTCCTAAGGATAAACCTTGCCTTGTAACAAGACTGATGCTATCGGGTTGGGCCTAAGGATAAACCTTGCCTTGTGACAAGACTGATGCTATCGGGTTGGTCCTAAGGATAACCCTTGCCTTGTGACAAGACTGACGCTATCGGGTTGGTCCTGAGGATAAACCTTGCCTTGTGACAAGACTGACGCTATCGAGTTGGTCCTGAGGATAAACCTTGCCTTGTAACAAGATTGACGCTATCGGGTTGGTCCTGAGGATAAACCTTGCCTTGTAACAAGACTGATGCTATCGGGTTGGTCCTAAGGATAAACCTTGCCTTGTAACAAGACTGACGCTATCGGGTTGGTCCTGAAGATAAACCTTGCCTTGTGACAAGACTGATGCTATCGGGTTGGTCCTGAAGATAAACCTTGCCTTTTGACAAGACTGACGCTATCGGGTTGGTCCTGAAGATAAACCTTGCCTTTTGACAAGACTGACGCTATCGGGTTGGTCCTAAGGATAAACCTTGCCTTGTAACAAGACTGACGCTATCGGGTTGGTCCTAAGGATAAACCTTGCCTTGTAACAAGACTGACGCTATCGGGTTGGTCCTGAAGATAAACCTTGCCTTGTGACAAGACTGATGCTATCGGGTTGGTCCTGAAGATAAACCTTGCCTTTTGACAAGACTGACGCTATCGGGTTGGTCCTAAGGATAAACCTTGCCTTGTAACAAGACTGACGCTATCGGGTTGGTCCTAAGGATAAACCTTGCCTTGTAACAAGACTGACGCTATCGGGTTGGTCCTAAGGATAAACCTTGCCTTGTAACAAGACTGACGCTATCGGGTTGGTCCTAAGGATAAACCTTGCCTTTTGACAAGACTGACGCTATCGCGTTGGTCCTGAGGATAAACCTTGCCTTGTGACAAGACTGATGCTATCGGGTTGGTCCTGAAGATAAACCTTGCCTTTTGACAAGACTGACGCTATCGGGTTGGTCCTGAAGATAAACCTTGCCTTTTGACAAGACTGACGCTATCGGGTTGGTCCTAAGGATAAACCTTGCCTTGTAGCAAGACTGATGCTATCGGGTTGGTCCTGAAGATAAACCTTGCCTTTTGACAAGACTGACGCTATCGGGTTGGTCCTAAGGATAAACCTTGCCTTGTAACAAGACTGATGCTATCGGGTTGGTCCTGAAGATAAACCTTGCCTTGTGACAAGACTGATGCTATCGGGTTGGTCCTGAAGATAAACCTTGCCTTTTGACAAGACTGACGCTATCGGGTTGGTCCTGAGGATAAACCTTGCCTTGTAACAAGACTGATGCTATCGGGTTGGTCCTGAGGATAAACCTTGCCTTGTAACAAGACTGATGCTATCGGGTTGGTCCTGAGGATAAACCTTGCCTTGTAACAAGACTGATGCTATCGAGTTGGTCCTGAGGATAAACCTTGCTTTGTAACAAGACTGATGCTATCGGGTTGGTCCTGAGGATAAACCTTGCCTTGTAACAAGACTGATGCTATCGGGTTGGTCCTGAGGATAAACCTTGCTTTGTAACAAGACTGATGCTATCGGGTTGTTCCTGAGGATAAACCTTGCTTTGTAACAAGACTGATGCTATCGAGTTGGTCCTGAGGATAAACCTTGCCTTGTAACAAGACTGATGCTATCGGGTTGGTCCTGAGGATAAACCTTGCCTTGTAACAAGACTGATGCTATCGGGTTGGTCCTGAGGATAAACCTTGCCTTGTAACAAGACTGATGCTATCGGGTTGGTCCTGAGGATAAACCTTGCCTTGTAACAAGACTGATGCTATCGGGTTGGTCCTGAGGATAAACCTTACTTTGTAACAAGACTGATGCTATCGGGTTGTTCCTGAGGATAAACCTTGCTTTGTAACAAGACTGATGCTATCGAGTTGGTCCTTAGGATAAACCTTGCCTTGTAACAAGACTGATGCTATCGGGTTGGGCCTGAGGATAAACCTTGCCTTGTAACAAGACTGATGCTATCGGGTTGGTCCTGAGGATAAACCTTGCCTTGTAACAAGACTGATGCTATCGGGTTGGTCCTGAGGATAAACCTTGCCTTGTAACAAGACTGACGCTATCGGGTTGGTCCTAAGGATAAACCTTGCCTTTTGACAAGACTGACGCTATCGGATTGGTCCTGAGGATAAACCTTGCCTTGTGACAAGACTGATGCTATCGGGTTGGTCCTGAAGATAAACCTTGCCTTTTGACAAGACTGACGCTATCGGGTTGGTCCTGAAGATAAACCTTGCCTTTTGACAAGACTGACGCTATCGGGTTGGTCCTAAGGATAAACCTTGCCTTGTAACAAGACTGATGCTATCGGGTTGGTCCTGAAGATAAACCTTGCCTTTTGACAAGACTGACGCTATCGGGTTGGTCCTAAGGATAAACCTTGCCTTGTAACAAGACTGATGCTATCGGGTTGGTCCTGAAGATAAACCTTGCCTTGTGACAAGACTGATGCTATCGGGTTGGTCCTGAAGATAAACGTTGCCTTTTGACAAGACTGACGCTATCGGGTTGGTCCTGAGGATAAACCTTGCCTTGTAACAAGACTGATGCTATCGGGTTGGTCCTGAGGATAAACCTTGCCTTGTAACAAGACTGATGCTATCGGGTTGGTCCTGAGGATAAACCTTGCCTTGTAACAAGACTGATGCTATCGAGTTGGTCCTGAGGATAAACCTTGCTTTGTAACAAGACTGATGCTATCGGGTTGGTCCTGAGGATAAACCTTGCCTTGTAACAAGACTGATGCTATCGGGTTGGTCCTGAGGATAAACCTTGCTTTGTAACAAGACTGATGCTATCGGGTTGTTCCTGAGGATAAACCTTGCTTTGTAACAAGACTGATGCTATCGAGTTGGTCCTGAGGATAAACCTTGCCTTGTAACAAGACTGATGCTATCGGGTTGGTCCTGAGGATAAACCTTGCCTTGTAACAAGACTGATGCTATCGGGTTGGTCCTGAGGATAAACCTTGCCTTGTAACAAGACTGATGCTATCGGGTTGGTCCTGAGGATAAACCTTGCCTTGTAACAAGACTGATGCTATCGGGTTGGTCCTGAGGATAAACCTTACTTTGTAACAAGACTGATGCTATCGGGTTGTTCCTGAGGATAAACCTTGCTTTGTAACAAGACTGATGCTATCGAGTTGGTCCTGAGGATAAACCTTGCCTTGTAACAAGACTGATGCTATCGGGTTGGTCCTGAGGATAAACCTTGCCTTGTAACAAGACTGATGCTATCGGGTTGGTCCTGAGGATAAACCTTGCCTTGTAACAAGACTGATGCTATCGGGTTGGTCCTGAGGATAAACCTTGCCTTGTAACAAGACTGATGCTATCGGGTTGGTCCTGAGGATAAACCTTGCTTTGTAACAAGACTGATGCTATCGGGTTGTTCCTGAGGATAAACCTTGCCTTGTAACAAGACTGATGCTATCGAGTTGGTCCTGAGGATAAACCTTGCCTTGTAACAAGACTGACGCTATCGGGTTGGTCCTGAGGATAAACCTTGCCTTGTAACAAGACTGATGCTATCGGGTTGGTCCTGAGGATAAAACTTGCCTTGTAACAAGACTGATGCTATCGGGTTGGTCCTGAGGATAAACCTTGCTTTGTAACAAGACTGATGCTATCGAGTTGGTCCTGAGGATAAACCTTGCCTTGTAACAAGACTGATGCTATCGGGTTGGTCCTGAGGATAAACCTTGCTTTGTAACAAGACTGATGCTATCGGGTTGGTCCTGAGGATAAACCTTGCTTTGTAACAAGACTGATGCTATCGGGTTGGTCCTGAGGATAAACCTTGCTTTGTAACAAGACTGATGCTATCGGGTTGGTCCTGAGGATAAACCTTGCTTTGTAACAAGACTGATGCTATCGGGTTGGTCCTGAGGATAAACCTTGCCTTGTAACAAGACTGATGCTATCGGGTTGGTCCTGAGGATAAACCTTGCCTTGTAACAAGACTGATGCTATCGAGTTGGTCCTGAGGATAAACCTTGCCTTGTAACAAGACTGATGCTATCGGGTTGGTCCTGAGGATAAACCTTGCCTTGTAACAAGACTGATGCTATCGGGTTGGTCCTGAGGATAAACCTTGCCTTGTAACAAGACTGATGCTATCGGGTTGGTCCTGAGGATAAGCCTTGCTTTGTAACAAGACTGATGCTATCGAGTTGGTCCTGAGGATAAACCTTGCCTTGTAACAAGACTGATGCTATCGGGTTGGTCCTGAGGATAAACCTTGCTTTGTAACAAGACTGATGCTATCGGGTTGTTCCTGAGGATAAACCTTGCCTTTTGACAAGACTGACGCTATCGGGTTGGTCCTAAGGATAAACCTTGCCTTGTGACAAGACTGACGCTATCGGGTTGGTCCTAAGGATAAACCTTGCCTTGTGAAAAGTTCGACGCTATCGGGTTGGTCCTGAGGATAAACCTTGCCTTGTGACAAGACTGATGCTATCGGGTTGGTCTTGAGGATAAACCTTGCCTTGTGACAAGTTTGACGCTATCGGGTTGGTCCTGAGGATAAACCTTGCCTTGTGACAAGACTGACGCTATCGGGTTGGTAATAAGGATAAACCTTGCCTTGTGAAAAGTTCGACGCTATCGGGTTGGTCCTGAGGATAAACCTTGCCTTGTGACAAGACTGACGCTATCGGGTTGGTCTTGAGGATAAACCTTGCCTTGTGACAAGTTTGACGCTATCGGGTTGGTCCTGAGGATAAACCACTGCGTAAGTGTTAAGTAATAAACATTTGTGATATTTAATAAATATAAGACTTCACTTTCTTACCAATGCAAACTCTCGGCCCATTCCCAAAAGGTAGATAAATGCCGCTAGGTTTGAAGTTGTTGCCTTGGAATCTGTCGGGATCGAAAGCGTGAGCGGACTCATAGTTCTTGGGGTCGTTTTGTATTGCCATGACTGGGATCGCAACACGTATTCCTTTCTCAATGACCAGATCCGAGTCTGGCACCTTGTACGGTTCCGTGCATACACGCACTATGAAAGGCACAATTGGATATAGACGGAGCGTTTCTGAAAGTAGACAGTTGTAAAATAGACATGATTTTTTACAATAACAGAAATATTTAAGTTGTTCGTTAATGTGCTAACATATTACGAATAATACCAGTTTAGCTCTACGTACATTAATATACAGTGGTCTGTTTATACAAGAGTTAATGCATCGATATGACCTATAAGAAGGTTTTTTTAAGATCATTAGAGCATATATATATATATATATTTAACTTCGCAACACGATTTTTTGTTTTCACTTATCACTTGCCCTATAATAAAATTGAACAAGAATCTTCATACTTGGTATATATGCAAGTCCACTTTCGATGACAGTTATAGTCCTTGTACACACATATGTACACACACACACACACACACACACACACACACACACACACACACACACACACACACACACACATAAACACCGGAAAACACACACATTATATATATATATATATATATATATATATAAAGAACGAAAGTCAATATACAAATACAAGAATTATATTTGAATTTACAATTCAAATTATACCTAATAATTCTAACCATCCGTATAATCAAAAAATGGCTGCATTATACAATTTATTATATAGATTACATAAAATACCTATGAATAATGAAAACAAGATAAGAGAGAAAAACATTATCTATCAAATTGCAATTGAGAATGGTTATAAAAAGAAAACTGTTGATAAACTTAATTATAATATTTTAAAGAAACAAAATAATCTAATTTACAAAAATAATGATGAAAATGTCATATGGACTTCATTTACATTTTTTGGTAATGAAGTAAAAAATATCACAAAATTGTTTAAAGGTAGCAACATAAAATTCGCTTATAATACTAATAATAAATTAATAAATATAATGAATAATAATAATATTATTAATATACATGTAAAAAACGGTGTATATAAATTAGAATGTGATTATTGTAATAAAGTTTATATAGGACAAACTAAGAAAAAACTTAAAGATAGATATAAAGAACATTTTAATGCTTATAAAAAGCCAGAAATTTATAAATCAAATTTTGCTAGTCATTGTATTAATAATAATCACTTATTTCCTAATATAGATAATATGATACTTATAAAAGAAATTAACAAAGGCCTGAGAATGAATATTTATGAAGCTTTAGAAATACATAAATATAATACTAATAATGAGTTGATAAATGAACAAATACAAGTAAAATCTAAATTCGATAATATATTCAGTGTTTGTAATGTTAGGGCAGCAAAATAAAAATATTTTAACAACATTGTAATTGATTTGGCATAACTATTTATTTGATCTAATTTGCACATATGTTAATTTTAATTGTTTAATATTCCTGATGATGTTGGTACTGTTAGCCAACGAAAAGCTTTGAATTGTAAATTCAAATATAATTCTTGTATTTGTATATTGACTTTCGTTCTTTATTAATACACAAGAAAACATATTGCGATATTTATATATATATATCGCGCCTAATGATTTAATGATTGTGTCAAAAATATTTTAAAACTATTTGTTATTTCTTTTTTATGTAACACGTAACTAGAAAATGACATCAACACGAAACAGACAGTAGGAGAATTTGATTAAGAGTTCCCTATGCATGCAATACATCTTTGTAATCGGATACAAACTGAAATCATATGATGAAATGAATCAATGAATTTGATGTCCTAAGATTCAAAACATATAAGTAATTGTTTACTTTTACCATTTATAATATATATATTGAACTGTTTTAACAGCACCTTCAACAATTTGTTCAAGGTAAACCATTTCCTTCAGAGCCTGATAAGACCATTTAGTGTTGTTGTGTAACAAAACAGAGTCTATCTCGTTCTGTGCTGTCCTCTGTATGTTTGGGTTTTGAGACAAATTGTAAAGCGCAAAGTTGATTGTCGAAGAGGTGGACTCAGATCCTGCGGTAAGGAAGATGAAGGACTGAGCTGCAATCACTGAGTCTGACATGAAAACTGTAAAAGAAGAATGGAGTTATGTTATTAATCCACTTTAAATGACCTTGACGGCCATTC
This sequence comes from Prosapia bicincta, assembly GCA_036971475.1. Taxonomy (NCBI): domain Eukaryota; kingdom Metazoa; phylum Arthropoda; class Insecta; order Hemiptera; family Cercopidae; genus Prosapia; species Prosapia bicincta. The sequence continues at coordinate 1,057,537 of JBAIZL010000004.1, read as the reverse complement.
AGAGATTGTAATTTTTCCTTTCTAGTCATTACAACGTATAAACTTTTATTTAATCAATTGCTAAATATACATATACAATTTAAAGATAAAATTATTTACACAAAGTCTTTTCAAAGCGTCTAAATGTTTAACTGTGAACACTTTAAAAATATTAATTTTGGTTTTCTTAATTTTAGTGATATTCTTCTTTAGGAAGTTAAATTTCGGTTAGAATTCTGTGGATTTTAATTCGTTTTGAAGTTACATTGCTAGCTTTTAGTCATATAGTTTTCAAGTTTAATTTGTACATAGGTAAACTATAAAAACATTGAGTAACATTGAAAAACATGATATATAAATGAAAACAATTCCCAGATACAACATCCCCTTCTGTCGTACGAACAAAATAAATATGTGTTCAAATTGAAATCCTGATTCTTTTAACAGTAAAATACCAATAGTGCTGGCATATTCTACGAATAGTTAGGTTTTAAGAAAAACAGGCGTCTCGGACACTATAAGTTCATTGTACACCTTCACCCTGTGACTGAAGTCTGCTTAATTTGCATACGAATATTTTGTGTTATACTTATTTTCTCTAGCGATATTAAAATAGATATCTAAAATAAAATATGGTACAATGTAGCCTTCAATTACCTTTATTTTTTTCGTGCGTTGTATCTTCTGTACATTTTGGTTGATCTACATTTTCAATCAGTTTAATGACGTCATCTTCAGGATGGTGATCATTGTCCTTCGGGAAAACTATACTCCCATCTTGTTCCTGTTTCTGCATATTCAGCATTAGCTGCAAGAAATCATTCCTTTTTATATTATATTCTCTTCTATAGCTTAGTGTACGTTGTACAAGACCCATGACAGTCCTTTCGACGTGCGGGGAGAAATGCTTGATCCCCAGCATCTTGGCAAACTTCGGCATGTACATGGTTAGTAGAACCCTGACTATTTGCGTTCTGTTGGGTTGGAACATAATCTCTATTACTTGACGAAAGTTCTTACTGTTTTCGTTCTGGTTGTCCAGCTGCAGGCCGAAAGCAACGCTGGCTATAACTTCAAAGGCGAAACCGCTCAACAAAGGCTTACCTTCAACAGCCCTTTTTCTTCTAGATTCTTCTTCAATAAATGAAATAAGCTTATCTCCACAGTTACAAATTTGTTCAAACATGTTTTTCAACTTGCCAGTGGTAAACGTAGGCGTTAGCTTGTATCTCAAATTTCGCCAGGTATTTCCTTCGAGGTGAAATAAATTAGCGCTTAGCGGATCATATTCAGAATCGACGGGGAATCCACGGTCATAGAAGTGGTTGAAGTCCTTAATTAAAACCTTTTCTACTATATCCGGGTCCCTGATCATCAGAATCGGTTGTCTTACTTCATAAAATCCGCCGTAGCGCTGATCTTTAAATGCGTCATAAAAGCCTTGATAAATTAAACACAAAGGTTTCTGTCCAAGGAACTGTTCTTTGGCATTACCGAAGACAGGTATCGGCTTTAGGAAAGGGACTCCTCTGTCTTTCCAGTAATTAAATGTTGATGTAAAATACAGGTAGATACATAGTAAGGCAAAGGTTGTGGCTAGAGCAAGATCATAAATTAACGAATCAGAAAGAAGAGCCATAGCTGAATACGAAACTGAAACAAACAAAAAATTGGAAGTTTGAAAAAAATAGGTATAATTGTATAAATATTACATGTAAATATGTATTAATAAATAGTGAAAGTATATATATATATATATATATATATATATATATATATATATATATATATATATATATACATTTCGTAATGTTGATTTTTATTATGTTTAATGTAATGTTATAAATTTTATTAATTTTAAGCTTTGTTGTATATTGGTTTAATAAAAACGAACTCTTAGGAAGGAATTTCGGAAAGAAATTCGAAACGTTGAGCGTTGAAAAGCACAAATTAATTGTCTGTGATCTCTCATTAGCCTACATAAAAAACTATATAACTGGTGATACCTAATTATTTACTTCACTTCAGTCATCCTAAGCCCAACAACCGATGTCTTAGTTTGTGCATTTTCAATCATTCCTTTTCCAAAACAACTAAACATTTCCTCTGTTAAATAAAAGTACTCTCGTCCTTTTTAAATAAAGATATATATAAGATATATATATATATATATATATATATATACTTACATACATACACACACACACACACACACACATATATATATATATATATATATATATATATATATATATATATATATTCCTTTATCATATTTAGCTTTTATTAATTCAAAGACATGCCAATTATTTAGAAGTCTAAGAACTATTCTGACACTTTTTCTCCATCTACTTGAGTAAGTGGGATATATTCAGCGACTGGAATGGCGCTTCATTAACTCAACTAGAGTTATCCAGCCGTTAAAATAGTTGCCGAAGTAAATACGTCTTAGTATAGACCTCTCTTATGTTCCTAAACCTTTATCTTCAACCTGTAGAGCTTCAGTTGTTTTGTAGGTCTTACTTATACAGATTTATGTTAGTTGCAATGACTAATTTATTTATATTTTTATAATTATTGTTAATATATAAATACTATTGATTGTTATATAGTAATTTTAGCTATACAACAATGCAAATTGGCATTGTTGTCATGTTATTTAAAGTTTTAAAAATTGAATCATAATTTCCTTTGGAAATATCCTTTTTACATGGCTTGGAGTGCACATTACAATAACAATGATTAACTAAACTCAGAGTCAATGTCAGTAGACTAGTCTGGTAGCGTAAGACACTTCATACACTAAACATTACTTTTACTCAAAGTTTACTCCGTCAGTTAATCAAGTGTAGATAATCTAGAACATGTCTTATAAATATTATTTATTATACTATTTCAATTTTAATTTGAATATTATTTTTTTAAAATTCTGATTATTATATATTTTGTACTTTTTCCGCTTATTTACTTTATCATATAGGTGTTTTGGATGGTGTAATACAACTAATAGGAAAATATTTCTTTATACGAGCACCACAATATTTTTGGAATTTTATAGTTAACATTCACGACGCATACAATTTTTTGTACTGACAAGAAATTGTGTAAAAATTACGAGCAATTGATAAGGAAAAAACTGTGACGTATTACAATTTACGTTAGAGATAGTAATAAGGTTTAAGAACGGGTTTGAAATAAGGAAAACTCTTACTAAAATATAAATCAGAAGGAACAGGTGTGATGTCTTAGATAGTATAGAAAACATTCTTAAATTCTAGTTAATTCCCATATTTCTTTTAAATTTTATTCAGAAAATTAAAACGTTTAACGACGTGAGCCTACTAAAATCATACTTTGTGAAAGGCACTACCTAATTCTCTTGGTATGTACGCGTGCGCCCGCGTGTTTAGGTTTGAAAAAAATAATGCGGTTGTAGTTACTAATCTCTTCTTACCATGAATATTTATTAATCGTTAACAAATTGTATCAGTTATTCATTTTGTATCTTCGTACATTCAAAGCTCACAATGTGTTTGCTCTTTTTCATCTTTTTATTTCAGGCCTCTGCA
>JBAIZL010000004.1:1023989-1048989 GCA_036971475.1 Prosapia bicincta | reverse complement strand
AAAATATAATAACCTGCACACAAATATAAAGTATAATTACAAATACTAAAAGGTTTACTTTCTTTTACCTAAACATTATTAAAGCGAATATTTGATTATTTTATATAAATCGATGTTGCTTTAAATTCTTTAAAAATGAACTCAATGATTGTGTGTGTGTGTGTTTGTATGTGTGTGTGTGAGTGTGTGTTTGTAGTTGTGTGTGTGTCTGAATGCCTATTATGCTAATTATCTTCCTCATAAACACATTGTGTGTGTCTATCTTTGTATTATTAAGTAACTATTAAAATGAGAGTTCCTTTGTGTCACAATATCATTGAATGGGAACTGCTAAGATATATTTTATACGGTTATAATAAGAAATAAAAAGGGCAAATGTAGGATCTAGGAAAGGAAACATTTCATATTGTAAATTCAATATATATATATATATATATATATATATATATATATATATATATATATAATTAATAAATTAAAAATTTCAAAAACAAGAATACTTTTAATGAATATATTTATTCAAAGCTTTTCGCCGATAAAATAGTACCAGCATCTTCAGGAAAATAATTATCTAATACAATATTTTTACAAAATTAAATCTTATGTGCTACAAACGACCACATGTTTATAAGTATTGCACTTTATGTAATTTTTTCTATAACATCAATGACCTTATAAATAGTTTGGTGCCTTGATCTCACTTGAATTTGTTCATCAATTAATTTGTCTTTAACTTTATGCTTATAGATTTCCAATGTTACAAATATATTCATTTTTAATCCTTTATTTAATTCTTTTATTAATTTCATATTTTCTATTTCCGGAAACTCGTGTCCATTATTAATACAATGCGTAGCTAAATTTATTTATATATGTTTGGTTTGATATAAGCGTTTAAATGTTCTTTGTATCTTTCTTTTATTTTCTTTTTTGTTTGTCCTACATATAATTTATTACAAGTTTGACATTTTATATTATATACTCCATTTCTTTCGTGCATATTATTTTGATTTTTATCGGCGAAAAGCTTTGAATAAATATATTCATTTAAAGTATTCTTGTTTTTGAAATATTTTTAATTTATTAACTATATTACAAGAAAACATATCACCATATTTAACATATATATATATATATATATATATATATATATATATATAACTTTATATTGATATCAAATAATAAGTTTACATAAATATACATTGTATTGTGGTTAGTGGGTTTTATTTATTTAGTTAAAAAATAGTCTACAGGGCTCAACACATTTGATAATAAATATGGTTGTATGTTTCTGGCAAACTTTTTCTGGAACAAATTATATATTTCGTAAGCTTAAAGACAATATAAATTGTTTCCCGATGATATGACCTATTTCTCCACTTATATAGATAATATTAGGTATCATAGATGTTTAATATTACTTGACTGGTTTATGTTTTTTGTATTTTTCGATCTAATCAAATTATTTTTTAAGGTTTTTAGATTATTTCGTATAAAATAAGAAGCTATCAGGGTATTTAGAATTTTACTTGATTTTCTGCTAAGTAAATATATAAATCAGTAAAAATATCACAAATAAAATATAGAAAGTTCAGAAAATAGTTTACCCAGTGCATCATGATGCGTGACCTATCCTTCAAAACTCCAATATTTGGAGGAAATATAAATAAAATTAATAGTTGTGAAAATATTATCATTGCTTTAATATATTCGGTGAAACCTTATTGTCATCTTGTTATTCATTATAACAAAACCTTGAGAATAATAAATAATTATTTATTGCCAATGAAATGATATTTAGTTATCAAATTCCATTTCGCTTATCTTAAAATTTATTATAAAATAATTATAAAACTTTATAGAAAATAGTTATTAGTTTAATGTGTCTTTCAATGAACCATTTGCAGATATATATATATATATATATATATATATATATATATATATATATATATATATATATATATATATATTTAGGTTAGTTTTGGTTGGTAAAGATTATTTAGATTTTTTGGACTAGGAGACTGACAGACTTACCTTGGTAAGAGTCCACTCTGTAGTCTTGAAATAGAAACACATAAAAGCACTTAAACAATGATCATTGTTTAAGTGCTTTTATGTGTTTCTATTTTAAGACTACAGAGTGGACTCTTTCCAAGGTAAGTCTGTCAGTCTCCTAGTCCAAAAAATCTATATATATATATATATTTCCTTTTGTAGCTACTTAAAGATGGAACGCAATTGTTTAATATGTAAAAAATATATTGTTCTAACACAATACCTTTACAAAGGAACTAAATATTTTACAAAATATATCTACAAAAATATATACAGAATCTGTGAATCTCGAAATAATAAGAAATAAGTGGAGTGTTGTGTTTAATGTTTTCCGGAAAAATGGAATTAAAAAAAAGTACATTGTTTTTTTGTCACGAGAAAGGGGGTAAGCAACGTCTGAAGCCCCAGTTTAAGATCAATTCGATAAAGGTCCATAAGCAAGTTTTTCAAAAGCCAATGTCATTAATTGCTTTATATCATCATGTCTGTTATGTATGCATACAAAACCAAGCAATGAACGTAATATCATTTGATTAAATGTAGCCTACGAATAGAAAAACATTAAAAAAACAATAGATTAAATAGTTCTGTTTTACTTTTGTTTTTATTACAATAATAAGAAAAATATTGTATAGAAAATTATTAAATGAAATATTTCCTATCAACAAGTTTATAGCGCTTGTGTTATCTTGGCGCAGAGCTGAAATTTATGGCGACATTTCGATTCAACATCCGCAAATCCGGAAGCAGTATTTCATTTTACAATTGAAAAATAAAGTTTGATTTATTGATTATTGTTCTAGCACTGTTGGAGTTTAATTAAAAGAATGACCTAGTTGACCCAGAATATCTTTTTCTAAACTTTATAAAAATTGGTTTTTTAACCATAAACTTGTTTTAGGGCTATATATATATATATATATATATATATATATATATATATATATATATATATATACATACATATATATATGTATGTATGTATATATATGTGTATATATATATATTTATATATATATGTATATATATATATTTATATATATATATATATATATAAGAGAGAGAGCTATACGATATTTACTACGACAAAAATCAAGCAATTTAATATATCAATGCTTTGTTAGAAATTTAATTTAAGTTTTTTACAGCTTTCAAAGCATTGATATGTTATTTCCATTGATGTTAATGATCATTGAGATTAATGGAAAAATGAATTGTTTGTTTCGAGCTATTATTTAATTATTATAACAGATGATTATCAACCGATTATAAAGCAGAGCTATAGTTCAAAGAAAAGTTCTGGTGAAGTGTCCCTACACCCCCTGTTTGCCTTCTCACATTACTTACTTCAACATTAAATATAAGGACATTGCGCTACAGGCTTGCCATGGTCAATACATTAGTTGCCTAAACGTCGCACAAATTAAATAAACGTGTAACTCGATAATCAACCGTCTTATCATTTATTCAAAGGAGAATTTATGCTTTGCACTAAAGCTGATAAGATAGTGTTAATTCTTTACACGACCCAGATGCAAGAGAAGCAAAAACAGATGGAGATGAGCCGTGAGGGCTTTGCATGTAAACGTTACATCGGACTTCTCCTGCATTGATCCGCGACTACCTTTCCCCCAAAACTAGTATTATCTTTAGTTTAGCCGAACGGAATGGACGTCTAGCAGAGGAGTTTATGCTAAAAGTCGCCTTTATAATGCCCTTTGCTACTTCATTGCTAAATGGTACGCTACGGAGTGTCTCTCAGAGAGATCCCAATAGAAGTGGAGCAGCTCGTAAATCCAACGTTGCCATTTCTAATCATCAAATACACATTTGTGTAAACATTGAGCAAATATTAACAAGGGTTTAGGGTATTAAAAGTTCTCATTGTTATATAGATGATATACACAAGACTTGACAGTTTTCACCTTTTCTCTAAATTCCAATACAAAATGTTGGTACAAAACGTGTAAAGAGACAATTTATGCAGCCGCATTTCCGTTTTTCAGTTGGGAACGTATTCGATGGTATAAATGTCATTTTGTTTTCACATTACTAATAAAACTTGCATTGTCTGGCAAGTAATCTTAATAATTTTCCTATCAAATCAGGGTATATATAATAATACCTTGTGCATAGGAAGGATATTTGTGGCGATCTGAAGGACAAACCATGGTAATCTACTGCCGCGATTGAAAATCTTGAAACCCCTAGTAGGACCCTAGTAGTCTCTGGGTGTCACCGTGAGACATTTAGATGAAAAATAAACTAAACATGCTAATGTTAAATATATTTGAAAAAATATTATTGTAACGAACTGTAAAGTTTAAATTATAGGTCAAAGAATGAAGTCGTTTATTCATTTATGCTTTAAAATTATTTAATTTATGCTTGAGATAAATGTTAGGTTAGTAATTCTCGTTTGAAAGAAAAATACAGTTTCCATTTCACCAAATTACTACAAAAATTATAACCAATTATACAGTTTGCATTGGTTATTACTACAAACATTGTCTTTTGTTCAAATTACTGTGCAAAGTATGATAGTAGGCCTTCACTGTCAGCTGCTCTACTCTGAGATTTTGCAATTTCTTATTTAGTTGAGTCTGTCGACAATTTGTTTACTTTCCGTCGTCTTTAGGTTAAAAAACATTGATATTTTTATTTGAAGCCATTAAAATAAACTAAGAAAGTCAACAATTGTGTTAAAATAATTGTTGTTAGTATGAAAAATATCAAATGCAGCCTTAAAAAATATAAGTTTAAAGTAAACAAGCCTGTAGTGCCTACGTATGCTTATTAGAGTTGGCTTATATTGCGTAGATTGTGGTAAATATTGAGCAGCAGATACCTTCAGTGAGGAGAATGTTGTCAAAGTGTGTTAGTAATATTAGCATTTTAAAATAAAATAATGATGGATATCTAGATTTATTTTAAAATTTAAATGTAGTATAATAATACTTGTGGTAACAAAAACAGGTTTTATTTAAAATTCATTTTCAATGCCATAAACGTATTACCAAAACTCTAAGACACTTACCTCCATTTTTAAATAAATAATTCTTTCTTCCCCGTGGCTTCTTGAATAGGCATTCTGAATATTGCTTTTAAAATAAACATTGGATAATAATAACCAAGCATTTAAATAGCATTTCAAAATTTAATATGAAGGGAAGGGAGACAGGCATTTTAAAAAAAAAACATATAAAACAATCAGGAGACACGACAAAAAGTTCACATAAACTAGCAATTTTAACCTATGCCCTCAACTCTAAGCGGAAGAAAGAAAAGTCAAACGTGTACAGTCCTAGAACCATGTACCAAAGTACCATGTTTGCACTTACTGCCTTTTATCGTAGGAGAAAACGTAAAGAATAAATTGCAACTCTAAACTACTGACGTTGTTAGTTTATAATTACTTTTTTATAATATTGTTATTACTTTTAAGCATTTACGTTGTGTGTAAAGAGTATTTATTTTAATTTAAATTTAATTATATTAACACTCTGAAATACGAAAATTATATAATGTTATTAATAATAATTAACATGAAAAGTACTCTCTTGAGATCGTGACACTAGATGCATTATCAAATGACTAATATACCCTGTCCAGACAAAAACCAGTAACATTTTGTTCGTGGGTTAATACATTATCTTGTCAGGAATGACTAATGAGTTGCAAGCCAAGTAAATTAGTTTTACAGCAACTTTTCTGTAATAATTCCCAGTAAATGGGTTTAAACTTCATTTTAATGTAAGTTTATTATTTTTTAACACATTATTTTATCGTACTAGCATATTATGCTGTTTTATTAATACAAAAATTTTAACTTTTCTATTTCGTTGTAAATTTTTGTACTCTATAACCCTTACCTCCGCCTCACACAGATTTTGCCTAAGAAACAAAAATAATTCACCAGTTGAGTCTTCGGGTAAAATTTAAATTCCTCTTCTGAAAATATTTGCTGAATCTTACATGTCAACAATTATAGGGCTCCTATGTTGTAGTTTTTACTGTTTTTGACTCATAAATGAAGAATAAAAAGCTATAAAATTTGACAAAGACAAGCTATATTCGGGATAAAAATAACTGATAACCACTTTTCTTATAACACTCAAAATAACAAAACAGCAAATTTGTTAAATTGACAGTTATGAAAGTTATCTGAAGAAAATATCTAGTATAGAGTGAAATAGAAACCAAAGCAGTTTGGAAACATAATTTGTTATCATATGAACGTTGGGGGCTTCTTCAAATGACCAACGTGTTAATTAACCGACGTACATAGGCAAAGTTCAAGTGATGAAGTTTCGTGGATTTCAACTAACCAATGTGAACGACGTTCAACTAATCAAGATCTTCGATTGCGGGTTATCGCATTGCCGCTCCGCAGGCGTTCACCGCACAAATTTTTGATATTCATAAACGGGAATTGCCTTTTCATTAGTATTATAATTATTACTGTAAATATTTAAACACGTCAGGTAACCTTTCATTAATATTATTTACACACACACACACACACACACACACACATATATATATATATATATATATATATATGTGTGTGTGTGTGTGTGTGTGTGTGTGTGTGTGTGTGTGTGTGTGTGTGTGTTTGTGTGTGTGTGTGAGTATGTGTGTGTGTGTGTGTGTGTGAGTGTGAGTGTGTGTGTGGGTGCGTGCGTGTGAAAGAGAGAGAGAGTATGTGTGTTACAGAAACTGAATACATGACAGACAAAGAATTTTCTGGCATAATAAACTTACGCAAGTAATTTGTAATTTTGCCAACAGATATATTCCACCACAAAAGGACACATTACTGTAAAAGGAACCTTTTAGGCAGATGAAAAAAAATAATCTTTATTAAATAGACAGTTATGCTTTCATGTCACACGATTTTATTACTGAAGATGTGTTTGTTACCTCTCTTACTCGAAAAATACTTAAATTATGTTAACGTAATGTTTATTTAATTATCTTTTTATTATTTTTTTATTTTTATATGAAGATTTAAAAACTGTTGAAGACATATAATATATCTGACTTTCCTCTGCTGTGAACTACTGGCGAGGTCTATGCTTACTAATATTCAAACGCTAGCTTCACTTACCTTGCGTAAATAGGTTAGAATATTTATTTTTTTAAAATCCTGTAATAGTTCTTAAGGAGACATCATTTTAGCAAACATGATAGAAATCAATGCCATTGTCCTTTCTATACGTTTGGTAATTATTACAGATCGTCTATTATATATTGCCGAGATAAAATAGGAATTCAGGCGTGTCTATAGCGCACCCATATAGTCTAATTAGATTTTAATGTTCAAAATTTATCTATACAATCGGCTACAGCATGTAAAATAGATAAATCTGTTCATTATTTTACATGGTAAAAAAATCCTTTCATAGATGTAGAGCCTAAAACCTTTTTCCTCAACTCAGATTAATTGTTTTATACTTCAATTACTATTTTAAAAAAATCGAATCGAAATTTGAATGCGTCAGGCTCTATCTAAATTAAGTAGGTATTTTTAATAAGCCACTATATATGGTTAGGAGGTTATTTCAGATATGCAGGTTTTCACATTCGTATAGGTTCTATTAGTAATCTTATGTATATGTTGCATAATTAGGTTTATATTTGTTACTTTCTTATATAATACGTACTTATTTTTAGAGTAAATATTTTATACTGTAAGAAGTACGTTTACAGGTATTCAATATAATTAGTTACAAATAAATTATTCATGAGATTTAAAGTGACGTATAATAATTCGCTTGGATTTAGGAAATTAGGATTTGAATATGGGGAGACGAATCTGGTCACAGTTTTGTGACTATAGCTTAAAGCTGATTTTATTAAAGATGTTAAATGCTGAGATAATTTTCGCTCAGAATCGCCCGCTTTGTACTGTATATAGTGGAACAGTTTATAGTTGAATTTTAAATCACTTTACAGAAGTTATTTAGCTGTGAATGAAATCGTTTTACAGTTAGACATATGACAATCGAGTGTTTAAAACAAGATTTGACAATAGAAGAACTGTATTGCCTTTTATCCAATCTCCTGAGGCAGTGTCGGCGTTAAATGTTTATAGCATTTAATTGCTTTCCTGTGAATTGCTTTTCCATAGCCTCCATACTGGATGCAATCAATGTTTAACCTCCACTGCCTTTCTCGTGTCCTCTATCACGTCCATTGCTTTGCAACAATGCTACCATTTCTACTTCAGTCTAAGTATATAAACAGCTGTAACTCTTTTCATCAAAACGTACGTTGATCTTTATTTAACTGTTTCAATAGTTTGTCTAAATTTCCTAAGTATTAGTTTGATTGTTGGTTATATTTCGTTAATACACGAAACATCTATCATATAATAGATCGAGTGTCGTTATACCATATTTAGAAGTTAGTTCCATATAATATTACCATAAACATAACAGTTCGAGTTATTTTACTCATACCGTATAACTAAAAATTTCAAATTAATGATGACTAAACGAAATTGAGATTTAATTTCAAACAAATTGAGAAATTATATGTTCAAAATTAAATAAATAGTAAAGGGTTAAAATTAAATTTCAAATTAATTAAATAATTTTAAAATTTCAAAAATAAATAAAAGGAGTTATAAATTGGGATTATTAATTGAAAATTAATAAAAGGGTTTCAAAATTTACTAAAAGTCAACAATGGGAAAATTTTAGGTTTTGGAAAGAATCTCAGGAATTTGTTTGAGGTTAAGATCTGTCATGATGTCAGGGACATATAAAGTTTTGGGAAAATACATAAATAGGTTTTGAGGTTAACTACTCAGAGGGTCTAATTAGTAGATAAGTAAGTTGAAATTTATATATTGTAAGATGATATGATTTTCTTTGTTGAATGTTTGTTTAGAGTAAGAATTTTTTTTATTATGTTTTTTTAGAAAATAAGATAGAAACAAATTTCAGCAAAAGACATTAAGAAAGTTATTGATTTCAAGGAAAATATAATAAAATTTAACTTGTTTAATTTAACAAAAATATATGGAATAACTTCAGTAAAATCTTTTGAAATTGAAGAATAAATAATAAGGTCAAGTAAATGTAACAGTTAACTGTAAAGTAAATAATTTTTATAAATTGAAATATGATGTTTAAATAATTTTGATTGAGTTCATAATTTGCAAATAAATTCTCTTAATTGTCAAATTCATATTAAAGTAAACTTATTAAAAGCAAATATTAAAATTTGAGATATAAATTGAAAAAAAAAACTATTTTATAGATTTTATATTATGAATGCTTGACCGAAAGGGTTAAATGTAAACAGCCCATTACAGTAAGTAATGTGAATTTAAATTTTAATTAATTTTTAATTTTTGATTTTTGAAGAAAAAGAAACCAGATGTTAAATAATGAAAGGAAAATAATATAGATTAGAAATATGAAATTGTGTTTTAAATATTTTCAGGAAATTTATAAAAAATTGTTGAACTGTATATTGATAAAATTAGCAGACATTGACATGCGATAATTTTAAAATTAATATAAACCAAAAATAAAATTTATTTTTAACTAACTTGCAAACAAGGTAGTGTATTTATTTAACTAAACACATTTCTCACACAATCCTAACAATGAGGGTCATTATGCCATTTAGATGCCTTTCAAAAAAGAACTCAATCCCCGGGAGAGCATGCCCGTAAAGGGTTATATCCCCAGCAAGTTAGGGTTTTTTTAAATACTCAAGTCCAGTGACTGGTTCTCTGGCGGGTTTTGACGAGTGTTGCTCAGCGTTTTTTTTTTTTTTTTTTGGCGAAGAGCGGCTCATTCAAAATGTTTACTTACTACAGTTTTTATGTAGAATATTACAACCATAAAACAAAAAAAAATACCACACCTAAATGACAACATCTCAACACACTAGAAAATATGAAATTTACAGACTAAAACACAAAGTATAAATATATTAAACAAACAAACCAATACAAATCCCACATACTCTTTGATACTATCGCAAACCTGCCTTTATAATCATTCCACTTAACCCAACATCTCCAAGCAGAAGACACTGATGAAGATCGCCACATAGCGATCGAAAACGTTCTGTCTCAGTAAGTTTTCACAAATTTACAAAATTTAAAGTTCGGATAGTCATAACCTATTGTTAAAGTGATTAAATAAGATTCATCGAACGTATTGGAATACAAAATTTAAAGTTCGGATAGTCATAAGCTATTGTTAAAGTGATTAAATAAGATTCACCGAACTATTGTTAAAGTGATTAAATAAGATTCACCTAACGTATTGGACTACAAAACGTAAGAAAAAAAGAAATAACTGTTAAAATATAACTTGGTAAGCCCCACCCACCATACGCTGTCTGTATCCTGCATTGTGCCCTCCAATATACAAATAATATTTTCATTTCCTAGGCTCGGATATTTGACGTTCGCATAACTGACGTAATAGATCAATACACATCTGTTTGTAGCTAATCGTTTCATCTGGAATAAACGAGTAAAATATTGACTATATTTTTCCACACATATATATATTTCAATGTCGTACCATTAATATCAATGAAGTTTTCAATTAAACCGTTTATACTACTGACAAATAAATTTTAATTCCATATTATAAATACTTCTTTTATTTATTCAAACGATTATCACGAATTACTAAAGGTTAACGACTTTTTGTAATGCAATTGCTAAATGCTTGAACTATAACTAAAAGTAAAACAATTCACTGTTTTACTGTTTCAGGGAGAAAAAAAAGCCTTCATCCGCTGAAATCATACTCATTCATCTCGGATAAGGGTTAAAGTTTATTTGCTCCAGATTCCCTTAAAATTTATAGTTTCCCCGATTGATGTATTAGAGACCGACAACCACAAGGATGCAATCTTGTAATTGAGTACAAAACTTGATGTTCTAACAAGTGTCTACGTCAAGCTGATAACCTCGCTATCTTACTCCAAACTTACTCCATATTGCTTTAATCATAACTTGAAAACTTCTGCATATATGAAGTTTATAATGGATCGGTATCCATGTCAATATTGTGAATATTAGGAAGGTGTGTAGAATGGATTGCCTCATGCATTAATTAGCCCTAACTTGCTACTTGTATTATCGTCATACAGGAGACTAAATGGACATAAAACTACTGTGCTGCTAGCTGTGCATTTACCTAACTAACTCTATTTGCGTTCTAATAATACTATTATTAAATTCCATCTATTACCTCACACTCTTCATATATATATATATATATATATATATATATATATATATATATATATATATATACATATATCTTGCACAAAATTTCAATCGTTAATAAAATACATTTTTATTCATCCAATCACTTTCAAAAAACATTTTTTTACTTGTAGTGGATGACAACTGATGTTAAAACAGTTTTGTTTTAATACTTATTCAATAATTAAATTATAAAAATTTGAGGGTCTAGGTCGGATTCGAACTGAGTATCATCATGTTCAAAGTCTAGCCATGTGATATGCTTTTGGCACTGAATCAAAGTATATTTCTCAAAGAGATATATGCAATTTTCTATTGACCTCATTTAGTTGTGTTCAAACCTCCATTGCACAACCATAAATTGTTGCCATGGTTACCGCACATCATAATTAATGTTTAATAATTAAAAAATGAATGAAAAGAATAAAATAAACAAACAAACTGGATAAACGGTAACGATCTTGCTTCACAAATGATCAATGCGAAAGGTAAGCGAAAAGAAACTACAGCACAATGCAAGCGACAAAAGCGTATTTAAAGCGTATATATATATACACTTTATACCCCCCCCCCCCATATATATATCCCTAAGGGTATAAAACCATTATAAAAAAACTCATTCAATAAAAGACCTAATATCTATCAAGCAAAAATTATTCATTACGTATTTATTATTCATAGTTACTTAGAAAATTTCAGCATTGCACTGCACACAACAACACTCTAAGCAAACTATAAAACTAATATGCTATTAGTACTATTGGAAGATATCGAATTCATATGCAATGGAAAAAACTATTCATACCTGACAAACAGATATTTCATCAAATAAACGCATGCTTTCAAGCTGTGACATTTCAGGAACAGTAATTTTTTCCTACAAGTAGAAACTTTGTCTAAAGGGAGAATATATTGATATTGGAGTCACTACAATGATGCACATTCAGCGATATGATTTCTTGAGTAGAGTACGTATTTGCATATTTCTACCACCAGTGAGTGCTTTCGTCAAAATAATTACAATAAAACTACTTAGGATGGAAAATGTAATCAAATACATCATCAGATGTATAGAATACATCATCAGATACGTCAGATACATTATCAGAATATAGAATAAATACTATTTGCAATAAAAGAATAATTATTTTTTTAAACCAGTAGAAAGCTTTAAAGCGACTAGTTGTTACAATCAGGTTTTAGAAGTTAGTTTTAAAATAGTTTATTTTCATTATTTTTCTAACATACTGGTGTAATAAAGTTGATTGTTTTTACTAAATATTTAGTTTTTCTTTTCACTAAAGGATCAAGACAAAGTCTGGTTTATTTTGTTGCTTAATCGACTTCCTTTAGAAAACAACCTAATTCCCTTTATTGGACTATAAGGACTTCTACTTGAGGATTTCTGTTTAGGTTTTTCTCTGGTTTATCAGATTTCACTTTACGTTTGGCCAAAATCAATTACGATTATTCTCCTCTAATGTTAGCACACAACACTGTTCTCAATGTGGTACTAGCGTGTAGAGTTAACAACAAAGATGGTGTAACTATATACATAACTAAATGTGCAATGCAAGGCACCGGTTAGGATATTATTAATATAATAGTTTAATATTCACAGAAATCTGTCCCGCACTATCAAATAAAGTCTGCTGTAGCAAGAGCTAGTACATGACATCTAACTTGGAACAATTAGTGACACGTTACTATTATATTACACTTTAAATGTATTAGCGAGTACAATATATATTCTTATATCATTGATAACGAAAATTGGGGTTTTCCAATATCAGGCCTGATTTTTAGACAATTTCCTAAATATCCGAAATTTATATTCAAAGCTTTTCGTTGGTAAACAGTAACAACATAATCAGGAATGAAAATTACAATAATGCAAGCTATAGGCCTAAAACATATGTAAAATTAGAGAGACAATTGTTGCTAAATTTATACAAACTGCCAAGTTTATTTTGTTGCTGTAACATTATAGACATTGAATATAGTATCAAATTTAGAATGTATTTGTATTTGTTCTTTTAATAATTTGTTATTATTATTGTATTTATATATTTCGAATACTTCATATATTTATATTTATATATGCTGATACGTACTACTTCTCGGATAGAAAAATATGATGAATTGGTATTATCTGCAGTACATCCGTTCATTCTGCAGTCCATAAATTCCCTCTTCTACTGTTGTTGGGTTCACCTCGTCAATGCTAGATGAGATTCTAGCGAAACGTCGGAACTGCGAATTTTGCACTGCAGAATGAACGGAAGTACTCCAGATAATAACTATTCTTTTCTATCCATGAAGGAATACGTATCAGCATAGATAGACACACACACACACACACACACACACACACACACACACACACACACACACACACACACACACACACACACATATATATATATATATATATATATATATATATATATATATTATATCATTCGCAAAGTTTCGTAAATTGGATTATTTTAACTTCCGGATATTTCGGAAATTGTTTAAAAATCAGGCCTGATAATGGAAAAAACTATTTTCCAAATTGTTATCAATGATATAAGAATATATATTATACTCGATAATACATTTAAAGTCTAATATAATATTAACCTGTCATCATATATATTATATATATTTATATATTTTATATTTATATATATATTAACCGTCATATATATATATATACACACACACACACACACACACACATATATATATATATATATATATATATATATATATATATATATATATATATACACACACACACACACACACACACACATATATATATATATACATACTTGACTCGCTAATGAACCGCTCTTTATTTAACTTATATTGCTGCGATTGTAAACATGAGTTATATTAGAATTCAGAAGCAACAAAACTGAGGAAATAATTAGGAGGAAAGCAAAAGTAAGTACTTAAACTTAGAAATCGGACTTCTCAAATGCAGTGTTAAGAAGTGTTAAATTGGTTTTTTATTCGCTTATTTAAAACAATTTTTCATAAAAGATTTTTAGATATAATTTTAAGCCACGTTATACTGATAATTTATATATCTGGTATTATTTAACAAGTTTGAGTTTTAAAATCAACGTACATATCTAAATATTTTACATATTTTTATATGTAGGTCTATTTCATAAGTATATATATGCATGATTGTATAAATTTCTAGAATGTTTATATATATATTATTAATTCACTAAATTATAATTATATGATCAACGTTTTCATAATAAACATGTAAACATTTTTTTCGAAAATAATTTGTTGTTATTAAAAATTTGTTTTTCTCTTCAAAGTAAAAAAACGTGTTAAAAATTACACTAAAATATTAATTTATAGGCACTAAGAATATTTCTAGCATAAAACTGCACGTTTGTTATTAAAAACACAAAAGTAAAACATTTAAGATTTAAATTAAATAAAATTCCTGCATAGCCTCTTTAAAAAAAATAATTCAAATAAATAAATTTGTTTTTAAGGATTCAGTTTAAAATGAGAGGAAAGTTTACTTCAAAATATTTTTTATAATCATATTTTCTGGAAATCTTTGATGAAAAAACTTTTTTAATTTGTTACGTAGAAAGCAATTCCAATTAGTCGCATTGCAAAAAGCGCCCTTTATTGCTCAAGGACAGCTTTTACGCTACCTCGTGATTAAATATTACAGTTTGCTTATGGAACGGTTAACCAGAGGCCTGAGTATGTTTTACATTTATCATAACACACAACTTATTTTTAAACTGCAATGTGGTGAAATGTATAATAAACAAATGTTTTACGTTTTAAAGAAATGGATAGGCTTTCTTGTTATATTTTTTCTATTTAACAATAAAACATTTTGAAAACGTAAACAATTATATTTTTCAAAATAAAAACCCGTTAAAATATACGTTACAGATAAAATATTAAGATATAACAAGATTATGATGTAGTAACAAAATCTTTACGACCTAGGATAGGTTCGATAGGAAATTGTTTTTTTTAGATTTTGAAACAATATATTTTATAATCTTCTATATCTGTATTTATTTTTAAAAAAATAATTGTTGATACTATTATTAAATAATTAAATAGTTATATTTAAATAATTAAATAATAAATAAATAAATTAGTTTGTTAATTAATATTTGTTATACTATTTGTTGATAGTATAGTTGTAAAAATCTTAAAGTAGGTTATAATAAAAGTGATATTATTTTGTATATTACTATTATTATGGTGTTGTGTAAATATATTATTGTATAGTAAGAGAAAATTAAAACACCTATTCGAAAAAAACGTTTACCATACGGACTTAACCAGAGTAACGTACTTATCCATATTTAAAGTTAATATAGAGTTGTAGCTCAATGATGCTTAAAAGTAAAAAACAGTTTTTGGAATCGATTTTTTAATATTCTCTTGTCATCAGGTGTCTTTTTTTCAGGTATCTTCACCAAAGCATGTTCTTTCCTAGTATTTATACTTATTTATTATTAGTTATATATTTTACTTATTTGATTTATTATTCTATCTAATATTATATAACCAAATATAATATTAGTATTATTTGTTTAAAATAAATTATTTTCAACAAACGTCCTATTTAAGGCATGCAGTAAAATGGTTTTAATGACTAAACATAAACCTGTAAATTAAAACTTCATTACTGCTCCATGAGTTAAACTGGAAGCAAATGATTAAATACGTGTTCTACATTAATCAAAAGTAACAGTCAACCTTAGTTTGTATTTCACTGACTAAAGATATAAAATCAATGCTCTGTAAAGAAAAAATAAATTATTGCTTGAAACACCTATGAGCGTAATCGTGGAGAAAGTATGCAAATATAGAGTCGTGAATTGTCTAGTTAGATCCAGGGAACTTCTGCAATACTAACTACGAAACGTTCACAGTTAGTCTTACCTGGTAACGTGAGGTGAAAGTTTTGCCTGCTTCTGTTCCTATCCTGTATAAAAGCTTGCCGATATTAGTGTCCATTTTCTCAGTCCCCATTAAAATCACAGTTTATTTCTATTAATTGCTCTTCCATATTCTACTCAGATTCTCTCGATCTATTGCTCTTGCATATTATACACAGTTTCTCTCCATCTATTGCTCTTGCATATTCTACACAGTTTCTCTCCATCGGTTGCTCTTGCATATTCTACACAATTTCTCTCCATCTATTGCTCTCGCATATTCTACTCATATTCTCTCCAACCATTACTCTGGCATATTCAACTCAGATTTTCTCCTTCTATTACTTTTGCATATTCTACATAGTTTCTCTCCATCTATTACTCTCGTATATTCTACTCAGATTCCCTCCATCTATTGCTCTTGCATATTCTACACAGTTTCTCTTCATCTATTGGTCTTGCATATTCTACACAGTTTCTCTCGATCTATTGCTCTTGCATATTCTACACAGTGTCTCTCCATCTATTACTCTTGCATATTCTACACAGTTTTTTTTGCCAAAATCTATTTCATTTTATTCATATTAAATTGACTCCATATTTGTAGCGTAAATCTAAATCCCACTAAATAATAACATGTTGTAAAGATGAAAAGGAGATCACATGGTATTTCTTTTGAAGTTTTATCACGTGAGGACAGCATAGGGTATAACGAAGTACGGATGCACAGAAAGTGCTATAAGTAATTCCCATTAGGATTATTAGATTGTTTTAAATTATGTTTAGATTGAAAAGTTAAACACAATTATTATATAGACTTCCAACAGGTGCACCACCCCACTACCTTCTCGCGATTTTTCACGTCCATGGATTGGCCGTAATGAACTAATCGTATACCTCTACGATCCCAATACTTGATGCAGTTTTAAATTTCTCTTGGGACTCAAGTATATCGTTTATGTAACGCTTTGAAAGAATCTGGACCTGAGCTAAGATAAACAAAATATACCTTCAATGCTGCATCGAGTTTGGGGAGAAGTTGACTATGTGGGGGTGAGTGCAGGGCTACCAGAGGAAGCTACTTAGTGGGGATGGGGAGAAGTTGACTATGTGGGGGTGAGTGCAGGGCTATCAGAGGAAGCTACTTAGAACATCTTTAGTTTAAGGTAACAAACTTACTGTGAACCAGCTCTATCCCTTGTTTTTAATAAACTCATATGAATTATCAAAGTTGTAAACTCGTTTCAATAACAGGTTTTGTATCTGTAATTAAAGGTTGGTTCAAAATGCCTCTATAGTTGATGGATTTTCTCTTTAGTGGTCCACAACCGTTATAATCTTGACTTTAGAACATATAAAAGATTTACAAAACCATATTAAATAATTAAATCTATCCCTTAAAAAAAATTTTAAAAATTATGCAAATTTAAAACTATAATATTTTGTTATAGATATAATTAAATGCATAATTTAAAACAAAATTATTACACATGTACCGCCACTAAGGTGAACACATAATGTAATATCTAACTTAAATTCCGTTGGAGGTTTTTTAATTTGGTGAATTATTGTCATATAGTCATACTTTGGATTTTGTAAATTTAATTTGTAAACACAATTAAAATAGGCGTTAATGATACTAACAAAATTTTCCAAGCGTAAAAATCTACCCACTAATTATTATTTAATATATTTAACTTGGTAAAACTAATTTAAAATTCTCTAATTTCAACAGATTAAAAATCTTTCGCAGAATCTTTAACAGCTGTTAAATTCCGAGGAAAAGAATAGCCAATGCTTCTATATTACTTATTGCACAACACACCCACAAAGCTATCAAAAAGATGTAACTTGTATTGTAAGATAGTTGAAACAAATTGGAAGATTACATGTTGAAAAAAACAAGGTTCTAAACGCTTGTAGAGCCACCTTCACAATGCCTGCATCTAAACCACCTTCTGATATTGCCCTAATGTAAGGCTTTAATGCCATTGGTTGGAACTCAACATTGTATCTATTGTTGCCAAAACTAAAATAAATCAATGTTGCCTAATTAGTCGCAAGTGACCCGTATTTTTATTACGGACACATAGTCAATGGTGATTTTTAAACCTTAATATTGTTGTTTTCATTTGCAAACATAAACACACTACTGAAAAAACATAACGGCGAAAGAAAAATTAATATTTGTAGTAAATTTAAAAAAATATTATTTCATTAATCACCAATTGAAGGTGACCAGTTTGTCATTATACTTCCAATCACAGTTTATCCTTTAATTAAAATGGACTTTACATTTTAGATATCTCACCCCGTCAACAATAACATAAAGATACCGTCGGAACGTTTTTAGAATAAATTTTATTTTTTTGTATACGAACAATTTGTTGTTTAATTTTGTCCCATTTATTACAATGAAAATATTGGAAAGAGCCCCAATACCACAAAAATAATAAAAAATAACAAATAAAACAAGTATAAAACAAATGAATAAATAACAAAAAATAAAACTAAAGATCTCATCACTCTAGTTTGTAACTTCTTGTTTGCTAGATTGTAATTTTGTAATAAGATGATGATGACATTGTCATCGAAATGTACATAAGGGTTTAATCTTAAGTAACTTGTTTTATTTGTTATTTTCTAATATTCTTGTGGTATTGGGGTTCTTTCCAATATTTTCATTGTAATATATTGTACCACTGTGCTCTTGATATTGTGTATTGTCCCCTTTATATTACTATAATGAAATATTCGATAATTTTTTAAAATTCTGTTTTGTTTTCCAACCCAATGTATAAATAACAAAATAATGTCAATAATGTACGTCATTATATTTTTAAAATAAATAATT
This sequence comes from Prosapia bicincta, assembly GCA_036971475.1. Taxonomy (NCBI): domain Eukaryota; kingdom Metazoa; phylum Arthropoda; class Insecta; order Hemiptera; family Cercopidae; genus Prosapia; species Prosapia bicincta. The sequence goes on along the minus strand of JBAIZL010000004.1, from coordinate 1,029,896 downwards.
TTACGTTAGTACCAAATGTAAATTATAGAATTATTTTAAAAAATTCCATAACAGTCATTTTTTGTGAATAACATGTAGTCGCAATCAGTTATTGTTCTCGAAAACGCCAAAATACTTTAGCGCAGAGGAGATATTAATGGTACCTTAGAATTAATGAGGTATAAGCAAGGCTTAACGAAGTGTCACCTTAGAGGTATGCTTAACTAATTAGTTTCTCGCAGAACATATTACATAAACTTTACCATCCCTGACCTGCTATGACTATTTGGTCTTTACTTGTTAAAATACTGTGTTAGAAAATCCTACAGAAATTGTATACCTAAATGGTTAGAATATAACAAGAAAATTGTCTCTCTCTCATCTGTTATGACTGAGGAAATTAAAGATATATAAGCCAATAATGCCACATTATTCTTCTGTAAAATATAAGGAATTATTAGGAGTGTAAATTTATTTTTATAACAAATCATTTCACAATGGTTTTTTTAAATTGTTATCCTCGAAATATTGGCTAAACCATTTAGATATTTTTATAATAAATTGTTTTATGCAATTTGCGATTCCACAACATAAGAAGGAATTGTCACAGATTCAAACCTGCGCAGGCGCGGCGACCGAATATGTCGTATTCATTAAATTCATGACTTAGACGGTAATAATTCATTTTACGGTTAGCATATAGACACTACTATACGGAACAATCGATCCAGTCCGTCCGTGACATAACATTCTTTGTTTCCCATACCTGATGAACATTTCATCCTTAGTTCTACATTTTCCCATCCAAACGTGCCACATATTAACATTTAGTGTATCGAGACGAGCCCATTAGAGACGAGGTGTGCTTGAGTTACCTGCCCACTTAATATAAAGTTCCCTTCCCTCGTTATTCCTATCAGGCTGTTTCTGCTTTACAATATTATCAATTGTCTGTTATATTCTTCGTACGTAATAATAATTGCGTAAATTGTATATAATGTGAACTTGTATATAAACATTAAAAGATCAATTGTTTAATATTGCTAAACATAATTCAATGAATGTATAATTCGCAAGCAATAACGAGTAATATTTCCTCGTTTAGGTTGCTTAACATAATAACGGAGTGGTCTTATATATCAAATATAACATCCATTTTACTTAAAGTGTCTGGGGATTAATGTTTGGAATTTTATGTTTCTCTTCTAATAACCAAACAAAACAAAAAATACTTAAACATAAATTGTATTTAAGATAATTTTATCGAAATGTATATTTTAAATACAGTCGTACAATATTTGTAGGTAATTGGTAATTAAAAAGCCCCAGAATCTATACGTAACTTTCTTTTGATATTAACAAAGAACTAATATCCCTTAGCCGTTTTGCCAGAAGGATTAATATTGCCAACAAAGGATAGGAAGAGATTATAAATAGTTTTAAGGTTATGCTATAATAATGTCGGCTATATGACAACAGCAAATATGGAGTCACTTGTGTGGGCTCACAAAATTTGTTAATAGTGGTTGCAAATTATGAAATGCATGCCGCTATTGCGTTTGTTAGGGTTACTACCTTAATATACAACTTATTAAATAATAAAATAACTCTTATTATAGGATTTATATTTTAATTGTTACTTTATTTAATGTGTCGTTCGTACTAGTAGATGATTTAAAGTTATGAAGCAGATTTTTGTTTGTTTCAGTGTCTCTGAGGTTTCTTAGCTTATACCTAAAATTGTATACAAGACAGATCAAAGCATTACGACAAACCATGCAATAAAAGGTTGTTTAACTAATACCTTGAATTGTATACAAGACAGATCAAAGCATTACAACAAACCATGCAATAAAAGGTTTCTTAACTAATACCTAAAATTATGTACAAGACAGATCAAAGCATTACGAAAAACCATGCAATAAAAGGTTGTTTAACTAATACCTTGAATTGTATACAAGACAGATCAATGCATTACGACAAACTATGAAATAAAAGGTTTTTTAACGAATACCTAAAATTGTATACAAGACAGATTAAAGCATTACGACAAACTATGCAATAAAAGGTTGTTTAACTAATACCTTGAATTGTATACAAGACAGATCAAAGCATTACGACAAACTATGCAATAAAAGGTTTTTTAACGAATACCTAAAATTGTATACAAGACAGATGAAAGCATTACGACAAACCATGCAATAAAAGGTTGTTTAACTAATACCTTGAATTGTATACAAGACAGATCAAAGCATTACGACAAACTATGCAATAAAATGTTTTTTAACTAATACCTAAAATTGTGTACAAGACAGATCAATGCATTACGACAAACTATGCAATAAAAGGTTTTTTAACGAATACCTAAAATTGTATACAAGACAGGTTAAAGCATTACGACAAACTATGCAATAAAAGGTTTTTTAACTAATACCTAAAATTGTATACAAGACAGATCAAAACATTACGACAAACTATGCAATAAAATGTTGTTTAACTAATACCTTGAATTGTATAGAAGACAGATCAAAGCATTACGACAAACTATACAATAAAAGGTGCCTTAACTAATACCTAAAATTGTATACAAGACAGATCAAAGCATTACGACAAACTATGCAATAAAAGGTTTTTTAACTAATACCAAAAATTGTGTACAAGACAGATCAATGCATTACGACAAACTATGCAATAAAAGGTTTTTTAACTAATACCTAAAATTGTATACAAGACAGATCAAAGCATTACGACAAACTATGCAATAAAAGGTTTTTTAACTAATACCTAAAATTGTATACAAGACAGATCAATGCATTACGACAAACTATGCAATAAAAGGTTTTTTAACTAATACCAAAAATTGTATACAAGACAGGTTAAAGCATTACGACAAACTATGCAATAAAAGGTTTTTTAACTAATACCTAAAATTGTATACAAGACAGATCAAAACATTACGACAAACTATGCAATAAAATGTTGTTTAACTAATACCTTGAATTGTATACAAGACAGATCAAAGCATTACGACAAACTATACAATAAAAGGTGCCTTAACTAATACCTAAAATTGTATACAAGACAGATCAAAGCATTACGACAAACTATGCAATAAAAGGTTTTTTAACTAATACCAAAAATTGTGTACAAGACAGATCAATGCATTACGACAAACTATGCAATAAAAGGTTTTTTAACTAATACCTAAAATTGTATACAAGACAGATCAAAGCATTACGACAAACTATGCAATAAAAGGTTTTTTAACTAATACCAAAAATTGTATACAAGACAGATCAAAGCATTACGACAAACTATGCAATAAAAGGTTTTTTTAACTAATACCAAAAATTGGGTACAAGACAGATCAATGCATTACGACAAACTATGCAATAAAAGGTTTTTTAACTAATACCTAAAATTGTATACAAGACAGATCAAAGTATTACGACAAACTATGCACATTGAATGTTGCATAAAGTGGTAATCTGTTACAGTATTTCACTTAATGTAAGACTTAAAAACCAACAATTAAATGTTAAATAATAAGAATTATGAGGTAAAAACATTGTCACATTGAGAATAATTTAAGTGATAGTTTTATTATTATAGATAATATTAGGTAATACAAATTTTTCTGAGAAACAAAAGTTTTAAAATGTGAGTTCTAAAATGGAATCGTATAAACACTCCATTCAAAACATATAATGTTTTAATATAAAGTAATTTGTTTATTTGTGTTTATATTATGAAACATAGTGAATTGTTAAACGGATATAAAGAACTCATAGCAACGATTATTTCTGTTGATCAAAGATATTTAGACGATCGCTATATCTATGAATCACATTCGGGGATACCATTCCATCAATAAAACGCTAACTCACCTATTCCCATACATTTACTAGTATCAGAACTCATAAACAATTGTATTTTAATTTTATTCCTTCTATTAGCTCACACTCTTCAGATATATATCTTGCACAAATTGTAAATAGTTAATAAAATAGGTTTTTATTCATCCAATCAAGTTCAAATATATTTTTTCGATCTACAGTAGATGGCAAATGATGTTAATACAGTTTTTTAAAAATATTTATTCAATAGTTAAATTATAAAATACTTGGGTTCACCCGGATTCGAACTGAAAATCAGCATGTTTCAAGTCTGGTGCGCTTTGCCACTGCGCTAACTTTCCAAAAGAAAAAACTATATTTCTCATAGATGTAAATGAATTTTCTCCACCATCTGGTTGTCGTCGAAACCTCCATTGCACAACCTTAAACTGTTGCCATGGTTACCACACAATATCATAAATAGTGCTCTATGGTAACTAAAATAAAACTCTTCTTCTTCACCTCAGTAGGAATTTACTTAATGTGTTTATATTACTTTTTTTTAACTTATTACCACTAAAACAATGTATTTTACATATTCTAAATATTATTCTCCAAATTAAATGTGTTTTAGTTTATTACTTTATATTTCGATATATGATTTGATTTCAATTTATGTATCTAAAAACATTATCGCTTATATATTATTTTCATAATAATGTGATATGACATTGTCTTAATTTAGATGACAATGTATTTCACTATAACTTGTTATATATGTATATATAAATCTGATGGTGTGTGTGTGTGTGTGTGTGTGTGTGTGTGTGTGTGTGTGTGTGTGTGTGTGTGTGTGTGTGTGTGTGTGTGTGTGTGTGTGTGTGTGTGTGTGTGTGTGTGTGTGTGTGTGTGTGGTGTGTGTGTGTGTGTGTGGTGTGTGTGTGTGTGTGTGGTGTGTGTGTGTGTGTGTGTGTGTGTGTGTGTGTGTGTGTGTGTGTGTGTGTGTGTGTGTGTGTGTGTGTGGCCACATGTAAACATGCAAGGCTAGAATAGACATGACGTGACGAAGTATTACTCCGCGGAAGTAGACTTTTAATTAGGGAATGTATAAAATTACAACCAAATATTCTAACTGGACACCTTACAGGGTGATTTTAATATAGATATATAGTATTGTATAAAATTAAAGTATGATACTTTATAGGTTGGCCTATATTTAAATATATGTACACGTAGTACGGCGCGCCGTTGATACGCGGGCGTAGTACTTCTTATTACTCCGCCAGGAATTTTTTACCCAAATTTAATTATAAATAAAATAATTTATTCGTTTTCGTTTCTTTGATGATTTTCTGCGTCGCTCGATATAATTCTTTCCGCTATCGAACACTTGGGAAAGGGAAATAAATACCTGAAATTTTACATGGACATTCTTAGGGTGCCTAGTTTTACCATAGACCTATTTTTATTTAGACATTCCGTCAAGACCCCGCCCTACTGGCCTTCGAAACTCCCTTAACGTTAGGTTTATAAAGTATTGTCTGATATATTTATTGGGATTTAATTTCAGTAAATTGAATTTAACCCAAATACAAATACAAATTAAATCTACACAAATATACGTCAACCCTGTACGAAGGACGGATACTCTGATTGTATATAATAAACTTGCACGTAGTATAATAAGAAAGGAAAACTTGATTTCCCTGTCTTCTAAGACGTTAATGTAAGCTTCTACCAAAATAGAGTGAGTCTGTGTAAGCGGATTACCGACAGAGTTTAGTCTTGTTTTGAAAAAGACTTGAAGGGATGCAAAGGAAATAACAAAAATCCACAACAATTTAAAATAAATAAAGGTTCTTTCAAAAGCCACTGAATCCTTTGTTGTGGACGTTACTCTTACAAAATATTTACCTTCATACCCTATTCATACCTTTTCATAACACAAAGTATAGAAACGTTCTTTTTATTTGAAACTAAATAATATAATTGAATTGAAAATTTATTTTAATATTGTTCTGTAATGAATAGAAATTACAACATTTTGCATATAATATATTAAATTATTATATGAATAACTTGTATTACTGAA
>JBAIZL010000004.1:1006489-1018989 GCA_036971475.1 Prosapia bicincta | reverse complement strand
AATTATATTTATATAAAATTACATAAAAATGACAAACCAATACGACCTTTAATTAACTTCAAACAAGCACCATCTTATAAAATATCTAAAATTATATCATGCATATTAAAAGACAAGATAAAATTAAACAATAGATATGCTATTAAAAATACATATGATTTAATTGATAAAATTAAAGATATAAAAATTGATAATAAAACTAAATTAATTTCTTTAGATATTAAAAATATGTACACTAACATACCATTGAAGGACACATATAAAATAATACATGATAAATTAAATTTAAATTTAAAAGACAAAGAAGAAATTCATGAAATAATAAATACCGTAAAAACAATATTAGAACAAAATTATTTTACATATAATAAAAAAATATATAAACAAATGGATGGTTTGGTAATGGGTTCTCCATTATCATCTATAATCTCCGAAATATTTTTACAAAGTTTAGACAATGACATAATTGAAATCATAAATAAATATGACAAAAATGGAATATGGTACAGATATGTAGATGACGGAATTTATATTTCTACAAATAATGGCATAAATTTACATTTAATAATTGAAGAAATAAACAACTTGCATCACAATATAAAATTTTCCCACGAAATTGAATGTAACAACACACTTAATTACCTTGATATTACAATATATAACCAGAATGACAAATTAGATTACGCAATATATAGAAAACCCATGATTACTGATAATATTATACCAAACCATTCCAATCATCCATATAATCAAAAGATGGCATGATTTTACAACCTATTGTATAGGATGTATAAAATACCATTAAATAAACAAAATAGACAAAATGAATTAAACATAATATATCAATTAGCTTCAGTAAACGGTTATAAAAGGAAGACTATAGATAAATTGAATAGTAACGTTCAGAATAAATTACTAAATTATAACAGACAAATTATAAGTAAAAATGAAACAAAATGGACTAAATTTATTTACACGGGATATGAAATTAAATCACTTGAAAAGTTGTTTAAAAATACTAATATTAAATTTGCGTTTTATACAAACAATACCATCAATAATCGTATTTTAAATCAAAGTAATCACACTAGTAAATTAGATTTATGTGGGATATATAGCATAAATTGCCAAGATTGCAATAAAAATTATGTAGGTCAAACAAAAGAGAAAATAAAGGATCGCTACAAAGAACATCTCAATGCATATATAAAACCAGAGATATATAAATCGAATATGGCCACTCATTGTATTGCAAATAACCATAGTTTTCCAGACATACAAAATATGAATTTAATCAAACATATTAATAAAGGTTTGAAAATGAATGTTGTGGAAAACCTATATATCTACAAGCATAAATTAAACAACATACTTATTAAAGAACAGTCCCAAATTAAATCTAAACACAACACAATTTTTCATGTTTTAGATAGAATTTAAGATTTTATCAAACAGATAGTTCATTTAATGTAAAGCAAATAGATTAAAGAAACAAGTTATCAGTGGTTTATGTACATAGTGCAATCAATTAGAGTAATGTTTAAATAGTTTTACAAACCATGTTAGTAGTCTTTGAGAATGCTGGAACTATGCACCGGCGAAAAGCTTCAGCATAATTGTAAATGTTGAATAAAATATATCTTGATTATGAACTTTTTGAAGTTATTTAATAATTATAACAAATCAAGAAAAAATAATCATCTTTATTATAATATATATATATATATATATATATATATATATTTATTAATTTATTTATTTATTTTAATTAAATATGTAGAACTGATGACTAGAAATGTTTGTAAAATGGCACAATTAAGTATTTTCATCATGAGCTGTAAAATAATGTAATAAAAAAATGCAACAGATTCCTTTGATCAAAATCGGTTTTATAAATTTAGACAAAAAATATGAAAAGTAGATTGTCCTAATTTTAACCGTTTTACACGGGTTCTGTGGTAATACTAACTATATTACACGTGTTCAGTGGTATAACTAACTGTTTTACACGTGTTCAGTGGTATTACTAACTGTTTTACACGTGTTCAGTGGTAATACCAACTGTTTTACACGTGTTCAGTGGTATTACTAACTGTTTTACACGTGTTCAGTGGTATTACTAACTGTTTTACACGTGTTCAGTGGTAATACCAACTGTTTTACACGTGTTCAGTGGTATTACTAACTGTTTTCAATATTAACGGTTTCACCACTGAATAAAAACTATTTTGTAAATAGATGGCATAACTATGAAACTATAAGGTTAATATAACCGATATTATATAAAGGTCTGAGGTAAGATAGTTTCGCAGTCCAAGTTAGTTTATTTCTCTATAGTTTTTATCCGTATTTGATAGCCATGCAGTGATACATTGTGTTCAAAGATAATTTATTTCTTTAGTTAAATATCTATTAAATCACAAAAAGACGTAATTTATCCTTTATCATGGGTCAAACACGGTTTGCAGAAGTAATGCCGGCCTTTAGAACGATCGATACTAAAGGACAGTTCGAGTTAAATAAAGGCAATGTGAAGCAGATATAAGTTTTGTTTCAGTGTTGCCAGTTTCATGATTAATGAGGTCGGTGACACTCTAAGAAGGTGATGCTCTCATACGAAGCTACCATTAAAACAAATGGTAATATTATTTGTTACAAATATCGGATATGGAGTTCAGGACATGTGTGCTTATTGCCAAAAGTGTACGTGTGGTGAGGCTTATTGTATGGCCAAGAGATTGGCCCTTCATTTGTTGATATGCGGGAACAATTTTTGTTTCCTCGAATCTAAGAGATTGAACAAGATATTTAGTATGTAAAAAATTGTTCTTTTCTTTTCAATTTGACATTTAAATCATTTAGTTACCTTGGGCGGTTTGTCAGTAACGATCGTTCAAAATTTCAATTTGTTTTTGATAAACCCTAAACTTTGACTTTTGTTGAGCTAACAATAAATAACTAGGGTCACCCATAGTATAGTATTACAAGAAAGCTTCATAAAATAAAACAAAACCACACACTGTCAACTGTCAGCAACAGGCTTGTGTAGCAGTTGTCGTTGAACACAAAATCTTGGGTATTTATTGTGCATAAACGGGGAAAATAATAGTATCATTACAATGAAGAGATATATTAGTAGATCCAAGTGTTCATAGAATCGATTATTAGACATTTCAGTAATAAGAGATAATATAGTTAAATAATACTTGACTAAGTGAATGCATTGGGCTTACTTGCTGATTCGTTTAGAAACAATCGTTCCTTTGTTTGCCTGGCTTGGAACGCATGTTTCGAGACGCGTCAGCAAGTAAGCCCTTATGTATTCACTTAGTTATGTATTATTTAATTACAATTTAAACAGTGAATTCAAGATGATTACAGCAAGCAACTTTTATAAGAGATATGCCGTTTCATAGCATTACTTTTTATAAATAATGACCCATAATTTACGGCGTTATTCCTACAGGGACTAGAACATCACTTTACAGTACAACTTCTAGGATTTCAAACAGAAAGTATAAACAAGTATGAAATTTTAGGAATAAATTTAGGGTAACGTTAAAGTAAAAAACGAATTTGTGAACGAGGTTAGTTTTTTTTTTAATAAGTAGACATATATCTAAATTGGTTTTACCTGAAACTGAGTCTGAGTTGTCAGACTCAACCTGAACTGAGTTTAGGTGTTGAATTATTTTATAAATAGGTAATAAATATTTCTATCATAAAAGCTTGTTTACTATATATATATATATATATATATATATATATATATATATATATATATATATATATATATGACTAGAAAGATTCACAAATTATATGTGTGTTGCAAAATGTATAAAACCCTAATAAAATATACGAGTATAGAAAGAGTGAACAAATAATTCGATAATATCTGACAAACTCTTTTTGTGATGCAATGGAACACACATTTCTGGAATATATTTGATTGTGCAAATATCTCATTTTTTATTAGTGATTATGGTGTGTTATATGTTTAAGATGTCTGGTTTTAAAACGCCACTATTTCTTTTAAAGTTTATGTAAGTATATTTATTCAAGGGGTATCGCACAAAATGGCAACCTTTTTCCGAGTAGAAAAGGAGTACTGACATAAGACTTTAAAAATGATGGTGACTTTAAAACCTCTCATTTTCTTTCATGTTGTGTCGAATATTATTCAACAATGTTACAGTTTACCCTTTTTTTATTATTTACTTTGTTCTCACTAGCTACGCTGTAATTGGCTAAGTAGCTATAGGTAATGTGTATTTACATTAGACGCTAGTTTTACTTTTAGATACATTTATAGTAGGCCTACACACTTTAAGTATTGCCATTGGTGATTTGTATTACTACTTAACCTCTATTTAACCTTATAGCTGTAAATAATAGACTGGTGTTTCGTAAAATCTTTAGTTCACAATGTATTCATTATTCTTGGTAAATTGTTCTCACTAACAAAGCTCTTATTAAATACACACACACACACACACACACACACACACACACACACACAAACACACACACACACACAGACATACACGTGTTATATATATATATATATATATATATATATAAAACAAAATTCAGGTAAATAAATCTATTGGAACATGTTATATTTTGAATAATTTTCAGTTTTATTCAAAGCATTTTAAGATTCATTTTAATAATTGCTGACAGAAAAACAGTCCTTTTATTTATTTGATCTGACATTTTAATTTATCTACCTCCCATTCAAGTTTTTTTCATCATGGTTAATTTACTTTATCATAAAGTACAATATATGTTTTATTTGAATGCGTATGGTTGTCAAAAGTAATTGTTTTATTAAGTTAACTACAGTTTGCTTGTGTATGGTTGATTCACTTATTTTATTTACGCAATAATATGGAAACATATTACATCCTTAGCAATAAGAGTTGCGTACTAGGTTTTTGTATTACGATAACTTTCAATAACAATACACCAACGTAATACTGTGAACGTAGGGGAGGGGGAGAAGAAAAAACATTCCACAACGAAAACGTCTCCGAATAATTGGAATTGCTATTTGTGTTCCCAAATTGGAAAAGTTTTTCCCATCAACAAATTCATTTGAATATTACTTTAAACGTAAAAGACAGAAAACAAATTTTAATGAAATAAAGTTATAGAGAAAAACCAATAGGTGTTTCTAAAGTATATTAAATTGCATTTTCAGCCAAACATTATAAATAATGTACGGATATTAATGACTTTTGCTTTCTAACCTTTTTTTTGGGTTGTTGTCACATTACATTTTTCAAACATGTAATACAAATATTATTCTTAAAAGTTCCTATTTTTCAAAATTCTGACAGCTATGGAATAAATATAGCTTTATGTATGTGCGAAAATGTAGTTCTAAAGAAATATGAGAACACTTATTATAAGGTTAAATACACTTTTATGTAAATTATACGTTTTATTAGTAACAGAAATAGAAACTGGAATAATTTAAAGCCACTCATATTCACAGTATGTTTAGCTTAAAAATAATCATTGTATAAATCCAAATTTAGCATATACAGTTCTTCGTGATTGTTAGTGAACTGCATTATAGACAACGGTTTGTTACCCGGTTCGTCACGGTACGGGGGGGAGGTATGTGATTAGTAAGACAAGTTAAATTGTGTCTAAGCAAATTGGTCGCTAGCTTGTTTATAGACACAACCATATACAGACCTGGTATTTGGATTCTGGGGACCTTATATTTCAAAAAATCTTAATAATTCAATTTGGTATTTTTAACACATTTACAACATTTTCATTTGTAGGTATATGGGTTGGAAAACTAAAACTTGAAATAATAGCCGTTTTATTAAATATATATATATATATATATATATATATATATATATATATATCTGCCATCGGGGCATTTATTAAAACGGGAACTCGTCAATATTAATTTTAAAATAGTATTTAGCACAATTAACTGACATAAAATCCTCCACGGGCCGTGGACAATGCATTCAAATTAATACTATTACTAACAGATATAATAGGGACATTAAATAAGATGTTTGCCTGTTGTGAGTCGTTAGGACTATGTGTTACCTCTCACTGGTTCCCTCAGGAAGTTAGCATGTCGCGGGATGCACTCCGATGGCCCCCGGATAAACGTGTCCTCTCTCACTGCCTTCTCCCAGACTCGCTTATTTAATTTAAAACTATACCGGAAAATCCTAACTTTGCCCGCACAGCTGTTTTACTATCGGTCAGCTGTCGCTCTCTCGTGGCGACAATTAGAATTATTTACTATTGGGACTAGTTTGGCGGTAGTATAAAAAAATACCGTTACAATATATATATATATATATATATATATATATATATATATATCACACACACACACACACACACACACACACACACACACACACACACACACACACACACACACACACACACACACACACACACACATACACACACACACACACACACACACACACATTTTAATTTGTCTGGTCTAGGTAATATTTTGCTTAAACACTTTTTGTTCAGGATATTACCACTTCTAATAAAAAAGTTAAAAACTGTTAACAAAGACCATGGATTCTTGTATTACATAGGTAGGTGGCTCTAGATAATTCCCGATTTTATTACTTTATTGCTCCGAGGTCTGGCGACGGCAACACCCTTGATTCAGGAGATCAAGGTTTTGCTATAGAATGAACTTTTTTCTCGTGTAATTTATCTTTAATATTTATAAACGTAAATATAACATAAGTAGTTAAAGCGTATATTTACCTTAAACTATGTTCTATGGGTACGTTTACGTAACAATCATCTTTCGAGTGTATAAGAGTGTGTATATCTAACACAATGCAACATAAACATTGATATCTTTTGTAAGCTGTTTCGATTCATTTCCAAATTTGTTCACTTTTGATATTACACAGTTCCCTATAAAATAAATCGATATTTTATAAATTACAAATCGGTAACTCTTTTAGACTACAATTTAAAGTTGTCGTCTTAGGTTCTCGTGAATCAATTTGTAACGCCAAATATCAACACCATTCCTATACCTAATGAGGTTCCCATAACGTTTGTATTCTTCAAGTGTTTTACGAATTCCTTTGATTACAATATTCAGAAGCTGTAATGCTTGTTTAACTTGATGTATTAGAACAATCTCAATTGTTTACTTATCTTGTTTGCATTGAGAAAATTAAATTACCTTCAATTTGTATTTAATGTTAATTACAAGAACAACAACAACTACAACGACAACAGTTATGCAATCATTATATCTTTGCGGTTGGAAGCTACGAAGCAGATGAAGGATGTCGGAGTTGTGGCATGGAGAGACATCAGTACGTGACTTTAGCCGGGTATAAGGTTTGTTTGCCGTGAGCTTTAGTTTGATACTTAGGTAAATTTAGTTGACTGTCAACCTGACACTTCACTCTAACAATGTGTGCAAATATTAAAAAATGCATTGAGAATATCATTTTAAGATAAAACTATATATAATAAGTTCAAAATATTTTAAAAACAAGAATACTTTTAAAACATATATTATTCAAAGCTTTTCGCCAATAAAACATAATTATTTTCCTGAAGACGCTGGTACTGTTTTATCGGCGAAAAGCTTTGAACAATATACGTATTAAAAGTATTCTTGTTTTAAAAATATTTTTAATTTATTAACTATATTACAAGAAAACATATCTCCATATTTAGTATATATATATATATATATATATATATATATATATATATATATATATATATATATATATTTTAAAAACAACACAGGTTATTCAAATACAAGAATATTTATTATTTTATATCCAAAGCTTTATATATATATATATATATATAAAGAACATAAGTCAAAATACAAATACAAGAATTATAATTGAATTTACAATTATTTACAATTTGCCTGATGATGTTGGTAGTGTTAGCCAACGAAAAGCTTTAAATTGTAAATTCAATTATAATTCTTGTATTTGTAATTTGACTTATGTTCTTTATTAATACACAAGAATACATATTGCGATATATATATATATATATATAAAAGTCAAAATAATGGTTATTATTATGGTAAAAAATGGTGTTTATAAGTATAGTAAACTACTTCCATATGTGGGTGGTTTTACGTTATTTAGGCTGTATTTTGAGAGGACTCATATTTTTTGTAAAATATTTTCTCTAAGCATTAGATTTTTATCTCCCAAGGGTCCGTATTTTTAAACATTTTATGTATTGTTTTCATTTTTTAATTTATTATTATGAGAAGATAGATTGGAGTTAAACCGCATGTTTTCTTTTCAAAATTATGTCGGAGGTTTAAAGACTTTCTCGGAAAACTACGCATTTGAATATGTTGCTTCAATTAATCTGACGTGAAACAGTTTTTGTATCGAGATAACTAAATTACGTTTAGTGACTAACTGTGTTAGCAGTGAAACGATGCAGATGTGAACGCTAGGGAAGGAGTTTCGTTCACTCAAACCAAAATGCTATTCAAGCATAACCTCATACACGAACACCTGGTAGTTTTCAATTAAGAGAATAAAAACTTGCAAAACAAGTCGGACTGTATCTGTGAAGTTAGTTTTCAGTATCCACATTTATTGTATGGTTTTTACAAAACTTACTTTTTTCTTTACTTACAGGTTATTTTTAAATAATTTCAAAATTTACTTTATGATTATATTTAGAAGTAACGTTATTAAATCAGCCTCAGTAATGGACAGCATTATTATAAACTGTATGAAATGTGTTTTGAAGAATAATATAATCAAACAATTGTATGTATTACTGGAATAACGGGATATAAGAAGGTTCTATAAATACATTTCTTCAAAATTTTATAACTGAATATAAATTTGTTTGCATTTTAATATAATCGAAATTTTATTGAAATTCTGTTTTATGAATATGATTTAATAATTGCCTATATAAATTACAAATTGTTTGAATATTTGTAAATTAACCTCTTCAGTCCCGGGAACCAAATAGGAGATAATGATTAGGTTTGTTGTTGATTAATGAACAAACACAAATTAAGGAATGTAAAAATATAGATTTTATTGAGTTTTCATTTTTCCGGAAAACTTGGTACACATATGTGTACCTTAGGTTTTAGTTACATATTAATACGATCACAAGATTTTACATGTCAGACACTGAAACATTGATATACATCACATTTTTACAATTACAAAGTATGAAAGACCTTCCACAAACTATAAATTTACATAATTAACTTGTAAACACTCAACAAATATTTTTTTTTGTTGAAAAATGAAGTAAATTTAAATTTTTTCCGACTGCCCCAATTTTTTACTTACAGTGATATTTGAGAAAACAATTATTCTTCATCATACACAAATACAGCTTGCACTTAGCACACGTAACTCTAGACCTAGATTTGCACCCAGGAAATCGACACTTTGATGCAAATCTATCGTTTTTGTACTGAGGTAAATGACCGACCCCATCAAATCTCACCTCTGGTACTGCTTGTGGTACCACCTTTCTACTTCGTTTGGTTTGAGGCTCATCTAATTCTTCACCAGATGATGTATCTGATTCATCGTTTGCACGAAGAGATAATTGTGTCCTTGGAGATTGCCTTACTCCAGAATCAAACCCCCCATAATTCATTAGGCCTCGAGCAAGGCGCAGTGGTAAGTAATTAATGGTAGACAATCATTGTTAGGTACACCATTTATCCTGCACCACCTACGATACATTACCCAGCAGTTGACAATAGCCAAATCTATGAAATGATTGTATACTCTAACAGTCCATTTCTTTGTGCATACCACACGCCTATAATAAGCTAAAAACCTGTCACATAAATAAACTCCTTCCATACTTCTGTTGTATGATTTAATAATTGCTGGCTGTTGAACATCAATTTTTGTCTTAGCATCCTTAGACCACCTCTTACAATTAGAGCCAATTCAGAACACATGACGTTAGAAGTGTGACACACTTATTGTCTTTCCAACTTAAAAGACACATTTTCCCATCATCACGTACTAATTCACACCATTCACCTCTTTTCATTTGAAAGTTTCGTATGAGCCCCATTAGTCCTTTTTTCATCACTGTGCCGGTGAGAAATATATATTTTTTTGAGCATGCAATCAACAGCTTTTACACTCGTAAAAAACTTATCTGTGTAGATTACATGTGTACCAGTTTGTGGTATGGTCTTGCCAAGACATTTTACCACTGACAAACACAGCTTCCATTTCATAGGGCGAGAGGGTGTAGGGACCTGGTTGTCTTGTCCATCATCGGCATCTTCATTGTTATCGCCATTGTTGTCGCGAGAATTATCTACGGCATCTTTACTGTTATCATCATTGTTGTCTAGAGGATTATCAAGTTCATCTGTAATTTAATCTTCACTGAAATCGCTGTCACCAGGAAACGTAATAATTCATCATCGGTTAATAAACCTCCTACAAAAAGTGAAATTCAAAATTGTCAATTGAAAATAATCAAAATATAGTTAAGTTTTATTATATTATTTTATTCAGTGGTTTTATGCGAAACATTTTCAATATCTTTTAGAAATAATACAAGCTGTATTATCTGATTTCAAACAAAAATAATAATTTTCAATAAAAATTTTCAAGTAAAGATTTTAAAAAAATTGTATCTCAAATGGTACATTTTAAGAAATAAGTCCTAATGTTTGATACTAAGACTTTATATAACAAAATAGGCGAATATTGTATTATTTGAAACTAAATAATATGATATCAAATGAAGTCAGTTGACGTAACCTAAAATTAACGAAACTGTGCTGAAAGCCTAAAGTGCACACATGTGTACCCAACATTCAATGTAAGATAAATACAGAAATTTGCAAGAATTAGGTTAAATAAAGCAACGATGTGCTTACATATAGTTTCTACTAAACACTAGATGTTAAATTAGAACAATTATATTCATGGTAGATAAAATATAAACACTTACCTTTCGCCATGACTGCTAGGTTAGCGTTTGCTGCAAAACGATGTTTTCAAATGTCAGCTGGACGAATAACAGAAGAACAACAGCGCGCTAGCGGTAGGAATTCAAACTACAACAGTATACAGTACACTTATGTGTACCAGAGAAGATGAATTACTATGACCCTTATGAATGGATGCTTATAAGAACATCGTGCACCAGAAGAATGGATAGCGGGATACATGACAGTAATATATAAACAGAAAAGAGACAGACAAAATGCGACAACTATCCCGGCATAACAGTAACCCCTGCTTTGACCGGGTTACATGGAAGAATACTTAGAGAGATCATGGGAGAGAAAGAAGAACAATCAGGATTTTGGGAGGGAAAGTCATGAACGGATAATCTGTTTCGTATAAAACGAACAATAAAGGGCTTAGCGACAAACAGAGAAGTGCTTATGTTATGCGTGGATTTATCAAAGGAATATGATAATGTAGCCAGCGTGATAATACGGGAGCCCCTACAAGAAGCCTACATCAGTGAGAACGTCATCAAAGCTGTTCAAAAATTATGTAAGGACCCACATATTAACATCAAAGAGGGAGGAAAAGTGCCGTGAGGAGTTTCTGTGTCGAAGGGACAGCAAATGTGCTGGATTATATTCACAATATTCTTTCTGAATATATTCACAATATATCTGGACAAAGTACCCCGTAACTAAAGAAAGAAATGCTGGGGGATGGGGTTCCAAATACACAATACAGATGTCTTAACATTACAATTCGCAGTAGACCAAGTGGTTATAGAACAAGAGAAAGATGGCTTGAACTACACGACACGAAAAATAAAAGAACAATAAAGGAGAACCCAAAACGTTTCCGTGTGCTTTGGAAACCCCATGGAGACTAACTTGGTGTTCGAAGGAGGCGGAGAAATCAAAATCGTCGACTAATACAATTAACTGGGAGCGAAAACAACAAAGTATGGTAAGGAAAAAGAAGATGTGAAACAGAGTAGGACATGGTAGAACGAAAAAATGACAAAACGAGGGGAAGAACAATTATATAACACCATAGTAGAGAGTATCTTGACACACAAATCGGAAATGTTGGCAATTACTCAAGCGTGAAAGAGCAAATTGACGCAGTAGAAATGGACGCTCTTAGGAGACCATGTCAAATCTCTTGTAGAGAATATAGAACAAATGAAATTATTAGAAACATGATAGAGAAAAGGAGACAGCCGTACAGAAGATTCAGAGAAGACGGTTGATACGGTTCGGACATTTAATGAGGATGTGAAGGGAAGATTATAGGGAGTTGTTTTGGAATGGACATCACCGAAGAGAAGAAAAAGTGAATACCCAGACTAACATGGGGAGAGGAAAAGAGCTTACCGGTGAAACAATGCTTGAATAGGGAGGCAAAGTTTAGTAATCGCACAGGGACGGCAGACTCTATAAAACTATGATATATATTATTTACAACGTGTTTTTACTCGTATCAAACGTTTTACTCTAGTACATAGTATGAATG
>JBAIZL010000004.1:956489-1001489 GCA_036971475.1 Prosapia bicincta | reverse complement strand
CGATTACTCATTTGTAAACATTGAACGAGCTATGGTGAAATAATGTCTTCAGCAATTACATATGTCATCAAACGATTACTCATTTGTAAAAATTGAAAGCGCTATGGTGAAATAATGTCTTCAGCAATTACACATGTCATTAAACGATTACTCAATTGTAAACAATGAAAGCGCGTTGGTGAAATATTGTCTTAAACAGTTACACACATCGTCAAACGATTACTCATTTGTAAACATTGAAAGCGCTATGGTGAAATAATGTCATCAAACGATTACTCATTTGTAAACGTTGAAAGCGCTATGGTGAAATAATGTCTACAGCAATTACACATGTCATCAAACGATTACTCATTACAAACATTGAAACGTTATGGTGAAATAATGTCATCAAATGATTACTCATTTGTATACATTGAACTAGCTATGGTGAAATAATGTCTTCAGCAATTACACATGTCATCAAACGATTACTCATTTGTAAAAATTGAAAGCGCTATGGTGAAATAATGTCTTCAGCAATTACACATGTCATCAAACGATTACTCAATTGTAAACAATGAAAGCGCGTTGGTGAAATATTGTCTTAAACAGATACACACATCGTCAAACGATTACTCATTTTTAAAAATTGAAACGCTATGGTGAAATAATGTCTTCAGCAATTACACATGTCATCAAACGATTACTCATTACAAACACTGAAACGTTATGGTGAAATATTGCCTTAAACAATTACACATATCGTCTAACGATTACTCATTTGTAAACATTGAAATACTATGGTGAAATATTGCCTTAAACAATTACACATATCGTCTAACGATTACTCATTTGTAAACATTGAAATGCTATGGTGAAATATTTCCTTGAACAATTACACATATCGTCAAACGATTACTCATTTATAAACATTGAAATGCTATGGTGAAATATTACCTTAAACAATTACACATATCGTCAAACGATTACTCATTACAAACATTGAAACGTTATGGTGAAATATTGCCTTAAACAATTACACATATCGTCTAACGATTACTCATTTGTAAACATTGAAATGCTATGGTGAAATATTGCCTTAAACAATTGCACATATCGTCAAACGATTACTCATTTGTAAACATTGAAATGCTATGGTGAAATATTGCCTTAAACAATTGCACATATCGTCAAACGATACATATCTATACTCCTTTGTAGAAAGATGTTCAACAAATAAGAATTATTGACACATATCAGCAATATAAGCCACTATTAGGTTAAATCTACAGTCAAATGATTGTCTAGTCTTTGTTTAAATTGTAACATTGAAATGACGTTAGTACAGAATAGTTAAACGTCATTCGTGTTCTAGTCATTCATGAATTCAGTACTTAGGAAAGCCATTCTGTAATTTGAAAAATAAGTTATCCATTTGTATTTACATGAATATTTGTGACAAAAACTAATGTCCAATTTGGTTTATTAGTTGATAACAAACTTTAAAAAATTGTTTTTAGGAAAATAAATCTCTTTACCTTAACATGGATGTTGAAAGAATGATGAAGGTGACCTCGCCGCTGAAACTAGTAAATAAAATTGAACAAGTGTTTCGTGATGTTTTTACTACAGTGTTTAAAATTTACCATTAGTAAATAGTTCTTACCAAAGCTCTAATTACCTATATCATTTTCATAAGTTCCTTTACTTTCCTAAAAGTATACAAAATCAAAAGTTAGAAGAGAATACTAACAATGAAATAGAGAATTGAATAAAACATTTTAAAATAACGAGACCATCGACGTACTGTTGTTAATTTTCCAATATAGTTAGAGGTGAATTATATATTTTATTCGTTACTAGTTACTAAAAAGTATCATGTTACAAACAAGGCTCTTGATTTCGTAGCTGTAAACTTCTAAGTATTACTACATAGAAATAGAAGTGTATTTTGCATTTAGGAGTAGAGAAAAGAGCTGAGGAAGCAAGAAACTATAACCTAGTTTGCACCCTCGTCACGTTCTCTGCTCTGCCTTGGACTTGGGTGCGGAAATGCCCTTAGAGGTTGTTACATGAGACTGGGTTTATAGTGTGTGCATGTTACATGACATTCTTTCTTTCTACATTCTACAATGTACAGACTGCAATGGCTCTAGCACTAATAAAATGTATTATAAATTATAAAGTTTCTTTTACAACTTACAAACTATGTGTCTTGAATTGTAGACATTAAATAGTTTGACAAAAGTTTCTTACTTAGAGAAATTACAAACTTTTTACAAAGTAAAATTGCATATTTCTTTTTTGTAATGTCATTGAAGTTATATTAAATGATCTTCATATATTAATCTTATTACACCTTTTAGTCTAACATATAATTTTTACTAAGTAGACTTATTATTTTTTAATGAGGAGAAAATTAACAATAGCTAAAAATTACGAATGTTAAAGCTACAATTACAATTACGAATGTTTGCCATTTTTGTAATTTATCTACAGATGTTGTATATATCCCATTACATTACAGTTATTTTCCAAATCCAACAGTTACCTACAGAAACTATAGAATTGCCGCATAAAATATTGAAAAGAATTTGAGTTGTTTTTATTTTTCATAGGCCATTAAAAATTTGTTTTAACTCATACATTCACATGTGTTTTCTTTGGTAATGCAGCAATTATTGCTAGAGCGTAATGTAAGGGTTGAGTTGGGGGGCGTAGATTAATTACACCCCTTTGTGGTAGCCTATAGCCTGTTGGCAAAAAGCAATTAATTTTATATTAATTACTCAAACAGTCGAGTTAGAACAATACGTTTTATATTACACAAATAGAGGTTAAATGGATTAGTGTTTTATAAAACAGGAATCGTTAAATTCAATGTACTGCAATTATAATATAGCTTTAGTTTAA
Source organism: Prosapia bicincta (assembly GCA_036971475.1). Classification (NCBI taxonomy): domain Eukaryota; kingdom Metazoa; phylum Arthropoda; class Insecta; order Hemiptera; family Cercopidae; genus Prosapia; species Prosapia bicincta. Next base: position 998,597 of record JBAIZL010000004.1, on the reverse strand, counting down.
ACGAATGCAATAAAAGTAAAACGGCCTTTTCATTTTCATTCATAATTAACCGTAATAAATTGATTACTTAAACAATTGTTTATGACTATCCCTACTTTAAATTTAATAAATGTATTAAAACTTACTGAGACAGAACGTTTTCGGTCGCTATGTGCCGATCTTCATTAGTGTCTCTGATGACACTTCAGTGAGACACTGATGAAGTACGGCACATAGCGATCGAAAACGTTCTGTTTCAGTAAGTTTTAACAAATTTAAAGTTCGGATAGTCATAAAAACTTATTTAAGTGATTAACAAGATTCACCGAACGTAATGGACTACAAAATGCAAGAACGTAATAAATTGTTATGATTTATTCATAAATGCGAATATTTAAGTACAAAGTAAAAAATTGCTTTTGTGGTGATAATATGGGGTGTTTGTAATGTGGAAACAGTAATGCAAGGAAATTATACAACCTCCTGGTCTTATGTGTCGAGTATTCGGTCTTTTATAAAAGCGAATATGTGTAAAGAAAACTAAATTCATCTTTTAAGCACATCCTTTCACAAGTTGGTACGTTAGGTATGTAGGCTTGTATGAATTGTGTAATGAGACCCCGTATTTGGTTTTGTATTAGAGTTAAATATAGGTCTACATACTGCATATAATTATTCGTGAAACGGTTTCAGAAAAAATCAACAACTATATAGGTGAAATTATAATAAGTTAAAAGCAACTATAAGGATTGATTGGGTAATACTGTTTATAACTCAATTTTAAAAGGCAATTACAAAGTGAAAATAAGTGATAATTGAATGCAAATAGAATACAACTGTTGGAAGGCATATAGCATCGTAATGTACATACGATATGAAAAGTTGAACGTGTTGACGAATAAAAGAATACCAAGTTATTTAGAAGGATGGAAGTAGGAGCAAATATTATGAAAATATTACTTATTGAATGTTACTTGACAATACACAGCAGAGTTTCCGACATCCCTATGTGACTAATGAAAGCCTCTCACGCACTGGAAATTACAGGCGTTGGGATTAAATTGGATTTTTACTTCCTAATTCAATCTTAAATCCAATTACAAACATCTCTACTCTGTTAATCCATTCAAAATAAATGGAATAACCCGATTCGAAGTGTTTCCATATCGTGTTATAATTATTATTTTTCATGCAAAGTAAATAACACCAACAGAGGCCGTTCTGCATTTTTATAGATTTTAATTATAATTTTTCTGTATTATTGATCTTATGTTTACAGAAGTCGAGCCAGAACTATTGAAAACTAATATCGGGTCAAAAAGAGTTGATACTCGAGTTTAAGGTTTCACTACAAGGCAACCAATATACTTATAACAAAACAAGATGCACCAAAATTTCATAAATTTAATTTTGCGTCTATTAATGTAAACTTAATGTTTTTACTGCGGTTTTAACTTTGTGTTTCAGCGGGTTGAATGAAAAAAGTACCAGTTTTTTGGCGTTTTTCAGACAATGCCAGACTTTAAAAATTTATAGTATAAAAACTAGTTAAAAATTGAATAGGTTGTAGCACATATATTTGTATACAAAAATACAATATGCTTAACTTTGGTTTTATATCTGTGAATAATTTTACTGTTTATTACAACAGATTTTATAATATTTTCCTTTGGCACGTTTCCCTGCTCCCTGATTTAACAAAGTTGGCAAATGTAATCGTCATCTAGTACCATGATTTGTTGCAAGCGTTTTTCCATTAACAAACACATATACTCGATATGTTTAAATAGTAAATGTATTTAAATGCGGTGGTTAAAGCCTCCTACTTCTAGGAATGGGTCACACAACATTGAACTGGGTTTCCCAGGTTTAACATTTTATAATGAATTTTAAATGTTTTCATTATAATTCTGTTATTTCTTTATAAAAATGCAACATTTTTCTAGCGCTATGCGCGACGACGCCTTTTAGTAGTTTTATATTTGTAAAGTATATTTTTTGATAGGTTTTCTACTTGGAAATCAAGGTTCATAAAATCAGGTATTTTATTAAAATAGATATTTAGAATTTTGTATTTAATAATACTTATTTTTAGGAATCCCCTTACACTCCTTGAAGTGTAAAGTATTAAGTTGTATTTGTACTTCGTGGGTCTCTATTCACAAAGTTGAACGGTTACAAAATAATTACAGTAAAATAAAATAGCAGTAACTTTCTTTACTCTCAATACGGTAATATAACGCGTATAGGCCGTCTCGTCTGTTACGCATTACTTTGTCTCTTGTTGAAATAGTTCCTTTTACTCCACTGTATTAGGCAATTCCATGCACGGATCCAGATTCAGCTCACCCCTCCCCCCATTTAGCTTCTCATTGGAGTGGTTCAAAATGGCTTGACACAAACTAGAATTTAAGTTTATGGCTAAGCTACGGAGAAAGGCCGTCTACAAATTCCAAGCAATTTCTCCTTTAAACGAAACCCCAAAGTTTATAATTACTCTTCTCTAATAAATGTTCAACACTTGGGCAAACTCTGTACCAGGGTTTGCCTTTCTAATTAATGTAAACAAATCTATTTACTAGTCCATACCAACGATATTATTTCTCAGGTTTTAAATATTATTCACACAAAACATTGTCCTGATTAATACAGATTTTAACAACTAAAATAAAATAACTTTACACATATTTTCTTTTAGATATTTTTAATGTGGTCGATTATTACAATATGAGAAGGTATTAAAACGTATTCATATAATAAACATAGGTGACCAACTATTTCAATGAGTTTTTTTTTTTTTAAACAGGGTCTTGTTATATAGAGTAAATTGGCTGTTAAAATTGTTATCATCATTTTAGAAATCGTCTAAGAACTAAATAAACAAGGTGGGCTGTATTAAATCGTATATAAATTTTATGATCCTCAATGTTTAATTGTTGGAGTATTTAGTACTATTTGTACTTTCAAGAATTATTAATTTTATTTTAAAACAATAATAATAAATTATTCCTTCTCATAGCAATAATTTGGAGGGACAAATAATGCTGGCTTACCTTGCCCGTACGGTAATAAAGAAATCTAAATATGTCCAGAATTCCGTTCCATTATTAATCATTCTAGCTATTAAACAAATATTCTTTGAGCTTAGCTTGTGAGGTTATGTTAAAAACAAATAAAAACATACACAAAACTCACAATATAATCATTTATTTACTCATACACGTTTCAATGACCAAGTCATCATCATGAGTGAGTATTACTACTACAAACTCTAACTTACAACCTAGTTGTCTTTGATAGCAATTTTCACAGCGTGAGTAGAATGTTTTTAGATTATATTGCCTATAAAGTTATATGCCGGCGCAGTGTTATGGTCTTCACATAAAACCTGTGAACATACACGTGTGTGTTTAACATTACTTTATGGGGCTTTGCTCATTTAAAACCATTGAAATAAACAATATGATAACTATTAAATGTGGCAACCCTTAAAACTGGCATTGTGCAAATTGGTTCTATAGAAAGATTTAGGCATTTCGTACCCGGTGCAACGCAACTACAATGCAACTTCAACCCAGTTTGTTTAGTATAGTTGAAAAGTTTAGTATAGTTCCGCTTCGCATACTGGTGCAACTTACATTCAACTTACTTGCGACATACAATCAAGGCAATTCGGTTCTCGTCACCCTGGACGAGAAAGGCGTGCACCCTAGTAGAGTCGCTGTCGCTTACTGGTATCTCCAGAGGCTTCAAAATAAAACGTAGAATTAGGGTTCATGCCTTCGTTAAAGCAAGTCAATCGCATTCAGCTTTTGTAGTTACACCAAAACATGGAAAAGAAGAAGCAAAGTTCAGAAGATATTACAGGATATCTAGGGAACTGTTACACGGCCAAAATCTTCTACTAATCATAACGGACACAAACAGGAGGAGATGTATCTCAGTGAAAGAAATACCTCTCATTGCAACATTGTACTGGATTGCGTATTGTTTATTAACATTGTACTACTTACACATTATGTCCCAATACTTATGTCAAGACTGTGATTACGATATTGTAGTTATTAATATTAGGTCTTGATATGTACTAATATTAAATTATGTTCCATAACATTGTACGTATTATATTATGTACTTGGCCCTCATGTAAACTTCTCCAGCTACCCATGCCTTTTCTCCAACAGTCTTAGAATAATCCGGCTACATGTAGTTGTATAGACACGGATGCTTTTCCACAGCTTCCAATAAACTACAACAAAATATTTTTAAACAATCTGCCACAGCTGATAACCTATCCAATGAGAAATACTTACATTGAAACATTAAAGTTGGTCGCACGAGAGACAGCATGAAACTGACAAGCCAGTCGTTTTGTGGTTGGTTGTTTGAGGGTTGATCGTAGGTAGCGTTGCCGTCGCACCAGAGGACGAGGCTCAATGCAATAACACTTGTTAATCTATAAAACGACTCTCCCGCAACCCGCATGTGATATTTTTGAAGTCAGAAAACAATTGCGTTGCGCCGGTGTACGAAGGGCCTACGTCTGGTGGTGCAAAACCCAAGCGCACTAACTTCCTTTTTGTTCTTCATATTAGTTTTTCATATCCAATATACTGTAACGACTCTTCCTTTTTTCTAGTAATGACATTTATATTCATGTCTTAGATACATTTTTACGACAGGATAAAAATAAAAATCTATTACACTTCTCTATGTTATATTCGATCATAGTTAGCCAATTCAGCAAAGTTTTGTTTTATTCTCCCTTACTCCATCCAGACGCCTTGTACACTATGCTTAGGTGAAACCAACATTAAGACCAATCTGTATGCAAATGTCTGTGTTTTTGTTAAGAATGAAACTTCATAGGTAAAAAGGTAACAGAGTTTATTTTTTAGCATTTCAATATAACCTAAAACTCTAGATTTGTATTTCTTAAATCTATTCAATTTACCCATAAAATAGCTACAAAGGCTCTGGATCACAATAAGTCAGAAGTTAACTTTAGGTTGAAAAATTAATTTAACTTCAACTTTCACACTTTCTAATATTTCTTATCGATAATATTTATTTAAAACTTTAAATACAATTCTTAGATGAATAGTCATTTCCGCACTGATTCCTCCCGGTCCACTTGGTCCTCCGGGATTCCTCCCGGTCCACTTGCTTACCATTCTTCAGTTGCTCAATTGCTACAAACATTCTGCCCAAATTTACTTCGATCGGCTTCTCTCCTGTTTCAATCGGCGTAATCCCTTCCATGAAATCGTTCTTCTCATGGTTCTACTAATATATTTTGGGCCTTGAATTCTTGTTAGTTTTTTTGCTGTAAATACTAAAAACCCTATACACTTGTAAAATGCTGTTTAAAAAATATATAATTGTGTAATAATTCATTATTTAAAACAATTATGTAAATAATAATATCACGCGAATAACTTATGATTAGTGTAATCATATAATACAAATAACTAAAAGTTCACTGTCTCTAGACACGTGTCATGGGATACGACGAAGCCACTTGGTAGTTGGCAAATATATTACGTCATGATTAGAAACGTGGCCATGAGCAACATTAATGCAGTCATATTTAAACAGTTTTGCAACCATAGTGCAGGTACTGAACAAATTTTAGGTAATGTTCGATAAGATATAAAATCGTACTTGGTTTTAAACAACAGAATTCACCTAATTAAAGAATGCTATGGAACACTTGGAAAAGCCATAAAGTGGAGCATAACAGCGTAGTAACTACAATGCAATGGCTCTGCTTGTATGCGCATCACGTCTCCAGCTCTGAGGCAACGTGGGTGGTAATTTCACCTAAAAAGCGGAGCCTGGAAGATATATTATTTGTAAAGAAAGTTCCAAACTTGATTAAAATAAGGATATTGGGAAGTACTCGGAGAATATTTTTTAATTTTTATTTGATACTTTTATTTAGTAAGAAAAAAATTGTCTTGTGTTAAACCTTTGAAATAATACACGTACAGGTATATTGCTGTAATAACTAACAATATTCATAGGGATATGAGAACCATACAACAAAGTGTTCAAGGAACAGGTTTCTAACACCTAATAATAAAATGTTACGAGTAAAAAGTGTAATAAAACTTTATGTTCATTCTATTTTCTTTATCAATAACATAATTTGTATTTATTTATCCTTTCTTGTGATATTTCCCTTATCATTAACATACATTTTATTTATTTATCCTTTTTATGTGACATTTCCCTTATTATTAACATACATTTTATTTATTTATCCTTTCTTATGTGACAATTTCCGTATCACTAACTTTTATTGTATTTGTTTATCCTTCCTTATGTGATATTTCCCTTATCACTAACATTTAATATATTTATTTAACCATTCTTATGTGATATGTTCATTATCGCTAACATTTATTGTATTTATTTATCCTCTCTTATGTTATATTTCCCTTATCACTACCAATCATTGTATTTATATATCCTTTCTTATGTGATATTTTCCATAATACTAACTATTGTTATAATTATTTATCCTGTCTTATGTGGCAATTTTCATATCACTAACATTTATTGTATTTATTTATCCTTTCTTATGTAATATTTTTCTTATCACTAACATTTATTGTATTTATTTATCCTTTCTTATGTAATTATTTTCTTATCACTGACATTTATTGTATTTATTTATCCTTTTTTATGTAATATTTTCCTTATCACTAACATTTATTGTATTTATTTATCCTTTCTTATGTAATTATTTTCTTATCACTGACATTTATTGTATTTATTTATCCTTTTTTATGTAATATTTTCCTTATCACTAACATTTATTGTATTTATTTATCCTTTCTTATGTAATATTTTCTTATCACTAACATTTATTGTATTTATCCTTTCTTATGTGATATTTTTCTTATCAATAACATATATTGTATGTATTTACCCTTTCTTATGCGGTATTTTCCTTATCACTAACATTTTTTGTATTTATTTATCCTTTGTTATGTGATATATCCCTTATCATTAACTATTATTGTAATTATTTATCCTTTCTAATGTGATATTTTCCTTATCACTAACATTTATTGTATTAATGTATCCTTCCTTATGAGATATGTTCCTTATCAGTAATATTTATTGCATTTATATAACCTTTCTTATACGATATTTCCCTTATCATTAACATACATTGTATTTATTTATCCTTTCTTATGTGACAATCTCCATATCACTAACATTTTTTGTATTTATTTATCCTTTCTTTTGTGATATTTTCCTTATCACTGATATTTATTGTATGTATTCATCCTTTCTTGTATGATAATTTCCTTATCACTAACTAACCTTCAATGGTATTGTGATATTTGTTAAATTAGCAATTTATTCTCATTTTTAAACAATTATGAACTAAATATTTACAGGTAATAACATAACCTAATTATTGTCGTCTTTTTCTGTTTTCGTTTATTTTAAAAATATTGAACAAGATTTTCTAAATCAAAAAATTACCCAGCATAATTTTATATTAAACATTTAACATATGCATGCGTTGTAATGTATTACTTGTAGAAACCAACATCCAGTGATTGCCAAGTTTGTCAAGTTTCATTTCGTAAATATGTTAGCTCTGGTTTCCGGGCCGGCGCTGGTATTTTTCTTTTTAACATAGGTCTTGTGCCTGAGGTCTTATGCGTTTACCGAAAGGATCTTGGAGGGAACGTCAAAAAAAACTGCGAATTATTGCAAGAAAAATATTTTCTCTGGATTATATTTTTGTGTTTATGGTTTTTTTAGTCTGAATATATTTTTGTAATTTTTATAACAATTTGTTTTATTTCTTAGGCTAATATTATTTCTGTAACTTTTATACTCATAGTTTTGTAATTTTGTGTAAATATTTAGTTTGTATTATGTGTTAATAACGTTAATAAACAAAAGAATGTTTGAAAAACGGTTTTTTGCCTACTTTTAAAACCTATATTATCTTTTAGTCCAGGTGCCCATCTATCCTAGAAAATTAGGACAGATTACCACTTTTTTCATGCAATTTTTTATTCAATATGCGATTTTAAAAAATGTACTGAAGCACGAACCCTATAAAACCTAACATAGGAAATCTATACTGAATCCCCATACTGGGACTGAATCATATTTTTCAAATGAATTATGTTAATCTTAACGATTTTATAAAGTTTTACAAAAGGGTGACCATCATTCCTCAACTTACCCTACGCAAAAAACTTGAAACTATTTATTGCATAAAAATCATATATTAAAATACACATAAAACTTCCATACACCACTTCCAGGAACCATATGAAGTTAGATCTAGGGCGAATACTCTAAAAACGGTACAAGGTCACCGGACAAGGCTATACAGGTCACTAATTGCAAATTGCGAATTGCCATATTTTTTTACGAGGATTTTAACCGGTAGAGAAAGGTTCCCTATTTTGCACCTGTGCCTAAATTGAATCAAGATTTTATTCAGGAAACTACCACAGGGTTCTTCTATCGCACGCCAAATATTCGAACCACGCCCCTTGTGAAGCCAACTCACCACTTGTCAGCCGTTTATGCTACAAGCGTAGACGTCTGTGATCGATTTTCTGTTATTACTTGTCGTGAAATTATTTTCCAGTGTGTATTCTTAAGGACACTACAAGTAGCAATGTAAGACAGTTTATTTTGTGATACGCAATTTACAGCGGATGGGCGCGTATTATGGTAAGGGGTATGAACATGAACTTTGGAGGAGTTTGTAGTTCTTTTAGGGAGCGTCTCCTGATGGGAAATAGGGGAAGTCCTCCATTAGTATCCCAATTGGTAACAAGAGAGAAATAATATACCTCCCGCGGACCAACAGGCAGATGTTCACTATGATCCTCCAGGTGGATAATCTAACAAGCAATTTAAATAAAATCATTTCTTTGGGGGGGATTTATTGTTCAAAGATAAAAACTAGAATTAAAACGTCAGTGACGTATAAATCCAACAATAGAAATTATCATGAAGCTAAGAATAACCGCAAGACGATAACGCGAAGACAAAACATCCTTCACTATAATACCGTTGCTTCCAATGATCTGACAACGTTGTCTGATAGAGTGGTGCTGTAGTGACTCCAACCGATAAGTGGAGGGCGAGGTTGTTTCATAGCCACCAATAGGAGCAAAATATTTTGTATAAGCTAGAGGCTACTAACTGTAGAGGTAATTAGGGAGACTATGGAGACGAAGAAAGTATTGTATGGTAAGTTTCTCAATCTCAACTGCATTTGCCCGTTACTGGCTTGCTGGTGAAAATCGCTACGAACTTCCAGGTGAGTTTTGAAAAATATTCCTACCTTATAGGCAGCATTTTCTGCGGTAAACTAGTTAGGGAGTACTTTAAATTCAAGAAAATGGTCATACGGTCGCCTCAGGAAAAAGTCCTTGATGTAAATTCTTCAAACAAGAGATATACCTATCAACGAGATCGCCATTATCAGGACCTTCGAAGGCGACACAACTATCTTGTACGTGACACAAAATGAGGCAGCCGCAATAGCTATATTGCAGCAAACCCTGACAGCGTCATTGACTGGATCAAACAGTGTCTCATGAGCTCAATGAAAGCAAGTCTGTAATTATATTATGTTTATCAATAAGCAGAGAGCAAAACCGACTTCATAATGAAAGGGGAGCTTGTCTCTTAGAGCAAAGAGGGGAATTATCTAGATCTAACGCTGGACGTTTAACTAAACTGGAAATGGAACTGTGGAAAAAATAGATGAACTGAAGTTCCAGAACAGAATATGTGTGTGACTCATTAGTCGATATTCCAAGTGGTGGCGCGACAATAGCAAGCAAGTGCTCAAGGTAGTATGACCTATCATGCGTACTGCCATTCGGGGTATGCAGTAAGAGCAGAAATCTGCAACTTATCGGTAGCTTGCAAAATTAGGTTTTGAGTGTCATAGTGATGTCTCCATGGTTTTATTGAAACTGTGCTGTACACAGAGATCTCAAGTTGAAGAGCGTGAGAGACGAAGCCGCCGGTGCAACAGTGAATCACTTCGAGTTTCTCTAGCAACGTAAAAAAACCTACATATCTACGTCTGGCTCACAGTGGGTCAGTGTGTCTACTTATGCAAACTAACCATTCAGACCTGGTTCCTAAGCAACATAACTGCACTCCATCCAGTCAATACCCTTTACAGGAACAAATCTGACATTTTCCAACCGCTATCAGAAAGCAATCTGCAAGATAGGTCTGTCTTAGCTACAGACAACAAATGTACGAACACAAAATGAAATATAGTTCCTTGGAGTTCCTAAGCAACATAACTGCACTCCATCCAGTCAATACCCTTTACAGGAACAAATCTGACATTTTCCAACCGCTATCAGAAAGCAATCTGCGAGATAGGTCTGTCTTAGCTACAGACAACAAATGTACGAACACAAAATGAAATATAGTTCCTTGGAGTTCCTAAGCAACATAACTGCACTCCATCCAGTCAATACCGTTTACAGGAACAAATCTGACATTTTCCAACCGCTATCAGAAAGCAATCTGCAAGATAGGTCTGTCTTAGCTACAGACAACAAATGTACGAACACAAAATGAAATATAGTTCCTTGGATTTAGAATTGTTCTATAGAGATCTCTGTCTAGATCGTCAGATATTATATGATAGGTTTAGACGAAGGCCACAGTAGATAGTGGGTCTACATCAGATAATTGGTCCTGCCCATTCGATGCTATAAATATTCCCTATCTCTCCAAGAATTATTTAGGAATAAAATATATACAAAAAAATTTATTATAAATTAATTTTAAACTACTTTCCTAAGTGAATGCGTAATTGCTTACTTGCTGACGCGTTTCAAAACGATCGTTCCTTTTACGAAGCTAACCCTCTACTGGCGGCATTTTGGCTGTTTACAAACGGTATGACGGTGATAGATTTATGTTTGTACCGTTTGTAAACAGCCAAAATGCCGACAGTAGATGGTTAGCTTCGTAAAAGGAACGATCGTTTTGAAACGCGTCAGCAAGTAAGCAATTGCGTATTCACTTAGTTAAGTAGTTTAAAATTGTTTAATCAGTGAATTTAAGATGATTACATCAAGAAACGTTATTATAAATATTTGCACGGACTTCATACGATTTAATTATTTCAACCATGTCGATATTAGTGAATCCAAATATTGGACAAGCCAAAAATAAATATACATCCCAAATTAATTTCTTTTAATTAATCAATACCTATTTCATTTCTATTGTAAGTTTATTACATCCACATCTATAAACAGACGTGTTGCTTGGTTTCTACCAGTTTTCTATTATTTTGTTGACAGTAACATCAGCAAGATATAATATATCTTTGTATACATTTTAGGGAGATTAGGCTATGTGAAGCCGTTTGATTCTATTAGATCGGTTTGCCGCTGTTCTAAACACGTATCTTATTTTTTCACACTATTTTTCATGGCTATGTCTACTAACTATTCAGAAAATACAGTATAAAATTTACTGGTTCTTGAAAAATACGTCAGAATACCTAATCGACCCTAAACTGCTTTCTGTGTAAAATAATATCTTGTTGAAATATTGTTTCTTTTTAAATTGAAAATATGATTATCTTCTATATTTCAATAACTTACGTTAGTACAATGAAGCCTACATAGCTAATCTGGCAAATGCTTATTATGATATGTTGCTGGTAATAGATATATTATAATTTAACTGGACTCGTGAACTCTTTTCTTAATTTAATTATATTAGGATTTAATTAAACCTTTAGATATTTAATAAAGTTTTTAATTACACCAAGAGTAAGTATTCTTGTAATTTCCTCTGAAGATGATTGCTTTTCAAACGAAACGTATAGCCCACAAATAAAAGTTTTAGTGTTTTAAGAGGATTTATTTATTTATTTATTACGGTGGGAATTTTATTTTATCCACCTTCTGCCATATTAGAACCAACATCCTGCTATTACAGGAAGGATATAAAGAGAAGCTGAGGTACTGCAAGTACAAATACGTTATAGATCTATGTAAACAGTTATTTATTGTTTCTCACTACACCATAGGAACTTTGGCTTCTGTGTCAAATTTATAATATCCGTTCCTCTGTTCGTAATTGAAGCCCACAGCTGGCATTTTCTTCAGTCCTCCAGGGATCTTACCTCCTACCCTTTTCAAAAAACCGCGAGATCGTTCCTGCGACGCTCATACTCTTAGAATGGCAATCCGCTTGATCATACGAGCTTGAGCACTTGCTTGTACACCTGCAATTTATTGTAGGGACTCCACGCGCGTCTTCTGGCACTCCAGTTCATCTATTTTAATCCACAGTTCCATTTCCAGTTTAGTTAAACGTCCAGTGTTAAATCTAGATAATTCACCTCTTTGCTGTAAGGGACAAGCTCCCCTTTCATTATGAAGTCGGTTTTGCTCTCTGCTTATTGATAAACATAATATAAGTACAGACTTGCTTTCATTGAGTTCTTGAGACACTGTTTGATCCAGTCAATGACGCTGTCAGGGTTTGCTGCAATATAGCTATTGCGGCTGCCTCATTTTGTGTCACGTACAAGATAGTTGTGTCGCCTTGGAAGGTCCCGATAATGGCGATCCCGTTGATAGGCATATCTCTTGTATAAAGAAGATACATCGAGGACACTTTCCTGCTGAGACCCTGTGGCCATATTCTTGAAACTGCAGTACTCCCTAACTAGTTAATCTAAGAAAATCTTTTAAGGTAGGAATAATTTCAAAAACTATTTTTATCTTATAAGGAGTATAAAAGAAGTTTTAAATGGTTTTTACCAGTTTTTCATTATTTTGTTGACATTTGTACACATTTGAGGTTTTTGTTCAAACACAAATAGAAAATAAGGCGAGATTACGCTATGTGAGGCCGTTTGATTTTAGTGACAGGTTAGTCACTGTTCTAATCACATATCTTATTGATTTACACTATTTTTCTTGGCTATGTCTACTATTAGGCTACCTACTCAGAAAAGGCAGGTATAAAATTCTCTGGTTCTTGAGAAATATGTCAGAATACCTAATCGACACTAAACTGCTTTCTGTGTAAAGAAATATGTTGAATGAAATATTGTTTCTTTTTAATTTTAATATATGATCCTCTTCTATATTTCAATAACTCTCGTTAGTATGTTACAATGCAGCATACATAGCTAATCTGGCAAATGCTAATTATGCTATGTTGCTGGTAATAGATATATTATAATTTAACTTGACTCGTGAACACTTTTCCTTAATTTAATTATATTTGGATTTAATAAAACCTTTTGATATTTAATAAAATTTTTAATTCACCCCACCTTCTGCCATGTTAGAACCAACATCCTGCTATTACAGGAAGGATATAAAGAGAAGCTGAGGTACTGCAAGTACAAATACGTTATAGATCTATGTAAACAGTTATTTATTGTTTCTCACTTCAGCTTTACATAGGAACTGCAATTTTGGCTTGTGTGTCAAATTTATAATGTCCGTTCCTCTGTTCGTAATTGAAGCCCACAGCTGGGATTTTCTTCAGTGCTCCAGCGATCTTACCTCCTACCTTTTTCAATAAACCACCAAGACCCGGAGATCGTTCCTGGCGACTCTCATACTCTTCTTCTGCCATGATTGCGGTTATGGCGATGAAGGACACAAGTAAGGCGAAGAAAGTTATTTTCAACATGACTGTAAAACCCAATAGTTACACGATTAGACATTGCCATTCAGCCTCATTATAATAAACTAAATGTTGTACAGCTCTAATAAAATATTTAATTCGCTAACAACTGATAATACGTGGATTTACTGTACAAAACCAGTTTTCATTTCTATGAAATGAACATGAGTAAATAATAATGTAAACATTTCAATGAGTTAGTAGCGTAAAGGTCACGTATTTGAATAGCAAACAAAATAACGTGTTTAAATATTAAAAATAATATACAAAAAATAAAAGAAATAGAAGATTTAGATGTGCATTGAATCAACTAAATTTGGAATTGATTTCTTTTAAATTAAATATTTTTGTAAAGAAGGATCCTTATACCCAATAGTTACACGATTAGACATTGCCATTCAGCCTCATTGTAATAAACAAAATGGTGTACAGCTCTAATAAAATATTTAATTTACTAACAACTGGTAATACGTGGATTGCCTGTCCAAAACCAGTTTTCATTTCTATGAAATGAACATGAGTAATTAATGTAAAAAATAGTTAACATTTTATTGAGTTAATTGCGTAAAACTCCCAAAATTAAAAAACAAACAAACAGCTTTGAATGTAAAAAATATAATATATAAAAATATAATACATCAAGTACAAAGATGCACATTGAATCAAATAAATTATAAATTAATTTCTTTGAAATTAATAAATGTGTTAAGATGTATTCCTATATTTGAAATATTAATCCAGATTGTTAAATAGTAATATTGATAAGATTATCCTTTTTTAACAAGTAACAAATTTATCATTAATATCAATTAAATGCGTCTATCAAAGTTTTAGATAAATTATATTTTATTATCAGTCATAAAATGAGGTTAATAAATTTTAAACTAAACCTGCTTAAGAGAATTATAAAGAGAATAACTTTATAGATATACTTTGTTTATAGAAAATAATAATTTTACAATTCAAAATAAAAACCGTAAAGTATATAAAACGTATGTTCTCATACTCGTTTTAAAGACGTGTATTGTTGATTTTGAGTTGGTGTTAGTGAGGAATTAGGTTTGCATTAGTAAATTTTTTGTAAAATCAATATTTTCTAATTTTAACGAAAATATATATTTTAAAAATAAATAATTATAGCGCTTAGAAGTAAAACTTAGGAGATATATTTACTTACAATATTGTTCCTAAATGATCAAAGCAAAATTAGTAGGTGTAAGACTTACCGAGATGATTTGCCTAGAAAATGCTTTGCAGTAGCTTCTATAGATATTTAATCCCTATTTATATGCACAAAGATCCCCACTCAATTATTCTTATTTAACTTAAGATTGCATATAATTAACACGGAAATATCCGGTTTTTGCTTGCATTAATAATGTAACTGACAGCTGAAAGGACATGAAGTTTACAATTCAATTATGCAATTAGTAAACACAAGCGCAATAATACAAGACATCATTTTTACGAAAATATCAATATATATCTCCTAAACGTTTCTAAATAACGTTACAAAAATCTATTTTGGTTTTCATATCCAAACAAAACAAAAATCTGAAATAATTGGTATAATGATATTCATATATATATATATATATATATATATATATATATATATATATATATATATATATATATATATATATACGTAAATATATATTTATATTTATATATATTACTGAGAACTGAAAATCATTCAAATAAAACATTTATCTCTTACATATACAAAGAAAAATCTTTAAAAAAAAACAAAATTAATAATAATTAAAATTATATATATCTTAAAGCTTTGAAAATATTCGTAATGTGATTTTTATATCCAAACAAGTCTGACATTTTCCCACCGTAATCACAAATCAAACTGCAAGATTGGACTCGTCTTAGTACAAAAAGTATACGAAAAAATAATGAAATCTAGTTCTTTGGATACAGAATTGTTCCGTGGAGACCTCTGACTTGGTCGACAGATGTTATAACGTACATTTATATGAAGGTCACTGAATATAAATTGGTCAACACCCATGATATTCCATGCTATGATAACCCCTATATGTCTAAGGGAAAATATGAGTGGGAAATTTAAAAAAATAATTATTGGAATCAGTATTTATAGAAACAAATTTATTTAATTCTAATCTTCTCCAGAAATAGTTACTTTTAAACTTTCAAACCCCGTTTTGAAGAATGTTTAAGTCTTTTTATATTATATTTTTTACCTAAAAATTAATATAAATTTATCAGTTTCATATCAAACACTATAAATTTATTACTTTCATAGAAAAACTCAAAGTAAAACTTCTTATATCAATGTGGCGATATCCCGATCCGGATAACCAAAAATCTGGGTATGGAAGAAATTATGTAATGATGTACGTCTATGTTACATAATCTCAACTACTCCAATTGTAAGTAGATGTATGATTGTTCTCAGTAAATAAGTTACATTTATTGAAGATTGTAATTATATTTTAATAGCAATAGAGAACTGAGAGTACAATTTAATTGCTTGCCTCTATATACAGTTCCTTAATACTGTACTGTACATACATAACATTAATTATCAGTTTTGGTAAATAAAGATGTAATGGTTGTTTACTTGTTTCATTGATTATGTTTCTTTAATGAAATATCCCTCCACCTTCGAAAGAATAGACGATTGACTATTGATGCTTCGTCTTGCTCAACGTACTCAATCAGCTGATCAAATGTTTGGAAAGCTTCGCTATGCGTCATGGTTTGTTTTTTTTCGTCATCTTCGGCAAGCACTCGCTGTGTGCTCACTAAGTGAATAATATCACTGGTAGTAAACTCATGAACTTCATCCTCTTTCATTCATTCATTCACGCCAACACTGTTCATGTTCTTACAGCCAGGAATGTTTTGGAGATCCAGTGTTTCTAAATTTGTTTTACTGACAAGGTTTTCCATTTGTAATACATTTTCAATTCCCTCGTTGTTTGTTTTATGATCCAATAGTTTTTCCCATTGTTTCGTTATCTGTCTGATTGGATCCCATGCTGTGGGAATCCATAAAGCGACATCTAGCAAGTCTACGATTTTTTAGGTACTCGGAAACACTTTTTCCAGCATCCATGCCCGCAATTATAACTGTTAGTAGTATATCACTTATAATAGTATATCGCTTATGGCGATATAGAAAACAGTTTTTTTTCCTTTTCCGCTGTACTGTATATTGTATGGTACAAATTCTAGGTAAAATAACTAGAATTAATAACTTTTGTGTAAATTACCTAATTACACAAAATACTGTAGAATATATGTAAACGGACACTAGAACACAACTGGCAGAGTAGGGAAAGACCGAAGAGCCGACTTCTAACTCCAGAGAACTGGGCCGATGGCAAGACGCCTTGCGGAATAAAGAAGCTTACTTTATTTTCATATTACGTTCGGATATAGAAGGTTCCAGATATGAGAGAGCTGGATATGAGAGTTGTTAATGTATTATAACTTCAAGTTAGTTTTCTGTAAAATTAATTGGCAGTAAATTAAAAAATGCTAATAAATATGTGAGCTCAATGCCTGTAAAATACTTCAATTTCCTTAACTGTGTTTGGCCATGCTCACAAATTTGAGAAATAAAACTTTGAGAAAAAGAGCGTCTAAATATAGGCTAATAGGCTTTCAACTGTGAGAAAATTGCTGTCAAGTTGTATCAGGTGATGAAGTTTTTAATGAAATTTTAAAGGAGTCTCGTAGAAAGAGGTTATTACATATTAAACGAAACCTGTGTAGGAGAATTATAAAGACAATAACTGCATTTATATAAGTTAATAATTTTAGAATTCAACAATAAAAACCGATAAGCTACAAAAAATTTATTTTTCACACTCGTTTCAACGACGTGTATTGTTGATTTTGAGTTGGTGTTAGTGAGGAAGTAGGTTTCAATACAGTTTTTTGTAAACTGAATATTTTCTATTTTTAAAGAAAACATTTATTCTAAAAATAAATAATTATAGTGCTTAGAAGTAAAACGTAGGCTATATATTTACTTATAATAATATTCGTAAATGAGCAAAATAAAATTACTAGGAGCAAGACTTACCCAGAGGATTTGTCGAGAAGATGCTTTGCAGTAGCCTCTCTGGATATTTATTGCCTATTTATATGCATAATGATCCCCACTCAATTATTCTTATTATTAATTATGATTGCATATAATTAACACGGAAATTTCCGGTGAATGTTTGCATTAATAATGTAACAGACAGCGGAAAGAACATATCGTTTACACATTAATTATGCATTGGTAAACACAAGTGTAAAAATACAAGACGTTATTTTTGGGAAAAATTAAAAAATAATTATTAAATTAATTAATTAATAAATCTTAGAGGTTTCATAATATTTGTTACTTGAATTTTTTCTATATATCCAAACGTATTTCTATTCTGTTAAGGTTTTTTTTCAATTCCAAAAATATTTCAATACTGCTAATCTTACACTTTGACTGAAAACAAAATCTGGAATATTTGATAATATTGTAGACACTATATATATATATATATATATATATATATATATATATATATATATATATATATGTATATATATATATATATATATGTATTAAATATGGTGATATGTTTTCTAGTAATATAAAAAAAAAATAAATTTAAAATATTTCAAAAACAAGAATACTTTTATTGCATATATTATCCTTTAATATATATATATATATATATATATATATATATATATATATATATATATATATATATATATATATATATATAATTGTCATCATATCATAGTATATATATATATATATATATATATATATATATATATATATATATATATATATATATATATATATGCTGATACGTATTCCTTCACGGATGGAAAAATATGATGAATAGTTACTACCTGGAGTACATCCGTTCATTCTGCAGTCCATAAATTCGCAGTTCCGACGTTTCGCTAGAATCTCATCCAGCAAGAGCGAGTCTCTTCTACTGTTGTTAGGTTCACCTCGTCAATGCTGGATGAGATTCTAGCGAAACGTCGGAACTGCGAATTTATGGACTGCAGAATGAACGGATGTACTCCAGATAGTAACTATTCATCATATATATATAAATATATATATATATATATATATATATATATATATATATATACATATATATATATATATATATATATATATATATATATGTATGTATATATATATATATATATATATATATATATATATATATACCACTAAGAATTGAATACCAGTCAAATAAAAATTAATCTTAGAAATATACCTAGATATTCTTTAAAATTTACGAAATTAATATAAAAGTACAAGAGGACAGTGGTACAATATATTACAATAAAAATATTAGAAAGAATCTCAATACCACACCCTCTTGAGGGTTGAATTTTGAGAACTTGTTTTATTTAAATTTTTTTATTACTTTTTAGGTATTGGAGTTCTTTCAAATATTTACAACAAAATCTGGCGTAACGAGTAACCTCTGCTAAAGATATAACTGTTATGAATTTAGGTGATCAGATTACGTCCCAGGAGCAAATGGAGTACTCTGGTGTTCTGGTCAGTAACAAAGCTCTCATCTTTATCAGTTGCAAAATTTCAGTTCTTATAATAATCAGTACTGATTATAAGTAACAATCACAGGTATCGGAAGAAGTAGTATAGCTACTTTAAATGAAAAACCTAATTGTTTTATAAAGATACGAGTGACTAGTACTACCTGTGACTTACAGGAAAGTTAATTTTGGTATCTCTGTTTGTCGGGCGAATGTTGGAAAAACCTTGAAGATGGTAGACCTGTACTCGTCGATCTAATGACGATGTTAGAGGACACAAGAAGTTGTGTTTTCTAGTGATAAAATGGAAATGTTACAGCAAAACAGATTAACAATGCCACGATCTGTGGAGAGGTTCAATATCAGCATTAGAGGAAGCCTTATATCTGTGCAGGGTGACCTAATGACGATGTTAGAAATATGTTGAATGAATATTGTTTCTTTTTAAATTTAATATATGATCCTCTTCTATATTTCAATAATTCTCGTTTTTTGTACAATGCAGCATACATAGCTAATCTGGCAAATGCTTATTATGCTATGTTGCTGGTAATAGATATATTATAATTCAACTGGACTCGTGAACTCTTTTCTTATATTAATTATATTTGGATTAAATTAAACCTTTAGATATTTAATACAATTTTTAATTACATCAAGACTAAGTCTCTAGTAATTTCCTCTGAAGATGATTGCTTTGCAAACGAAACGTTTGCTACAAATAAATATTTTAGTGGTTTAAGTGGATTTATCTATTTATTAATTATGGTGGATATTTATTATTTTGGGAATTTTATTTTATCACTAGAAAACACAACTTCTTGTGTCCTCTAACATCATCAATAGATCGACGAGTACAGATCTACCATCTTCAAGGTTTTTCCAACATTTGCCCGACAAACAGAGGTAACAATATTAGCATTCCTGGAAGAGTCACAGGTAGTGCCAGTCTCTCGTGTCTTTATGAATGAATTAGTTTTTATTTAATGTAACTGTACTATATCATCCGACACGTGTCATGGTTACTGTTTTCCATACACCTTATAATCAGTACCGATTATATGAACACAAAAAGAACTGAAATTTTACAACTGATAGAGATGAGAGCTTTGTTACTGACTAGAACACCAGAGTCCTCCATTTGCTCCTGGGACGTAATCTGATCGCCTAAATTGTTGTATCTTTAGAAGTGTTTACTCGTCACGCTATGATTTGTTGTAAAATAATAATTTTGTAAACTATAAAGAAAATATGTTGGTCTATTTCTAAAATAAATTTTTAATTTGTTTGGTTTTCAGCTCTCATTAGTATGTATATGTGTGTGTATATATATATATATATATATATATATATATATATATATATATATATATATATATATATATATATATATATATATGACAATCATTTTATCAATTATTCCGGATTTTGTTTTCAGACAAAATGTCAGTTTACTAGTGTTTCATGTTTGGATATGAAAACTAAAATAAATTTTTGGAACGAATATTTTGAAACGCTTAGGATATATATGTTTATTGCGTTTTTCGCAAAAACGATGTCTTGTATTTTTGCACTTGCGTTTACCGATTGCATAATTGATAAATAAACGTTATCACTTGTTCTTTCGGCTGTCTGTTACGAAATTAATGCAAACAAACACCGGAATATATTTCCGTAATAATTAAATGCAATTAATTTTTATCATAAGAATAATTAAATGGGGATCATGATGCATATAAATAGGGAATAAATATCCGGGAAGCTACTACAAAACATCTTCTTCACAAATCCCCTCGGTAAGTCTTGCTCCTTGTAATATTACTTTTCTTATTCACGAATATGTAAATATATAGCACTACTATCTTACTTTTAAGCACTATAATTATTTATTTTTAGAACAAACATTTTCTTTAAAATAAGAAAATATTCATTTTACAAATGAAGTTTTTAATGCATACCTAATTACAACTCATAATCAACAATACACGTCGTTGAAACGAGTGTGAAAAATAAATTTTATATAGCTTATCGGTTTTTATTAATGAATTCTAAAATTATTAACTTATATAAATGCAGTTATTGTCTTTATAATTCTCCTACACAGGTTTCGTTTAATATGTAATAACATCTTTCTACGAGACTCCTTTAGAAAAGAACCTATGATCTTACCAGTTTTCTTTATTATACAATTTAAATTAATATTTTAATGCAATAAGGATCCATCTTTACAAAAATATTTAATTTAAAAGAAATCAATTCCAAATTTAGTTGATTCAATGCACATCTAAATCTTCTATGTCTTTTATTTTTTGTATATTATTTTTAATATTTAACACGTTATTTTGTTTGCTATTCAAATACGTGACATTTACGGTACTAACTCATTGAAATGTTTACATTATTATTTACTCATCTTCATTTCATAGAAATGAAAACTGGTTTTGTACAGTAAATCCACGTATTATCAGTTGTTAGCGAATTAAGTATTTTATTAGGGCTGTACAACATTTAGTTTATTATAATGAGACTGAATGGCAATGTCTAATCGTGTAACTATTGGGTTTTACAGTCATGTTGAAAATAACTTTCTTCGCCTTACTTGTGTCCTTCATCGCCATAACCGCAATCATGGCAGAAGAAGAGTATGAGAGTCGCCAGGAACGATCTCCGGGTCTTGGTGGTTTATTGAAAAAGGTAGGAGGTAAGATCGTTAACGGCCTGAAGAAAATCCCGGGTGTGGGCTTCGATTACGAGAAGAGGAACGGACATTATAAATTTGACACTGAGGTCAAAGTACCTATGTAAAGCTGAAGTGAGAAACAATAAATAACTGTTTACATAGATCTATTACGTATTTGTAATTGCAGTACCTCAGCTTCTCTTTAAATCCTTCCTGTAATAGCAGGATGTTGGTTCTAACATGGCAGAAGGTGAGGCAAAAATTAAATTCGTAAAATAACAATTATCCACCGTTATAAATAAATAAATAGATAAATTCACTTAAACCACTAAAACCTTTATTTGTGGGCCATACGTTTCGTTTGCAAAGCAAGCATCTTCAGAGGAAATTACTAGAGACTTACTCTTGGTGTAATTAAAAATTTTATTAAATATCTAAAGGTTTAATTAAATCCAAATATAATTAAATTAAGAAAAGTGTTCACGAGTCAAGTTAAATTATAATATATCTATTACCAGTAACATAGCATAATAAGCATTGGCCAGATTAGTTATGTATGCTTCATTTCACAAACATAAGTTATTGAAATGTAGAAGAGGAAACGTAGATAGAAGGAAATATTTTAAATTTGAAAAGAAACAAATTTCATTCAAGATATTTCTTTACACGCAAAGCAGTTTAGTGTCGATTATGTATTCAGATGATTTCTCAAGAAGTAAATTTTATAACTGTATTTTCTGAATAGGTTGCTACTTATTTTCAGTCTAATAGAATCAGGCCTCTTCACATAGCATAATCTCTCCTGTATTCCCTATTTGTGTTTGAACAAAAACGGGAAATGTATACAAATATATATCATATCTTGCTGTTGTTACTGTCAACAAAGTATTAAAAAGTGGTAGAAACCATGCAAAACGTCTGTTATTCTACCGACAAGCTTCGTAGGCGACCACACTATCTTGTAAGTGATACAAAATAAGGCAGCCGCAACAACTATATTGCAGCAAACCCTGACAGCGTCAATGACGGGATCAAACAGTGTCTCATGAGCTCAATGAAAGCAAGTCTGTACTTATACTATGTTTATCAATAAGGCAGAGAGCAAAACCGACTTCATAATGACAGGGGAGTTTGTCCCTTACAACAAAGAGGTGAATTATCTCGATTTAACGCTGAACGTTTAACTAAACTGGAAATGGAACTGTGGAAAAAAATATATGAACTGGAGTTCCAATGCAGAAGATTTATGTAGCTCATTAGTCGATATTCCAAGTGGTGGCCCGACAATATGTTGCTGTATAACAAGCAATATCGTATGATCATGCGGACTGCCATTCTGTGGATGCAGTAAGAGCAGAAATCTGCAACTTATCGGTAGCTTGAAAAATAAGGTTTTGAGCGCCATAGTGATGTCTCCATGGTTTTATTGAAACTGTGCTACAAACAGAGATCTCAAGTTGAAGAGCGTGAGAGATGAGGCCGCCGGTGCAACAGTGAATCATTTCGAGTTTCTCCAGTGTGCCTGTCAGTGTGCCAACGTATGCATACTAACCATTCAGACCTGGTTCCTAAGCAACATAACTGCACTCCATCCAGTCAATACCCTTTACAGGAACAAGTCTGACATTTCCCAACCGCTATCAGAAAGCAAACTACAAGATAGGTCTCGTCTTAGCTACAGACAACAAATGCACGAACACAAAATGAAATATAGTTCCTTGGATAAAGAATTGTCCGAATTTCAATTATTGATCAAAAATAAATTTAAATGCCCAATTATTCACTTCTAATTAATCAATATTATTACGTCCACATCTATATTAGACTATTGCTTGGTTTCTACCAGTTTTTTATTATTTTGTTGACAGTAACAACAGCAATGATTCTATAGAGACTTGTGTCTAGATCGTCAGATATTATATGATAGGTGTAGACGAAGGTCACAGTATACAGTGGGTCTACTTCAGGTAATTGGTCTGCGATGCTATAAATATCGCCTATCTCTCCAAGGGTTATTTAGGAATAAAATATATGCAAAAAATATTATTACAAATATTTCCACGGACTTCATACGATTTAATTATTTCTACAATGTTGATTTTAGTGCATCCGAAATTCAATTATTGGAACCCAAAAACAAATACAAACGAGAAACTAATCAATTTTAATTAATCAGTAACTTTTTTATGTTCTCTTGTAAGTTTATTACATCCACATCTATAACATACGTATTGTATTGTTTCTACTAGTTTTTTATTATTTTGGGAAATGACGATCACACTTGAAAAACCCAACCACAGTTAAAAATCACCGTTATTTCAAAGTAGCAATCACAGTTTGAAATATTTTTGTGAAATTAAAATTAGTCATATCACTAATTTTCACTACATTTACTTTCGTCGATGTGCTTTTCTCTTACCTAGGTATATCCATCGATAAGAAAATGTCATGGAAAACACATATTGACAACTCTGTTGAGACAGCCACCAAGAGATGCCACCGGCTTAAACGTCAGACAGCTACCAACTGGGGAACTACACAGGATGTCCTAACAACCACATTTAAGACATACTTAAGGTCTATCCTCGAGTATGGTAGTGAAGCCACCATAACAGCTAATGCTAAGGGTAATCACAGGAGCTCCGGAATCGACACCAATCGTAGCAATGGAGGTTCAGGTGAACGTTGAACCAATACAATGCTGTAGGAAGAAATCTGTCCTTAATTTTTGGGAAAGCCATAAAAGAATACAGCCCCACATACTTGAGAACTACAAGCGAGCATCGTCCCGTCTAAAACCCAAGTCACACCATTGACTATGTCCCACCCTTTTAGGGTCACAGTGCTTAGTACACCATCGTACTTGGAGATGCCGAAATACCCCCCTCCGGTGGGAGAAACAGCCCTCTTTTCACCTACCTCAAACCTACTCCTGGAAAACCACTCTACTCCAAAATATATTTAAGTTGTACCCTGTAACAACAACAAAATGCGCCACATTCACATATACAAGGTACAACACAAAAGGAATAACTAAAACACTAAAAAATAATAATATTAACATAGCCTACAAAAACACAGGAAACATAACCAATAAAATAAACAAACCTGAAAAAATATGTCCCTCACCTAATAACGGAATATAGATAATCGAATGCCCAGACTGTAATAAAATATATATAGGCCAAACAAAAAAAAAAAAATAAAAGACAGATATCAAGAACACCTCAAAGCATACATTAAACCTGAAACTTATAACTCAAACTTAGCCACACACGCCACCAAAAACACACATTTCCCACATTATAAAACGTACACCTAATTAAAAGAAAAGGTTTAAAAAGGCCTCAAAATGACAATCTGGGAACAACATCTACAAATTTATAAACATAAAAATAATATCATAAACGAACAAATACAAATAAAATAAAAAAACGATAAATTATTCAACATAATAGACGAAATTAACCCCAAGACAAACTTAAAAGACTCGCACAGGGCAGTGAATCCGAAAATAGAACATAACGGTACACCACACCTGTTTAAGTACATATAGTGAAAGTGATAAATGAATGCAAGAAAACAGTGTTGCAAAACCTAGAAACATATATATATATATATATATATATATATATATATATATATATATATATATATTAAAAAAAAAGTTTTAAACAAATTTTAATATCGCATTATTGTCTCCAAATCAAATATATTGGGATGTAAGTTTAATGCGACCGCCAGGAAGGTTTCTTCTTTGATTTCCAAGCAAAATCACTTTGATCGGTTCATTACTTTCAGAGTTATCGTGGAACAAATAGAAAAATACATCCGGATCTAATACTGAACATCCTTTTTTTGTCGGTTAAAAAGTAAGCAGTTTAGTATTGTATAAAAGCATTCTAATGGCTTCCTTTCGCATAGTATATGGCTTTATCAATCTGAAAGAAATTCTTTGTAATATGTGAGCAAATTTTTCTCACAGTAATACCACGAAGTACCGTAGGTTTATATGCGCGTAGAGAAACCGTTGCGTTCAAAAAGTATTTATAAGAAGAAAATAAAATTTTTTCCATTTGCTAATGACAGATCACAGATAATTTTGCTCTTTTAAACACTCAACGTTTCGAATTTCTTTCCGAAATTCCTTATTAGAAAGAAAATTCGAAACGTTGAGTGTTTAAAAAAGCAAAATTGTCTGTCATATGTAATTAGCCTATATAAAAAATTAATAGTTATTAACAGAAATTAAATAAAAATATTAGTTAAGAAAACAAAAATTACAAAAATTTTCACCAGCTACGTTTCGTGTGTAGCTGGAGACTGACGAAAATTTAATATCCTTTGAGGTATGTCTATATATTTTATATTTCCTTTTCTAGTTCTAGCATGGTTATAATGTAATTACCCGTATAACAGTGTTAATCGTTGTGATGTAATTAGTAATATAGATAATTATTTTGATATTAGTTTGTAAATATATTCACAATAGTTTGACGTAACGAAGTATTTGCACAGTGTCTAGTAAAAGCTGGTAAATGACTAATTAATAACAGATAAATTATAGCTTTAATAAATTACCAACAAGGAAGTAATTATTAATTTACAATTTTCTAGTATAAATAGTGATGCATTTATGTGCTATAACAGTTTCTGTGACATCATCACTAAGCAAGAACCGTAAGTAACCTTTATTACACAAGCTTATACTTGTACTTATCACGATAATATTTGCAAAATAATATGCTAAACGAGTTTACATTATTTACACTACTATTACCACTTGTAAATTTATTATTATATAAAAACCACCACTATATTGTAAATAGAAAAGTGTTTTAGTAGGTGTCCTTGTTACATCACAAACATGTCGCTAATAACAAAACTTGTTACTTAAAGAAACTCTAATTGCAAAGGGGTGGTTGTTAAAAAAATAATAATAATGAACAAAAAGTTAACATATTTGTTTATGGTAAATATTGGAGATAGGTATGTGTGTGCCAGCTTTAGTGTTCGAAACAACCCTTAGTGATTACCGTTTATATTGAAAGATTACAAATTTGTTTCAATTTAATGTTTATATATATATATATATATATATATATATATATATTTATATATTATATAGTGTGTCGCACTTCAACTGTTGTTCGGTTCACCTCGTCGTTGCTAGACGAGATTCTAGTAAACTGCTATTTTATGCACTGCAGAAAGAGCGGATTTAATTTGGATAGTAACTTTATATCCTTTTATATATATATAGAAGGGACATGTTTAGGTTTTAGGTGTCCCTTAATTAATTACACGGTATACGAACTGTGTGTGTGTGTGTTTGTGCGTATGTGTGTGTTTGTATGTTTGCGTGTGTGTGTGTGTGTGTGTATGTGTTTGTGCGTGTGTGTGTTTGTATGTGTGTGTGTGTGTGTGTGTGTATGTGTGTGTGTGTGTGTGTGTGTGTGTGTGTGTGTGTGTGTGTGTGTGTGTGTGTGTGTGTGTGTGGGGGGGGGGGTGTGTGTGTGTGTGTGTGTGTGATAATCTGTTTACAGGTATATAACCGAATCAGATGACCATTTTACTCGTCCTATGCAGTTCTACAAACTATAAAATTGGTTTATAGTATAAAATAGTCGAAATGTATTGATAGAGGAATATAGATAGTAATATTACAAAAACTAAAGAGATAATGTAAATTAAAATTATTTTAAAATCTCTAACCTACTCCTTTATTCACATAAAATTGTTTCTCAGTCATTTATTATAATAAAAAAATAATTATGCCGTTCAGAAAGCAAAGCGTCTTGAATTATGTTTACAAAAGTAAACAAGACAAATTTAAAAAATGAAGAACATTTTATAAACAATGTAGAAAAATAATAACACCATAAATATTTTACAGTAGTCGGCTACTTGCGTAGACAAGCTCAAACAATTAGAATAATTTCTGTTTTTTGCTATTAACACTATTGCTAAATTAACTATTTATGAGAAACACATTTGGGTTTTCAGATGTTCAACCGCACTACCCTATTCGTCTTCGCAGTGATTATTGCTGTCACCTTCGCAGCATCATCTGAAGAAGAGGAGCTCAGGGAGAAGAGAACCCCCAAGGTCAGTTTTGGAGGTATTGCTAGAGGTATTGGCAATGGCTTCAAGAATTTAATTACCAACGGAGGTATCGGCGTTGGGTTTGAAAAGGACGGCAGCCGTGTCAAGGGTAACGTGCAGATTGGAGGTTAATAATGTCGAGGACATTCCTTTAAATATGTAAACTTTAAAAGAGATATTATTAAAACTATGTTGTCTCTGCAAAAGGCTTGCTGTACATTTTTGCCTTGAAAATAACAAGCTGTAGACATTATATTTATGTTTTTATAAGTTGAGAGTTATAATTCTACAGGATATTTTTAAGCCTTAGTTTTAACAAAATTATGAATGAATATACGTTGCTAAAAATAGTGTTGAATTTTAATAGAGAAGTGAAAGCAAAGACAACCCTTCCTTCCCAATTATATTTTAGTGACCTAAGGCACATTTTTTGCTATAAAGATCTCTTCAGAATCATCGCCGTATCTGCCGGAAAAGGAAAAACATTTCAACAGAAATGTTCAATATGTAAACAAATGATTTCGTGTTCTGTAATTCTCTTGTTTATTTACCACTCTTACATTTTTATATACTTTGTTCTATACAAATACGTTGTATTGTAAAACGCTGTTACTTAAGGATCCTCCATCAGAGACGATCCATTGTCTACTTTCAATTTGGAAATTACAGGCGACCTAATATTTTTATACTTCAAATAGGGGAAATGAAAGGTAATATATTTTAATTAGATTTCACGTAATCAGAACTTTGGGGAAATAAGGTTAGAAAAGCGTAGCCAATACTGAGGACTTTTCCTGGCCTCAGATATTTCCAGTTTATCGAAGAGCTTATTGTCTGCAAAGTGTAATATCGTATTATTTATATAGGGGAGACCGGGTCTTGTAGATACAGGGCCACGTTGATACACCTGCAATAATGTCGTAATGCGCAGGATCAAGAAGGTCAAAAGGAGAGTGAAGGACCACGGGTTTATACTGTAGTAGTCACGCTAGTGAGGAAGTTGGTGCTTTTGTTCGGTTTTTATGACCTAAAACTACTTTTTCAAGAGTCAAAGTAAATGTTTACGTTACACTTTGAGTTAACATACAAGCTTTATCAGTTTCAGTATTTTTTAAAAGCATTTATAACAGTGATACTTGGTTGAAAGGTAACTAATATTTCAGTTAATAGTAATAATTCTAGTTGCAAATCTGTAATTTTAAGGGCAGTGTCATGGCGTCGTTTAGGTCAAGTTGATACGCTGCTGTTGGGTCAGGTTGATAAGATGTATCAAATTAACCCACAAGTGTTTCAATTTTGTTTTTTCCTTGCTTTCAGAAATGCCGAGACACAATAAGAAAAAAACTAAAAGGGGGGAAATACCAATTGATACGTTGGAAAGAGCTTGTAAAGAAATTGATGAAGGCCGGATGTCTATTAGGGAAGCAGCTAAAACTTTTGATATTGAAAAAACGCCTCTATAAAGGTATAAAAATACAAAAGAAAAGATTCGACAAAACCCAGAAGCAAATGATATTACTATACGAATGTGATATGCCAAACACCGTTAAAAGATGACTAATAATCTTAAGGAAGATGATCTTGATAGACGTGTCGAAGTTTGTCACTAGGCTGCTTGATTTAACTTGCCTGAAGGCCCCTTATCGTTCTCTTAATTTCTAAATGTCCATTTCATTGAATTTCGCTCAACTTTTGTCTTAATAAAGTTTGATTGTTTATGGTTTATTATTGCACTATTTAGATTTGTTCACTTTGCTCGTTATTTAGAAATGTCAATGGTGTTTGTAGGTGGTCTGGTTCAATAGTTTTTAGTTAATTTATTTCACTTAATTGTCGGCACTACACTTCCGGTTGGTGAAATTTATTCGTTAGTTACAATGTTTTATTACTGACACAGACACACATACACACACACATCGCATGCGCGCGCGCGCGTGTGTGTGTGTACCTTTATACACGCATTACTTGACGCGCGTTGCTGTGCACAAAATCACAATGTTATAATTGAAAATGGAAAAGTAATAGTTATTTTCCTATAGGAAAATTAATCAAACATCTAAATAATTATATTTCATTTACTGCAATTCTAAAGGATTGACAATGTTTTTCGTCATTTCATTAGGCGTATAAACTTACAAATTGTTAGGTGTTCTAACACGTGAGCATGCAGCATATAATAGTAGGCGATAAAAGCTCGAATGTTCCAAAATTAATCCAGCAATGGTCAAAAATCGTCATTTGTGCCATTTTTTTGGTTATTGCGAATGAAAGTCGCAAAGGAAATTGTAGTCGTTTGAAATCGAAGGGTAAATTGGATGAAATCATCGGTATTGGTGAAACTAAGACCATCTCTTCTTTGAACTGGCCACTTAAGATTTTTGCCTGGAGCAAGTTGGGCGTTACTTTTTCTATTGTTAGTCTTGTACAGTTTTTGTAGATTGAAATTTTGCAAGAGTATTATCGTCGATCCTAAGTTTATTGTTAATATGTGTGTTGGCATTTCTTGTATCTTTAATGAGTTTAGTAACTCGACTTAATACTTGACTACTTGTTCTTCAACCATTAATGCGTCGATTGATTTTATTTAATTAATGTTCCAAGAACTTTAATGGAATCAGCTGATTTAACTTATTTAATTTTTGAAGCTAATATTGTAAGTTCGCAAAGCCAATCCTGATTTTTTAAGTTAGTCGTCATATTTGGAAATTCCTGATCAACCACGGCTTGACTATTTGGCTGTATTTGACAAAGGGTTTTGTGAAATAAAATTCACGGAAATAGTTTAAATTAACTGAAATCACAGTAAAAAATGACGCACTTAGTTTAGTTTGGAATTGCGTTTCTGTACATTTCATTATCGAAGAAAATGCATTTTGAAAATGAAAACATTTGCGTCTTGTATTATATTATCGCATATTCCACGTCATAATTGTACTCGTTGTTGCTCCTACCTCCACAGCACAAAATCCTCTTAGAGACATGAGGCTCCGTGGGACTTAGAGGTAGACTATTAGTGATAATTAGTGCTCTATAGGGAACTTTGAGTAGAAATTTATTTGTAGGCATATGAAATATTGTTTTCGTTTTGCAAAAACTCTCTTTCAAATGGTATGGAATCTACTTACTTATTGAAATAATAATAAAAGGCATCACTCTTAAAACGGTCATGTGCCATATTTTGCTTTCATAAAAATATTGTAACCTAAAGTTAAGTTAATGCAGGATACAAAATATGGTTTTAAAATTATACTTCATTTATTATTATAAAAAGAATTTTATTCTTATTCAACCACCAAAGAATTAAAGTAAACGTAAAACATGCAAATACAAAAACATTTGTAATATTAATATAATTGTAATTATTAATTTAGTAATTACAAATATTCAACATGACTAAGTTTAAAAAGAGCTGAATTTCAAACAGTGTGAAAGGATTATGCTGAAGATTATATGGCATTGCAAGAATAAAATTGAATAAGATAATATATAAATGGTATTTACTTAATAGAAGGAGATAATTATGCAATTTATAGATGAAGAATAAATGTAATAAATATATATATATATATATATATATATATATGTGTGTGTGTGTGTGTGCGTGTGTGTGTGTGTGTGTGTGTGTGTGTGTGTGTGTGTGTGTGTATACACATATATATGTATATATAATGTATTTTCAAGGGTAAGGTGAAGCCAAATAAGATTATTAGAAAGACAAATAAATTCAGAGTCTAGGGGTCATTCAGCAAGGGACTGTTGGAAACAAGCTACAGCCCCTCTCAACTTATGATGCCAATAAATTTCTAACATTAAAAAGGAGCCTCTTGTTTCTACCACCGTGGAATGATGGAAGGAAATTCTCTATTTTATATAACTTGGAAGGTCAAGCTACCGACTCCTTATGGACCTATTTAGATTCCTTGGATGTCACGGACGGCTCAGTGTGAACAGGCTTGTCAGTTCATTTGCGAAAAGACATGGTAGTCCCCAACTCGGGGACAATACAGCACTAGTGTTCTCTGACGCAGACAAAGCCGAGGTCTTTGCTGACTTTCTGGAAGCACAGTTCTCGCCCCACCATTGGACCGGGAATGACGCGTTCACTGCCTTTGTTGACGAGAACCTCCGGGAATACTTCAGTCAGACTCCTGACGACCCAATAAAGCTCCAGGTGTAAACTTCATTCCACCTACTTCCCTTAATAATTCGCCTGTTCAACTCCGCCACCCGCCTACATCACCACCCCAGAAATCGGCAAAAGTCGTCTTTCTTCCAAACCCTCTTAAAGCTCTAAAATATTTTGAAAACTACCGGCCAATCTCTCTCCTATCCACCTCATCCAAAATCTTTGAACGCCTCCTCTACACCCTCATCTTTCCCATCCTAGATGATGTCATTCGTCCGGAGCAATTTGAATTCAGAAGAAGTCATTCCACAACACAACAACTGCACTAGTGACGAACATGGTAGTGGACCCGTTCAACAAGAAGCAATCCACAACAGCAGTCTTCATTGATGTCAGCAAGGCCTTCGACCGTGTCTGGCATCCTGGTCTCCTCTACACCCTCATCTTTCCCATCCTAGATGATGTCATTCGCCCGGAGCAATTTGAATTCAGAAGAGGTCATTCCACAACACAACAACTGCTACGAGTGACGAACATGGTAGTGGACCCGTTCAAATAGAAGCAATCCACAGCAGCAGTCTTCATTGATGTCAGCAAGGCCTTCGACCGTGTCTGGCATCCTGGTCTCCTCTACAAATTTACCACCATTCTTGACCTAAACACACCGTCTTCCTTCTCCGTTCCTACCTGTCTGGTAGAAACGTCACCGTGTCTGTCAGAAATTGCCTCTCAACCTTCCGTCCTATGCCCGTTCCTCTATCTCCTCTACAGCAACGACATCCCTCTCCCCCAAATGTCTCCCAAATGACGCGGATGTCTCTATGTTCATGTCTAAGCTCCTGGAGCATACCCAAAACCACAAAGACCATCCAGATGTAACTAGACGCTCTGTCACTGTGGCTCCAAAAATGGAGAACGACGGTCAATACTGAAAATTCAAAATCCATCTGCTTCACCAGAAGCTATGACCGCAAACCGGAGCCATCACTCTTGATGGAAGGCCTTTTGGTTATAGGACTTCTGTGAAATCCTACATTCGGTATTTACCTTGGCGTCATCCTTGTCCTATTCCCCTCAAGCTTTCTCAGCAATATATCGTGCTAAGCTCTACCCTCTCAGCTGCAGAAGTACCATCTCTCTAAAAATCAAACACCACATGTACCAAGTCCCTTCCTCACCTATGCAGCTCCTGTCTTGTGGCCTCTTCGCTCCAACACGTCCCAGAAATCTTTTGAGTCCTTTCAATCCTCTTTCCATAAACCCCTCTTCAAATCTCCTTGGTACCTATCAAACTCAACATCCGAAACTCCCTTTGCTCTCCATCGTTTGATATTTGTGTCAGATCCCTTTGAGCAAAGCTTTTCGGTAGGGCCGAAAGCGCATATAACCCACACCTTAGGGATCTAGAAAACTCAGTTGGACCCCCTTCTATTTTCCGTCCTCGACCCAAAGTCATTCACGATCCTCCATATCACCTCTGGAACTCGCATTTCCTCTTCTAGCCGTCTACCTCTCGACTCCCAAATAGGCTACTAGTTTTTACTTTTTAGTCTTACTATTATTAAATTATAAATAGAGTTTAACTTGACAATTTGTATTATTATCCTAAACCCTGTTTGTTTATACCATATTAATCGCATCTTAATATGTATCTGTTAGGTTAGGTTGTATCGTGTAATTTGCTAGTCAAGTTAGAAAGTTTATTTTAGTCTTAAGATCACCCTACAATACTTGTAACACTCATTCTTAATGTTCAATTGTATTATGTTGCTTTTTCTTTAGATTTGTTACACAAGCAAAGTTAGTTTAAGATCACCCATCATCCTTTTGTAATTACACTCTAGCTTTAAGATTTATTACACATTTTTAGACTCAAGTCCCACAAACAACCTAACTATACACATGCATTGGCAGCACAAATCAAAATATGACAACAAAAAAACAAAACGAGTCAGATCTCTAAAATACCCATGGTCCCTTAAAATAAAATCTGTTTACTGTCCCACCCAAAAAACGTCCTGCCTTGCAAATGACTTTCCTACATTCAGCCCTTACCAAAGAATTGTTCCCATATTCCTACCCGTACCCATTGTCGTTGAGAGACGCTACATAACCTCGAGGGCCACCAAAATCCCTCCTTCTCTGACTGACTGACATTCCTATTTTTGAGATGATTTTTGAAATTCGTGTTCAAGATTTTTTGTGCTTTTTAACAATGTATGTGAAGATTCCTATCACAAATTTTCAGTTTTTCTCGTGATTTTTGTTTACGATATATATATATATATATATATATATATATATATATATATATATATACATATATATATATATATATATATACACTTTATTTATATATAGAAAAATTATTTATATTCATATACCTTGTATTTAAATACTATGAACCATATTATAGGGTAAGTTTATTTATTATTAAAAAAACTGTACATTTCCATAAGCCAAATTGTTACCACCACCGGCGAATTTCTGAGACATTTCTAAATGTTAGGTCAATCTAAATCTCTATCACCCTATGTTGGCATAGACGTTTATTAGTACCAACCCCCCATTGTATTCATAACAAGTCTACATCTATACGGTCTTATTATTTGTGGTACTTTTTTAACATTTGAGAAATATTAATTTAGACTTTACGAAGTGATTCCCTTAATTAAGGTAAAGTAAACTCTTTTGTTTTAAATATATTATGAAATTATGAGTATTGAGGTGGTTTAGTGAAACTCTTTAAACGAAATATTTCTGTAATTTATTTATGAATATTAGTAGTAATATATCAACTGAATGTAAAGAGCTAGAAACAGTATTTCCTACTTATGAAACGTTTGTCTTTTATATTTGGTCAATTATGTTTGCTGTTTCGAAACAAATTTAAGTGACATTTATTAAAATAACCTAAATATAATGTGTCTGGAAATTTGTAAATAACTATTCATATTAGCTGAATAAACAAAACGAATGAAATACTAGAAGGAACTTGTCGACTATTTGAGCAAGTTATTTCTAATTTTCAATAATTGGTGTATTTATTTACCAATAATCGAGTATGTTAAGCAACTCTACATCGTGGCAGATAGTATTGCGAAAATATATTTACTTTAAACATGTGTTTGTAGCATTAGAACGTAATAGGTTTCACATTTTTTATCAATATCCTTATAAGGCCTACAATTGTTCATAGGGTACGAACAAGCTACTTTATATTCACAGAACCTTTTTTTCTAAATTGTTTTCCCTAAATAAATTAGTTAGTAACAAAGCCATAAGGTGTGAGGTTTGTTTTATAGTAAAACTGTTGTTTTAATGCCCATGCTTACACCAGCTATAGTCATTAACAATAAATTTAGGATACTCCTCCATAAAGCAGTTATTCTAAGATCCCAAGAATCCGGAAAGTTTTCTCGATCTGTCTCATTGTTCTCCTCTTCATCAAAGCGTCGGAATTACGGCTAGTGTAAACTTAAAAATGCGAGACCGAAAGAAACAGACGTAATGAATAAGACTGAACTTTTATGTGGTAATAGTTTATTTTAATTTTTAAAAAACCGTTTATGGCTTTTAAAAAAAACTAATTTAATGAGTTTCTAATTAAAAAAGTAAAGTTTACACAAGACTCAAGAGGTTTTTACTACCTATAATTTAAATATGCTTCTTTTGACACCATATTTGATGGTTTAATGTTGTATGGATTGATAACGGATTCCGGAATATCAAATAATTATATGATTATATCAGCATCAACAGATCACCATGGATGCTGAAGTTTTATTCTAAGACTATATTGGTAGACGATAACATTGGTTATCTAAAGGACACTTAATGGCTCGGTAAAGCTATTATACCAGGGAATGGTTGCAGAGTTATTAACCTGACGTATATGTTGGTAGAAAGAAAATTGTGTATTGATCTATCCGTAGCTTCAATTGTTTAAGATACTAGCGTTATCCGGCGCACGTGCTGCGCCTGAAATCATACTTTTTGCAGTAAGAAAAGCAAATCAAACATCTAAATAATTATATTTAATTTACTGCAATACTAGAGGATAGACAATGTTTTCTTCATTTCATTAGGCTTATAAACATACAAATTTTAGTTGTCCCAACTCGTGAGAACGCAACATTTAATTATCCAAGGTAAAAACTCGAATGTTCCAAATTTAATCCAGCAATGGTCAATGATTGTCCTTGTGCCTTGTTTATGGTTATTGCGAATGCAAGTCGCAAGGAAATTGTAGTCGTTTGAAATCAATAGATAGATCCGATGAAATCATCTGCGTTCATTGAACTAAAACCATATCTCCTTTGAGCTTGCCACCTATGATTTCTGCCCGGATCAAGTTGGATGTCAGTTTATTGTTGTTATTCTGGTTCCGTTGCACAGCTTTGATTGATTCAAATTACAAGAATATTATCGGAGAATATACTTAAATTATCAATAAGTGTGATAGCAATAACTGTACTTAGAATTTAACTACTAAATAATTTATTGTACTAAATAATTTAAAATAAAAAACAATTTATTTTCATTCTTACATAATGTTTATGATTTTTTTTAATTAGTTTTAGTAGCGATAGTATAGATATACATTTTAACATTAGACTTATGAAAAAGTGTACGCTGAACCATCCTAAACCACTGTTAAGGAGCCCTGTGGATGGATTTACACCAAACCTCACACGAACCATCCAGGGAATATGATAAACAATCTCTCCAAATGTCATTAAAATGTTCAGCGGTTTAGGCGTTCATAGACATTACAAATACACATATATAGTACATACGTCGTTTTGTGAACAATCCTAAGCCTGTAGGGCGGAGCCCTGAGGATGGATTTACACCAAACCTCACACGAACCATCCAGGGAATATGATAAACAATCTCTCCAAATGTCATTAAAATGTTCAGCGGTTTAGGCGTTCATAGACATTACAAATACACATATATAGTACATACGTCGGTTTGTGAACAATCCTAAGCCTGTAGGGCGGAGCCCTGTGGATGGATTTACACCAAACCTCACACGAACCATCCAGGGAATATGATAAACAATCTCTCCAAATGTCATTAAAATGTTCAGCGGTTTAGGCGTTCATAGACATTACATATACACATATATAGGACATATGTCGGTTTGTGAACAATCCTAAGCCTGTAGGGCGGAGCCCTGTGGATGGATATACACCAAACCTCACACGAACCATCCAGGTAATATGATAAACAATCTCTCCAAATGTCATTAAAATGTTCAGCGGTTTAGGCGTTCATAGACATTACATATACACATATATAGGACATATGTCGGTTTGTGAACAATCCTAAGCCTGTAGGGCGGAGCCCTGTGGATGGATCTACACCAAACGTAACACGAAACATCCTTGTAGTATGTTAAGCAGATTCTCCAAATTTGATTAAGTTATATTCAGCGATTTAGGCTTCTATAAGATATATATATTAAATATTTTTTTCTTGTTTAATAATCAAAAACAACTATAGTTATTCAAATACAAGAATTATTTATTAATTTATATTCAAACCTTTTTCGTTTTCAAATAGTACCAACAATTGATATTAATAATTCCTCATGATGTTGGTACTGTTTGCTAGCGAAAAGCTTTTAACATAAATTAATAAATAATTCTTTAAATATATATATATATATATATATATATATATATATATATATATATATATATATAAGGAAAATTTTGGACAACTTTTACATTCACTGGTAACGAAATAAGCAAAATTACAAGATTATTTAAAGAAACAAATTTACAAATTACTCACAAAACTGGTAATAAAATTAAAAATTTAATAAACAATAACAATAATTAAAATAATATACACGAAAGAAATGGAGTATATAATATAAAATGTCAAGATTGTAATAAATTATATGTAGGACAAACAAAAAAAAATTACAGATACAAAGAACATTTAAACGCTTATATCAAACCAAACATATACAAATCAAATTTGACTACTCATTGTATAAATAATGGACACAGATTTTCTGAAATGGAAAATATGAAATTAATAAAAGAATTAAACAAAATATTCTATGTGAAACATTAAAAATTTATAAGCATAAAGTTAAAGATAAATTAATCTATGAACAGACTCAAGTGAGATCAAGGCACCAAACTATGTATAAAGTCATTGATGTTGCATGATAATGTTGTAATAATCATGTAGAAGTACAATACCTATGCACATATGGTTGTTTGTAGTACATATGATTTATTTTTAAAAAAATATTTTGTTACATAATTATTTTTCCTGAAGATGCTGGTACGTTTTTATCGGTGAAAAGGTTTGAATAATATATGTATTAAAAGTATTCTTGTTTTCGAAATATTTATAAATTATTAACTATATTACAAGAAAACATATCACCATATTTAATATATATATATATATATATATATATATATATATATATATATATATATATATATATGATGAATAGTTACTATCTGGAGTACATCCGTTCATTCTGCAGTCCATAAATTCGCAGTTCCGACCTTTCGCTAGAATCTCATCCAGCATTGACGAGGTGAACCCAGCAACAGTAGTCTCGCTCTTCTGCTGTTGTTTGGTTCACCTCGTCAATGCTGGATGAGATTCTAGCGAAACGTCGGAACTGCGAATTTATGGACTGCAGAATGAACGGATGTACTCCAGATAGTAACTATTCATCATATTTTTCCATCCGTGAAGGAATACGTATCAGCATATATATATATATATATATATATATATATATATATATATATATACTCGTACATCAGTTTTTGAACAATCCTAACCCGCTGGGGCAAAGTCCTGTAGATGCATCTACATGCACACAAACGTCCATGCATACAAAAACCATCCTGAAAATATGTTAAACAATCTCTCCAAATGTCTTTAAAGTCCTCAGCGGTTTAGGCATTCATAAGATACATACGTACATCGGTTTATGAACCGTCCTAAGCCTCTGGGACGGAGCCCTGTGGATGGATCTACAGTAAACTTCATAATAACAATCCAGGTAATATGTTAAACAAACCCTCCAAATTTCATGTTTGCTATGTTTCCTACGCATTGATAATATTTATAAGTTAGTATTAAAAGTAGAGTACATATCTAACAGTATAAGAGAAGCCAGCCTATCTAAGCGAGCCTTCTGTTTTTTTTTTTTTTTTTTTTTTTTGGAATTCTATGGCTCTGGCCTTCTTTGGTATAAATATAGTAAAAATAACAAGGGAATAGAAAGTTATTTGAAAATTATACAATAAATAAACCTAATAAAACGAGTTATGCAAAAAACAATAGAATGAAAGATTAAAATTAATAAAAGTTATTATACATTACAATCAAACAATTGAAATACAACATTAAAATACTATTTAGATTAAAAAACGTCTATATCATGTTGGGCCCAATAAATAAGTATAAAAAATAAACTGATGAAAAAGTACATGCTATGAATGAAAAGAAAAATAGAAACAAAAATTGAGCAATAACGCCAGTCAATGTTAATGTGCTATGAAATTTCACGATTCATTATATAAACAATAAAACAAAACCAAACCTTTCGTATTGTCTTTGTCATTTCTATTTTGAGGAATAACACTCGCTACAAGAAATAGCGTATTCGAAGACTTATTTCCGGAAACTTTTAATTTTGTGATTAAAGAGCTTGGCACGGATGCTAATTTCTGACATTAGTTCATAGCTTTTTATTTTATATGTTGTAAGCATATGTAAAATTACAAAAGTAATACATTTTTTTAAAAACATTTAAATTTAACAAAATTTATAAAAATGAGATAATATCTCCTTAAATCTTTAAGAGACAATAAAGTTTATTAAATTTATTATATCTATAAAATAACTCTATGGAAGAAATGATTGAGTAGACACGTTTTTATCATAATTTGGTAATCTACACGCTCAGGTGCTCCAACATCATGCAAAAACGTTTTATTTCTCACGTTCAGTATGTTAAATATGAGCCCAAGTATGAAATTCGTTAATTTTATTGGAGAATATTTTTTTACTTTTTAGTAAGTAAAAATATATTTCGTTCCTGTTCAGTTGTTTTTTTTTTTTAACTTTTATGTATAATGAAATTTAACCTCATTCTTATTTTCCAAATAATTTTTGATAAACGAAATTTGATATTTTGTTTTTTTTTATTTTAAACATATTTGTATTTTTTGCTAGTATTGGTAGGAAAAAGGTGGAAGCTAGTCCAAATTATAGAATGTTTAAAGTGTTTTTATTTTCGAGAGGATTGTTTCTATTACGTTTGTCATTTCAAAACAATTTTATTTTAAAACTTTTTCTGTTTCTTTTCAATGATTTTTT
The DNA here is from genome assembly GCA_036971475.1 of Prosapia bicincta. NCBI lineage: Eukaryota > Metazoa > Arthropoda > Insecta > Hemiptera > Cercopidae > Prosapia > Prosapia bicincta. The sequence goes on along the minus strand of JBAIZL010000004.1, from coordinate 958,074 downwards.
ATTCATGGATGTTTCTGTTACACTTCCACTATAATATTTACTTACACATAAGATGATTTTAAACAATTTGGTTGACTTTATATTCTTACTTTATGTTCCTACCATAAGCCTAGTCAATGAGTGTTACTCAAAGGAAATGATTCATTTTCTATTCAGTAATTTTTTTTTTTTTTAACAGCTCTGTTTTAAAAGCCCTCCGTAATTTGTCATTTCAATTAGAGAACAATATATCTTATGAAATATGTTTTATATGCATTTTTATAAAGGCGGAAAATTATTGACAACTTGTATTGAATTGATAGTAATTTTCCGTGTGCTTCATGGATTAATTACCTAACTGATAAATTGATGTTTACGTCATACATTGTAAATGTTTAATTAAATGGCAACATCAAAATAATTATTAATTAGTAGTATTACAAGGTATAAATTAATACCTTTCCTTTGTTTCAACATTGTTGCTTGAAACTCTGTCTCTTAAGTTTCAAATGTAAGTATACTTTCAGAGTACTGTTTGAGGTTAAGTTAGTCGTAATTATTTTATCAAATAAAGATATAAGTTGAGATTCCTACTAAGTACTTTCAGAGAACTATTTGAGGTTATGTTAGTCGTAATTATTTTATATAAAGATATAAGTTGAGATTACTACTAAGTACTTTCAGAGAACTGTTTGAGGTTATGTTAGTTTAATTATTTTATCAAATAAAGATATAAGTTGAGATTCCTACTAAGTACTTTCAGAGAACTATTTGAGGTTATGTTAGTCGTAATTATTTTATATAAAGATATAAGTTGAGATTACTACTAAGTACTTTCAGAGAACTGTTTGAGGTTATGTTAGTTGAATTATTTTATCAAATAAAGATATAAGTTGAGATTCCTACTAAGTACTTTCAGAGAACTATTTGAGGTTATGTTAGTCGTAATTATTTTATATAAAGATATAAGTTGAGATTACTACTAAGTACTTTCAGAGAACTGTTTGAGGTTATGTTAGTTTAATTATTTTATCAAATAAATATATAAGTTGAGATTACTACTAAGTACTTTCAGAGAACTGTTTGAGGTTATGTTAGTTTAATTATTTTATCAAATAAAGATATAAGTTGAGATTCCTACTAAGTACTTTCAGAGAACTGTTTGAGGTTATGTTAGTCGTAATTATTTTATCAAATAAAGATATAAGTTGAGATTCCTACTAAGTACTTTCAGAGAACTATTTGAGGTTATGTTAGTCGTAATTATTTTATCAAATAAGGATATAAGTTGAGATTCCTACTAAGTACTTTCAGAGAACTGTTTGAGGTTATGTTAGTCGTAATTATTTTATCAAATAAAGATATAAGTTGAGATTCCTACTAAGTACTTTCAGAGAACTGTTTGAGGTTATGTTAGTCGTAATTATTTTATCAAATAAGGATATAAGTTGAGATTTCTACTAAGTACTTTCAGAGAACTGTTTGAGGTTATGTTAGTCGTAATTATTTTAATTTGAGAATACTCATAATTTGTTTTAAGAAAAAACGAAAAACTTACTACAGCCTTCTAAAATTAAACTCCTCCATCAAATGCCATGAATTTATT
>JBAIZL010000004.1:928989-951489 GCA_036971475.1 Prosapia bicincta | reverse complement strand
CAAATAACCAATAAAAACTGTTTAGCTTTTTCCAACTAATATAAAAATGATTATCAAATCAGTAAACAAATTTAATTAAATTTCATTAAATGGCAATAGATAAAGCCTAATGTTTTAAAGAGTTTCGCTCTACTAATTTCATGAGCTAGTCTAAAGATTAGTTGGTTTTTTGTAATAAAAGTCCAGAGATTTATCTACTGGCAGATTGTGTTTAAGAGGACACAGGAGCCTTTTAAAATAGGTATTTTTAAACACAATCATATTTTGCACGTTCCCTTGCTGTTTCTGCAGATCATCATCAGGTGGTAAGACTCTGTGTTTATTATGTGTATTTTTCTAAATGTGTTTCTTTCCAGCTGACTATTAATTTGACATGTGTGACTATACTTAGACCAGACACAATTGATACACTAATTTAGGAGTGTTTATACGTATTTTAAATAGTAGTCAGCGGGAATAGGCTTGTTGTGGGTTTGGCCCTACGAGCAGGAAACATACACTTAACTCTGGGAGTTTAGCACGGTTTTACCAGCAGGGTGATAGGCAGATTTTTGGTTGTTTATAAATATGTTTTCTTGTAAACAATTAAATTCTAGTATTCTGCAAGAAAGGATTTAAATAACGCAAGCAGACGACCGCGTAGTGCTGCGGAGGTAGGGACGGTAGAGGTGGTGAGCTGGGGGGGACGTTGCAGAATTGGCGCCCAGAACGTGGGGCGTTGCAGAATTGGCGCCCGGACGGTAGGGGCTTTGAACGGGTTCCCTATATCAAAATTGAATAATTAAATAATAGAAATGAATCGAGATAGTTTAAATAAATGAAGTCAAAATGTTTTAAATAATGTAATTAAATTTTTAATAATATAAATTGAACAAATCCAAGAGCGTAAAAATAAAATAAATAAATAAATAAATTTGAATAAAAATTTAGTCGAAAGAGCGGGTAGGAACCATCTGGCCTAAACCAAATCGAAAAGAAAGGAATAAGTACATAAATAAATAATTGAATATTAAATAGTAAATCAAAATGTCAAAACCCGAGATAGATAAATTGATGGCCTATTTCAAGGCAAAGGAGGAAAAAGACAAAGAAGAGCGAGAGAAAGAGAAGGCGGAAGCAAGACAAAGAGAGAAAGAGAGAGATGAAAAAGAGAAGCGATTGAGAGAGGAGGAGAGACAATTGAGAGAGAAAGAGAAGGAGATAGAAAAACAATTGAGAGAGAAAGAGAAGGAGGTAGAAAAACAATTGAGAGAGAAAGAGAAGGAGGAAGCAAGACAAAGAGAGAAAGAGAGAGATGAAAAAGAGAAACGAATGAGAGAGGAAGCAGAACAAAGAGCGAAGGAGAGAGAAGACAAAGAAAAACAATGGAGAGAGGAGGAGAAACAATTGAGAGAGAAAGAGAAGGAGGTAGAAAAACGATGGAGAGAGGAAGAGAAACAGTTGAGAGAGAAAGAGAAGGCGGAAGAGAAACGATTAAGAGAGGAAGAGAGACAACTGAGAGAGAAGGAAAAAGCCGAAGAGAAAATGGAAAGACAACGGTTATGGGAGGCTTTCCAGGGAAAATTCGATGACTACCAAAAAGAAAATGAGGCGAAGACAAGTCATATATATGAAAAGTTAAGCGAGCATGAGACAGAAATAGAGAGACTGAAAACTAAAACGGAAACAAAAACGGCTAAATTAAACGAGAAAGTACAGGATATCCAAGAGGACATTAAAACGGTAAAGCAACAAGTCGCAAAGGTAAAGCAAACCGCTGGAGCGGGAATAGTAACACAAGTTTGCTTACCAAGGGTAATAGACAGGAACGGGGAGGCCACGTACCGTAGGATTGAGTTCTGGGGGAATGACAAGGAAGATCCAATGACATTCCTAGGGGAAATAGAAGATCTATTTTCTGAAATAGACAATACTATGGACGAGACTGCAAAACTAAGAATTGTAGAGCGATATTTGAAAGGGGCAGCGGATGCATGGTGGAAAGCCATAAAAAACAATACAGAAACTTATTCTGAATTCAGGCAAGAATTCACGGAGCATTTCTGGAGTTATCGCCAGCAGGATAGGGTACGCAGACAGATAAATCAAGGGCGCTACCATAATAATGGACCATACTCTATGGCAGAGTATTTTATTATGATGGTAAACAGGGCGAAAAACTTAGACCCGATAATCCCAGAGAACCATCTAATTTTCATGTTAATGAAACATTTCGGGAGTAATGTTCAGCTAGCTAGTGTGGGGAACCCCACAAGTAACATCAAACAAGCGATAGTTTTCCTACAACAGCTAGACAGCGTTACTGATAACGGAAATGGTAATGGGAACGCTCAAAAAAGTCAACAGAGGCAGGTTGCTCCAAACCAACAACCTAACCCTAACCCAAGGTCCCATGGTGATACCGCAAAATACCAAGAGACCAAGTATCCTAGAAACCCTCATCCTAAATCGCCTATCCCCGGACCAAGCGACCACAAGCCAAAAAACTAAATATAAGGATCTCTGGCAACAATCAGGGAGATAAGTTAACCAGGTTAGAGATCCGAAGCAATAAGAAACCAAAAATAATTCAGAGCGAGAGACCGAAGGAAAAGCCGGTTTACCATCATAATAAGATCAGGCTAGGCGGTTTTTCCATGTCTATTAGGGACGATTTGTTAGAGGAAAGAATTGACTCGGTTGTAAAACTGGAGAATATAGACCAGTGTCCAGTGATAGAGTGCGAAATTAAAGACCATAAGTTTATTGCACAAGTTGATACAGGTGCCCAAATGTCTGTGATTAAAACAGAAAAATACATAGCCCTAAAACAAAACGGGAATTTATTCTATGAGCTACCTATAGCTAATGTAGCGATAGTCACAGCATTAGGGTCAACCTGTAAACGAGTCAAGTTACAAACGATGCTACCTCTAACATTAAACGGACACACAAAGGAATTTGTTTTCTTGATTGTGGACAATCTACGGGTTGACCTCATCTTGGGAGCAAATACTTTGTGTGCGTTAAAAGCCCGGATAAACATGGAGAGATCGTTCATGACGTATGAAATTGATGGATATCTGCTGCACCAGGAGTTTCTTGTATCGAATAATAATAAAAATAATATAAAACAAGAGATAGGATGTAATAAAATTAATAAAATAACAAACAAAAATACTAACCAAAATGTAATATGTTCCGACGTTACAAGCGGGGAACAGGAAATAAATATAATAGATTCGTCTTATATAGACGGGCAAATTAACGACGGCAAATTAACACCTGTAGAGCCGACATTGGAGTGCCCGATAGTGAATAGCGTGCAGAAGGGGCTGTTCACGGGCAAGGATCAGGAAGATGGGTCCTTGTGCGAGTTAGGCGATGACAAACTAAAAAATAAACAAACACGAAACAAAAATATGACTAAAAATGTAAAATGTTCCACCGATACAAGCGGGGAACAGAAAATAAAATTAAAACAATTGTCAACGAATAAGGTTAAGAACGAGATTACCAAAAATTTAAATAACAAGTTGTGCGAAAATTCGAGGAAGAGTGAATTATTAAACTGTGAAAGAACGGAATCAAGTAAGCTAACGGGATTAAACAAAGCAAAAAATGGGTTAACCAAACCTACAACAAACAAATTAAATAATGACGAGGGAGGATTCAACGAATTAAATAAAAATGGCTACAAGCCGAAACAAATAAAATTCCAACAAGTTAGGGAAAGACCTAATTGTCGGGAAACAAATCCGTTAGACTTAACAAGAGTTCCAAAGCACTTTAATTCTAATCAATCTTGCTTGAAAACGAAGTCCAAATTGTTTGCTAAAAATAAATTTAAAAGTAAATCTCACCAGTATAAAAATTATCAAAATAAACCAAGTAAAAATAAATCAAAAATCAAAATAAAATACAGGAATTACGCACAATGGCGTAACACAAAACGCCGAAAGAAAATCAGAACGCGTAAAACATGTCTTAAAATAAATACGATTAAGTTGGAAAATACAAATAATCATTGCATAATAAATAAACAAGAAATGTTGAAGTTACCAGAATTGCTAAACAGTTATTCAGACGTGTTTAATGAAGAGTTTTCTGAATGAGTAAAAAATATCTTAAAACTAAATACTATTAAGAAAGGCCGTACAAATAAATAACCGCTGTACTTTTAAATAAACCAGAATTGTCTAGGTTGAAATAATTAACAATAAAATATTCAGATGTTTGAATGAAAGACCCACTGAGTCGAACAAATGTAAACAAAGGCTCAAGGTTAAGGGCAATCACTTGTGTTTGTAAACAAGGCCACAATGAAATATCCGGTGGACGGGCGGAGAACGAGTTTATGAAAACATTCCTTGTAACAAAATAAGCCGGACGTACCAGAATAGTAGAGGGCAAAAAAGGCCTAAATCTATTTAAAACAGGACAAAGTCAATAGGATGTTCTACGGAAATTCCAAAAAAGTTAAAGAGAAATGTTTAAGGGATATGAAATAAACTTAGGAACAATAACTTGATTTGTTACCGTTAATCAAACCAACTGTGTCAACAATTATAAAATATCGTGTAATGTATTCTGTAAAATTGTATATGATGTTAAAAACATTACGAAGCGTTATGACGAGTAAAGGGATTCTAGAATCTGAACTTTACACCGATCATAATCTTAAAAGTACAGAAATGCCAAATTAGAATATTGCTGCAATAATAGAACCAGTACGCGAGCGATAAACTAAGTTAGGCAGGAATCAAATTGTCAGAATGATTAATAAACTGATTTAAAGTAGAAACAAGAATAAGCAGTAATTGAACAAGGCTAAATCTAAACTTTCAGATTAGCTACTTATTTATAAAGGGACAAATGTTTAAATCTAAAACAAACTATTTAATAACTAAATCAACATTACAAAAGTATTATTCAGGAAGTCTTTGTGTATATTGAGCAAACATTGCCGAGCTACATCCACTGCTTAAATCAAACAAGCGGGTCAAATCAAGCAACAATCAGAGAGATAGCAGGCGAATCTTAATGACTTGTACAACAAATACGCGGACAGACTTTTGCAAAATCAAACAAGAAATTTGTGTGCATGAGATAGTGGGTCGTTAGATCAGACTTTCACTGTACAATATAAAACAAGAAAACTTGTGTACTAACGATCAAGGTCGCAACAATAGAAACTTTGCATTAAAATCAGAAGCAATCAAGATTTATCAAGTGGACTTCGATAATCTGGACACAAGCCAGTTTTATAAACTGTACAATCCAAAGATAGAGAATTTAAAAAGCAAGGTTCGTTCCGTTTAATGTGATAAGTAGAATTGTTGTATTAGAGTGTTTACAAGCCAGCTCATTGACCTTGCCAGGTAGTTTGGAATGTAGAATCCACGCAATAGTTAGCCGCTAGGAAAGGTTTATCGGAAAATAAACAAATTAAACTTGATAAACTGTACTTCCACAGCTGACACAATAATACGTAATAGTTAAGATATGAAGGAATATGTTTAAAAAATAGTATTGTAAGATTAGTTAGGTTTTTAATTGCAAGTCATTGTTTTTAAAGCCATAACTAGTATAAAATGAAATTGACGTGGTAAATATATAAAGGAAATGACAGCCATCAGTGTGGTGAATGATGTGTAATTTGACAAAATAAAAGTTAGTGTAAACAAAAGTGACTAATAAATTACTAATTGACTTGTGTTTGAAGTGTTTCAGGGTGAAAACTTCTCAAGAAACAAGAGAATAATAATAAGAAAATTTTGTAATAGAATAAGATAGTCTAAGTAATAATAAGATAAGGAATTGGTAAAAAACATTTTAACAAAGTAAAACATTTTTAACCTCTCAAACGGGGAAATTGCAACGGGGTGAAAGACCGTCGCAAGTGGGAAATAAGTAATTTCCTGTTTTTTAGAAATAAAGCTGTTTTTAAAATAAGCAAGTAGGGAATTATGCAATTATTATAGAGGGAAAAATTAAATAAAACAGTAAATAGAATAGTCATGCTAAATTAAAGAATGTTATAAAATAAAGTTGTAATAACTAACTAAATTTGAACATCGAGAGTGAAGCGAAAAAATTCTAAGTGCCTAAAAAAGCTATTTTTCGAACCAAACCACGTAGAACTTTCATCGACATTTCAAAAGAACCACAATAACCTAGAATGAACATTAAAGAAAACAGAATTCAAAAAACTTAAGAAACAAAAAAGTTACAGCCGTTTAAATAAAATAGACATTTTTCAGTGTTCTAAAATTAATTATCAAACTATGCAAGCTAAAACAGTTTCGTTGCCCGACTTGCCTGTACAAGGAATAAATCGAGCGATAGCAAACTTGCAGACGGGGTGCGGTAGGTTAAATTCACCGCTATATATACTTGGTCTCTAAGCTTTTAGAGACAGTCTGTAAAAATTTTCTAACACGAGGTGCCGCGGGACGCTATGCTGGACCGCGAGTAGAGACCGTCAGCAGGCCAGATGGACAATAACCTCAGCGCTTTCGACATCCAGGACCACCAAGGATGAAGGCTCCAGACTCAGCCTCCAGGACGCTCGAATAGAGGGAAACCACCACCGACGAACCAGGGATGGCGACTTCCGGTGTCCAAGGACCAGGGAATCCAGACGAGGGACCCCAAGGACCGGCAAGAACATCTTTGGCAAGTCATTTTCTTTATTCGAAATCAGTCACGTCAAATTTAGTTAGTTAATTTTATTAAATTCAAACAAATTTGCAAGCTTAAAACAATGACTTCACTCTTTATAAAATTTTAGTAAATTGTATGCTAAGTAAATGAATTTATGTGCTCAGAATATTTAAAATAATGAATATTAAAATTACAAAAGGTTTTGGCCATAAGCCGTTTATTTAAAGAAAATGAGAGATTCTCGAATATTATAAATTTAAAAATTAAAGGTTACAAAGTATGAATTTACCAATTCCATTTAGGAGATAAAATATTATTATTATGTGTAATTTTGAAAATAATTTTATGTTATGTCTATGTTATTAATCTATATGCAAAGTATAATTTTTCAAAGCATAAGAAACAAGAAGTAACTCAGAGAATTGTTTTGCTAATATAATTGTGTAATACTTTAAAAGATAAACTTTCTTTTTTATTTCAATAAATAGAGTTAAATATGTCATAAAAATCAAGATTATTTGCATTTCATCCTGTGTCAAATAACCAATAAAAACTGTTTAGCTTTTTCCAACTAATATAAAAATGATTATCAAATCAGTAAACAAATTTAATTAAATTTCATTAAATGGCAATAGATAAAGCCTAATGTTTTAAAGAGTTTCGCTCTACTAATTTCATGAACTAGTCTAAAGATTAGTTGGTTTTTTGTAATAAAAGTCCAGAGATTTATCTACTGGCAGATTGTGTTTAAGAGGACACAGGAGCCTTTTAAAATAGGTATTTTTAAACACAATCATATTTTGCACGTTCCCTTGCTGTTTCTGCAGATCATCATCAGGTGGTAAGACTCTGTGTTTATTATGTGTATTTTTCTAAATGTGTTTCTTTCCAGCTGACTATTAATTTGACATGTGTGACTATACTTAGACCAGACACAATTGATACACTAATTTAGGAGTGTTTATACGTATTTTAAATAGTAGTCAGCGGGAATAGGCTTGTTGTGGGTTTGGCCCTACGAGCAGGAAACATACACTTAACTCTGGGAGTTTAGCACGGTTTTACCAGCAGGGTGATAGGCAGATTTTTGGTTGTTTATAAATATGTTTTCTTGTAAACAATTAAATTCTAGTATTCTGCAAGAAAGGATTTAAATAACGCAAGCAGACGACCGCGTAGTGCTGCGGAGGTAGGGACGGTAGAGGTGGTGAGCTGGGGGGGACGTTGCAACACACACACAAACACACACACACACACACACACATATATACACACACACTCACACACCACACTCACACAAACACACACACACACACACACACATATACACACAAACTCACACACCACACTCACACACACACACACACACACACACACACACACACACACTCACATACATACACACACACACACACACACACACACACACACACATACACACACACACGTACACAAACACACACACACACACACACACACACACACACACACACATACATACACACACACACACGCACGCACACACACACACGCTCAAATATATCGTGATATTTCACATTCTCTTTATAAAGTTATTGTTGTTATTTGTAAACAGTTATTCCACCACAGTGCAAGATCACATAAAGTAAATATAATTGCACTCAGTGGTGGAATAGCTGTTCACAATAACTTTATAAAGAGAACGTGAAATATCACGATATATTTGAGTGTGTGTGTGTGTGCGTGCGTGTGTGTGTGTGTGTGTGTGCGTGTGTGGGTGCGTGCGTGTATATATATATATATATATATATATATATATATATATATATATATATATATATACACATAAATGACACTATATCATAAACAAAAACACTTAATTCATTTGACTTAATAAAACTTTTCAATCATGAATAGTATCCCCATTTTCAAAGCTGAAAGGTATAGTTGAAGACTAACAGCTATAATTTTTAACTAAGGCCTCCATATTCTGCCTAACAGCTCCAGTAGGAATAAAGCACTAGTTTGCGACTGACAGCTCTAGTTTACTAGTATAGAGTATGCGACTTACCGTTCTAGTTCACCTCTGACAACTCTAGTTTACGACTAACAGCTATAGGTTTTGACTAAGGCCTCCATTTTGTGCCTACCAGCTCCAGTAGGCCTAAAGCACTAGTTTGCGACTGACAGCTCTAGTTTACTAGTATAGAGTATGCGACTTACCGTTCTAGTTCACCTCTGACAACTCTAGTTTACGACTAACAGCTATAGGTTTTGACTAAGGCCTCCATTTTGTGCCTAACAGCTCCAGTAGGCCTAAAGCACTAGTTTGCGACTGACAGCTCTAGTTTACTACTTTAGAGTATGTGACTGACCGGTCTAGTTCACCTCTGACAACTCTAGTTTACGACTAACAGCTATAGGTTTTGACTAAGGCCTCCATTTTGTGTCTAACAGCTCCAGTAGGCCTAAGGCACTAGTTTGCGACTGACAGCTCTAGTTTACTAGTATAGAGTATGCGACTTACCGGTCTAGTTCACCTCTGACAACTCTAGTTTACGACTAACAGCTATAGGTTTTGACTAAGGCCTCCATTTTGTGCCTAACAGCTCCAGTAGGCCTAAAGCACTAGTTTGCGACTGACAGTTCTAGTTTACTACTATAGAGTATGTGACTGACCGGTCTAGTTCACCTCTGACAACTCTAGTTTACGACTAACAGCTATAGGTTTTGACTAAATCCTCCATTTTGTGCCTAACAGCTCCAGTAGGCCTAAAGCACTAGTTTGCGACTGACAGCTCTAGTTTACTACTATAGAGTATGTGACTGACCGGTCTAGTTCACCTCTGACAACTCTAGTTTACGACTAACAGCTATAGGTTTTGACTAAGGCCTCCATTTTGTGCCTAACAGCTCCAGTAGGCCTAAAGCACTAGTTTGCGACTGACAGCTCTAGTTTACTACTATAGAGTATGTGACTGACCGGTCTAGTTCACCTCTGACAACTCTAGTTTACGACTAACAGCTATAGGTTTTGACTAAGGCCTCCATTTTGTGTCTAACAGCTCCAGTAGGCCTAAGGCACTAGTTTGCGACTGACAGCTCTAGTTTACTAGTATAGAGTATGTGACTGACCGGTCTAGTTCACCTCTGACAACTCTAGTTTACGACTAACAGCTATAGGTTTTGACTAAGGCCTCCATTTTGTGCCTAAAAGCTCCAGTAGGCCTAAAGCACTAGTTTGCGACTGACAGCTCTAGTTTACTACTATAGAGTATGTGACTGACCGGTCTAGTTCACCTCTGACAACTCTAGTTTACGACTAACAGCTATAGGTTTTGACTAAGGCCTCCATTTTGTGCCTAACAGCTCCAGTAGGCCTAAAGCACTAGTTTGCGACTGACAGCTCTAGTTTACTACTATAGAGTATGCGACTTACCGGTCTAGTTCACCTCTGACAACTCTAGTTTACGACTAACAGCTATAGGTTTTGACTAAGGCCTCCATTTTGTGCCTAACAGCTCCAGTAGGCCTAAAGCACTAGTTTGCGACTGACAGCTCTAGTTTACTACTATAGAGTATGCGACTTACCGGTCTAGTTCACCTCTGACAACTCTAGTTTACGACTAACAGCTATAGGTTTTGACTAAGGCCTCCATTTTGTGCCTAACAGCTCCAGTAGGCCTAAAGCACTAGTTTGCCACTGACAGCTCTAGTTTACTACTATAGAGTATGTGACTGACCGGTCTAGTTCACCTCTGACAACTCTAGTTTACGACTAACAGCTATAGGTTTTGACTAAGGCCTCCATTTTGTGCCTAACAGCTCCAGTAGGCCTAAACCACTAGTTTGCGACTGACAGCTCTAGTTTACTACTATAGAGTATGTGACTGACCGGTCTAGTTCACCTCTGACAACTCTAGTTTACGACTAACAGCTATAGGTTTTGACTAAGGCCTCCATTTTGTGTCTAACAGCTCCAGTAGGCCTAAAGCACTAGTTTGCGACTGACAGCTCTAGTTTACTACTATAGAGTATGTGACTGACCGGTCTAGTTCACCTCTGACAACTCTAGTTTACGACTAACAGCTATAGGTTTTGACTAAGGCCTCCATTTTGCGCCTAACAGCTCCAGTAGGCCTAAAGTACTAGTTTGCGACTGACAGCTCTAGTTTACTACTATAGAGTATGTGACTGACTGGTCTAGTTCACCCCTGACAACTCTAGTTTACGACTAACAGCTATAGGTTTTGACTAAGGCCTCCATTTTGTGCCTAACAGCTCCAGTAGGCCTAAAGCACTAGTTTGCGACTGACAGCTCTAGTTTACTAGTATAGAGTATGCGACTTACCGGTCTAGTTCACCTCTGACAACTCTAGTTTACGACTAACAGCTATAGGTTTTGACTAAGACCTCCATTTTGTGCCTAACAGCTCCAGTAGGCCTAAAGCACTAGTTTGCGACTGACAGCTCTAGTTTACTACTATAGAGTATGTGACTGACCGGTCTAGTTCACCTCTGACAACTCTAGTTTACGACTAACAGCTATAGGTTTTGACCAAGGCCTCCATTTTGTGCCTAACAGCTCCAGCAGGCCTAAAGCACTAGTTTGCGACTGACAGCTCTAGTTTACTAGTATAGAGTATGCGACTTACCGGTCTAGTTCCCCTCTGACAACTCTAGTTTACTACTAACAGCTATAGGTTTTGACTAAGGCCTCCATTTTGCGCCTAACAGCTCCAGTAGGCCTAAAGTACTAGTTTGCGACTGACAGCTCTAGTTTACTACTATAGAGTATGTGACTGACTGGTCTAGTTCACCTCTGACAACTCTAGTTTACGACTAACAGCTATAGGTTTTGACCAAGGCCTCCATTTTGTGCCTAACAGCTCCAGCAGGCCTAAAGCACTAGTTTGCGACTGACAGCTCTAGTTTACTACTACAGAGTATGTGACTGACCTGTCTAGTTCTCCTCTGACAACTCTAGTTTACGACTAACAGCTATAGGTTTTGACTAAGGCCTCCATTTTGTGCCTAACAGCTACAGTAGGCCTAAAGCACTGGTGCGACTGACAGCTCTATTTTACGACTAGTTTACAACTATAGAGTATATATATATATATATATATATATATATATATATATATATATATATATATATATATATATATATATATGTAGTTTAGTTAAGTTCGATATCTTAAGTTTATGTAATTTTTTTTTTTTATTTATTTATTTCTAGCTATGAAATAGTTGTCTCAGTCCTAAAAGTGCTTGACTTTGAACATAATGATACTGAGTTCGAATCTGACCTAGACCTTCAAATTTTTATAATTTAAAAACAATTCAATGACTAAAAGTTGGAATTTTAGTTAAAGTAATTTTATTATATCATGGACTATCATCTTTACACTGATAAATTTGTAAAAGTAATTTTCAAATTTTATCGAGTATTGCTTTTGTTAACCGTGTCTGAGTCTCGACAATGCGTCTACTCCTTTCACATAACCCTCAAAAGCCAAAGCTGCGGCGGGGTACAATACTTTATCCTTAAATCCTCTCCTTTCGCGGTCCATTGTTTCCTCTTCCGAAACCGATGCTGCCGTTGCCATGGCAACGAGAACAAACAGGACAATCAGGGTGGTAGTTTTGAACATATTATAGGCCTGAAACAAACATAGGCTTCGGAATCAGTGTTTTTATACATGTAATTGTAAAAGTGTAGGAGACCATATACGTAAACTTATTATTTTATTAAATATGATTTTTTAGTCTATACTTATTAAATTAGATGAATATTTATATATATACATACATATATATATATATATATATATATATATATATATATATATATATATATATATATATATACATATATATATATATATATATATATACGTATATATATAAATATATATATATATATATATACATATATATATATATATATATATATATATACATATATATATATATATATATATATATATATATATATATATATATATATATATATATATATACATATATACATATACGTAAACTTATTATTTTATTAAATATGATTTTTTAGTCTATACTTATTAAATTAGATGAATATATATATATATATATATATATATATATATATGTGTGTGTGTGTGTGTGTGTGTGTATCACATATTATGTATTATATACTAGGCATTATAGCATGTATTCATTAATGCGTTTACAAACAAAATCTCACCTCTCTCTCGTACAGACACACACTTACACGCGCGCACACACATACTTATACATAAACACACAACACCTATGTATTTCTGTTAGAATATTAGGATGTATTTACGATGTTGCATGCTTTCAGCCTATCGGCTATATTTGGCGGAATCACTTGTCAAGCATGCGAGTATAGCGAATATACAAATGTACTTGATAATGCTGCCTGTTGAATCCACCTTGAGTAATTGCATGTATTATTTTGGAATTTTTTTCCATGTTATTGAATTACTAGCAGAATGGATATTTAAAATAACAAGTTCTCCAAAAGAGGAGAGTAGTCACGGTAGCCTATTGCTTTAAATCTGAGATGTTAAAGTTCCGCACATATAACCACGGTAGCCTATTGCTTTAAACCTGAGATGTTAAAGTTCCTCACATATAACCAAGGTAGCCTATTGCTTTAAATCTGATACGTTAAAGTTCCTCACATATAACCAAGGTAGCCTATTTCTTTAAATCTGAGATGTTAAAGTTCCTCACATGTAATCATGGTAGCCTATTGCTTTAAATCTGAGATGGTAAAGTTCCTCACATATAATCACGGTAGCCTATTGCTTTAAATCTGAAATATTAAAGTTCCTCTCATGTAACCACGGTAGTCTATTGCTTTAAATCTGAGGTGGTAAAGTTCCTCACATGTAATCACGGTAGCCTATTGCTTTAAATCTGAGATGTTACAGTTCCTCACATATAACCACGGTAGCCTATTGCTTTAAATCTGAGATGTTACAGTTCCTCACATATAACCACGGTAGCCTATTGCTTTAAATCTGAGATGTTACAGTTCCTCACATATAACCACGGTAGCCTATTGCTTTAAATCTGAGATGTTACAGTTCCTCACATATAACCACGGTAGCCTATTGCTTTAAATCTGAGATGTTACAGTTCCTCACATATAACCACGGTAGACTATTGCTTTAAATCTGAGATGTTACAGTTCCTTACATATAACCACGGCAGCCTATTGCTTTAAATCTGAGATGTTACAGTTCCTCACATATAACCACGGTAGCCTATTGCTTTAAATCTGAGATGTTACAGTTCCTCACATATAACCACGGTAGACTATTGCTTTAAATCTGAGATGTTACAGTTCCTTACATATAACCACGGCAGCCTATTGCTTTAAATCTGAGATGTTAAAGCTCCTCACATTTAACCACGGTAGCCTATTGCTTTAAATCTGAAATATTAAAGTTCCTCACATGTAACCACGGTAGCCTATTGCTTTAAATCTGAAATATTAAAGTTCCTCACATATAACCACGGTAGCCTATTGCTTTAAATCTGAGATGTTAAAGCTCCTCACATGTAACCACGGTAGCCTATTGCTTTAAATCTGAAATAATAAAGTTCCTCACATATAACCACGGTAGCCTATTGCTTTAAATCTGAGATGTTACAGTTCCTCACATATAAATACGGTAGCCTATTGCTTTAAATCTGAGATGTTACAGTTCCTTACATATAACCACGGCAGCCTATTGCTTTAAATCTGAGATGTTAAAGCTCCTCACATGTAACCACAGTAGCCTATTGCTTTAAATCTGAAATATTAAAGTTCCTCACATGTAACCACGGTAGCCTATTGCTTTACATCTGAGATGTTACAGTTCCTCACATATAACCACGGTAGCCTATTGCTTTAAATCTGAGATGTTACAGTTCCTCACATATAACCACGGTAGCCTATTGCTTTAAATCTGAGATGTTAAAGCTCCTCACATGTAACCATGGTAGCCTATTGCTTTAAATCTGAAATATTAAAGTTCCTCACATGTAACCACGGTAGCCTATTGCTTTAAATCTGAAATATTAAAGTTCCTCACATATAACCACGGTAGCCTATTGCTTTAAATCTGAGATGTTAAAGCTCCTCACATGTAACCACGGTAGCCTATTGCTTTAAATCTGAGATGTTAAAGCTCCTCACATGTAACCATGGTAGCCTATTGCTTTAAATCTGAAATATTAAAGTTCCTCACATGTAACCACGGTAGCCTATTGCTTTAAATCTGAAATATTAAAGTTCCTCACATATAACCACGGTAGCCTATTGCTTTAAATCTGAAATATTAAAGTTCCTCACATATAACCACGGTAGCCTATTGCTTTAAATCTGAGATGTTAAAGCTCCTCACATGTAACCACGGTAGCCTATTGCTTTAAATCTGAAATATTAAAGTTCCTCACATGTAACCACGGTAGCCTATTGCTTTAAATCTGAAATATTAAAGTTCCTCACATATAACCACGGTAGCCTATTGCTTTAAATCTGAGATGTTAAAGTTCCTTAGATATAACCACGGTAGCCTATTGTTTTAAATCTGAAATATTAAAGTTCAGACGGTTAGTGAAGTTTTATCACTTTGAAATCATACTTTATAATTGACAGATTATTATTTTGTGTTTCAAAAACAGTGTACTGACGCTGCCAGGTAGTTCTTTGATGGTTTACAAAATTTCGTTCTAAAACAGTTACATTAAATAAAAGATGGTTTAACCGACAAATTAGAAAATATAATGGATTGTCGAACATCAAGTAGCAAAGTATACAAGAGTATACGGCACCTATCGTAACTGGTGACTTTTGAGCTGCTTGAACTATTAGCGTGAAGGAAAACATGTTTAGCTGAGGACTAAATAATAGTGATCTGTTAACTTTTTTACTTCCCAAAATTCTTCAAAATATTTACCTTTATTTCTTTACTTTTACTAAGACCTTTTAGAAAATAATAGTATACCGTGATTGTGTTGGCTTACGCACATATTTTGTACGAGACAGATTTAAAAAAAATAAAACTTTAAAGTTTTTTTATTAAATATGTAGTAAAGCTAAATTACAATAAAAAATATGATATAGTTACAAATTAATTCTTCTAATTTGATGCTCGTTTTATATTTTTGTATATTTGGTACCCTGTAGAAATTACATATCACGTGGCTAAATAGATTTCGTCCTCTTTCTACAAATATATTTGCCTAATAATTTTGTTATAAATAAATTATTTTACGACATTTATGGAAATCACTAGAGCCACAGTGAAATAGTAAAATGTTTCTAAAGTTCATGTTCATGGATACTAAATGATCAATTGTGCAATGCAATTGCACTATCTAGAAAATAGTTTTATAAAATTAACTTGGATATATATAAAACAATTAAAATTTTCATTGAAGATACTTACCTTTACACACTCAGCAATAAAATTGTCTGCTGAGTTTAGCTAGCGGTATTTATAGTTACCTGCCCCCCCCCCCCCCATGAGCATATTTCCAATTACTTTAGATAATTTTCACTAAATATGAGTAAATATAATTATAATATAAAGTGAATCCATTTGCGTGTAATTAATACAACTGAAGAGAAAATATATCATGCATCTACATGTTCCTATGTACTCGAAACTGCGTTCAATTTATTACAGATAGTTTTATTGTTTTTGTTGCCATTACTTACAAAGCTTTGTACACGTGTAATTAGTCAAACGTCTAAGTTTCATGTGCATAATATATTTAATTGGAATTATTAAATTTACTCTTGTTTACATTTTAATAATATTTTATCGTTTTTTTTACTAATTTTGATGATATTATTTTTAGTTTTATTATTTGTAAATTTTTTTAATTTGGATTTTCAATTATTATTATTTTATCAGACGTTTTTGGCCTTTTTACATTCTTTGTTCAAAAGTACACATTTTAATCAATATGTACTGTTTAATTAAACGGAAAACACATTATAACTTATAATTTTGTAAGAATAATTTATTATATACGATTTATTCCTATTTTGGCCTAGTTTTTGAGAAACCATTTGCAGTATGCTGAATACCGAAGCATTTATCTTCGTTTATACTTAAATCAGGTTCTTTGTTTAATGCTTTCACAGCAGTTTCTTATAATATTACATTCATCATATCGTTACTCTGTAGGTTATGAATTCATACAAATAGAAAATACGGTTTACTCAATAAATCATTCATTTTTTTATTATTATTTTCCCAAACATTCAATCCTTATTAATGAAGCACTACTGCGCCCTTCCTCCTGAGAAAACCACCCACTCCGACTTCACCATCGTGTTGGTAAACATTGGCACCGCCACCTCCGATTTGACTAATTACTTTTTTGACTGCATCTCCTATTTTATTGAAGATACTCTTCGGACTTCTTTCTGCCCTTTCGCCTTCTTCAGCTGTAGCTACTCCAAGTAGGACTACAACGGCTACGAGAACTAGCGTGACCTTCATTCTGGAATCTGAGGGTAAATAATATATACTTGGACATTTTTATAAAGAACAGTGTACGATGGATATTAAAATGTATCAAACAAGATATTAGGCCATATTATAGAGACGGTCATATGTCTCTTACAGAGACGTTTTATTGAATTTTTTTCAAATAGTACATAAAAACAGAAATTTTAATATGGCGAACACGTAAACAAAAATTAAATATTTTGTACTTAACGTTAGCAGAGAAGAAAACGAATGTATTGCTACTAAAACAACAAACAATACTCAGTTAATATCAAATAATACTTAGTTGAAAATGCTATTCACCAACTAACTAATTGTACGAGTTGGAACAAATAATTATTCTAATCAACGTGTCTAAATTTTAAAAGGTAAAATAATCGAAGAACTGTCCTAGAGGTTTGTGCTATATTATTTTTCTATTGAAAGAACACATAATAATAATAATAATCATAATATACTGTTTACTACCATTAACCCTTATGTCTCTATTCTTTTGAGTACAGCTCTCAAACACAACTGCCATGCTGGTCATATGAGCCGTGTATAATATTATCAAATACAGATATCTTACCATTAGTACTAAATAAGGGCTGAGATTCCAGGTTTTAGTTTAATTTTGTATAGACAAATTTATTTGATAATTTTTATACTAAATAAAAAAATTTAAAAAGAAAACAGAACCTACTTCAAAAAAAGAAACCGAGTATATAGTTTTTACTTACTAAAATGTAAAAAAATAGTTTTTTAATAACGAGACCATATGTCATATATAATAATCATGCAATATCTTAAAAAAATATACAATATTGCTCGTTAATAATTATTAGGAAAAAACTTCTATACACATAAAAATAATAATTTTAAAAAATTGAGCATTGATAGTAAAGTTACGTTTAATGAATTTATCTCTTGATATTTATTAAAGTAATGAAATTTTTACCTGTGGATTATAGAATATCTTGATTATGGTAAATGAACAGAATTCTATTTTCATGTATTTATTTGGCTTATATCGTTCGAGTTATATCAGTTCGGGTGACCATCGAAAAAGCCTCTTTCATGAGGACAATTCATTGTATACTCATTTTGACTATGTTAAAAAAATTCAATGCAAAATTTATTATTTTTTAAAACTGTTAAATAGCGCATTTTTGTCCCCAAATCAGACGGATTGGGATGCAACTATAAAAGGATCACCGGGAAGAATTCTTCTTTTACTTGCAAGCAAAATCACTTTGATCGGTTAAATACTTTCAGAGTTTTTGTGGAACAAACATAATAATACATACGGGTCGAATACAGAACCTTCTTCTTTTTTAATATCGGTTAAAAATAACCGAAGTATCAGTAATCAATACATATTGTTTTTTGATTATATCTTACAAACATTGTAAGATGGGTAATGTTTGTCATAGAAATGTATTGATTTCATATGAAACATAGCTTTTTTGCGTTGTAACCGCTTTATATACTTTGTTTACTCCCTATGAGCCATCTATTCATATTGAAATGAAAATATCGCCAATATAATTAAAATCAGTTTAATATAAACCTCTCTGTATTTAGTTAAATGTAAAAGATAAACATTCCAAATGATACTCCTGGAAACTCTTTGACTAACATTTTGTATCGAGAAGTTTGTTAATATTGCTTTAGATTTCTCATAAGTTTTAGTGTGAAAAGCTTATCAATTTAGGTTTTTTGAAAATATTAATTTTTGTCAGCATTTAAAAATATTTATGTTTAAAAGTAAAGTTCTAAATTGCAAATAAAAATAAATTAAACTAGCTGTAAAATTGAAATTATTTTAAAATCTGTACATTGGACTGACTTGAATATGTACACATATAGTTAATACATATGTACTGCATGCATTTTATAAGTAAGACAATATGTATTTCTGCAAATCATGCTTCATTAATTATATTGGTAGAAATAAATGATTCTAGAAATATACTGATAAGTACAACATGATATTCTATATACCTGCTACAAATCTAAATTCTACATTCTACAGTTTTCATAAAAACCTAATAACAATTAGTTAATTATTACTATATAAAATTATATAATATGTGAATTAAATAATACTTATAAATAACTTTCTTTCGTGGATATTGTGTGTGTGTGTGTGTGTGTGTTTGTGTGTGTGTGTGTGTGTGTGTAAGGTTTTCTTCATTCCGAACAAAAACTATACTATATGACTTACATATTGCCAAACGTTGAACACGAAGATTTGACACAATGTAGAGACGTTTAAAACCTTGCTAATTTATATCAGAACACTCTCAAATATTATTGACTTTGCAGTTGTTAATTAATTAATGATTGCTAATATATGACGTTATCATAATTTAATGTGTTTATTAAGTAATTAATTCAAGTAACATATTTTGTCACGTTAATCAATTTCGAAACTATATTAAATGAATTGCATAAATAAACAAATTTAAAGTATAAATAGGTGGCAATTAATTTTTCTTTAAATATTATTTGACAAACGCTTTTATATCTTTAAGCAAAATACAAGTCCTTTCATAGTAAACTCTTTAAAAATTAGGTATTAGAGCGAACCCCGGGGCTCAGCAATCTATTATTCCAAGTAATTAAATATGTTTGTCTATTATTGTATGTAAGAGTACTGGCTATATTGTAGAGTGTACGTCTCATATGTGTGTATTTACGTGTCTATGCAGGGGAGAAACAAAGGGAAAGCCTAACGTCGATATCATGACAATAACTGAAGCATTGACTTGTGTCGTCAATGTGTTGTAGCAAGCAATTGCCAAAGAATAACTAACGTATATATTCTCGTATTTAACACTTCTCTAAAAGTCCAAGCCTTTGATATCCGGAGAGAACAACTGCTTTTGCAAACCTCTTCATGCACATCGGACATGACTATCTACAAACGCCTATAACGGTTGGCTTGTGAGATACCAGTACTTGCATACAACACGGGTGAGGTGCCAGCAGCCAATGACAGCTGACTACAGCAATCGATCAATTGCTTATCTCTTCTTCCTTTTAATTGAATGGGCGACACTGAACGAAAAGATGGCCGAAAGCTAATTTTCGCTAAGGCAATGTAATTGAAAAAAAGAATTCAAATATATTGGAACAAGAAAATCAGTACTTTTGAACAATTTCTGTTTAAAACTAGTTTTGATACTCTGTTACTTACGTCATGATACTAGCCTTGTTGGTAGTCCCAGAATTTGCGCGCGCACGTGTGTGTGTGTGTGGGAGGGTGTGTGTGTGTGTGTGTGTGTGTGTGTGTGTGTGTGTGTGTGTGTGTGTGTGTGTGTGTGTGTGTGTGTGTGTGTGTGTCTGTGTGTGTGAGTGTGTGTGCGTGTATGTATTTGTGTGTGTTGTGTGTGTGTGTGTGTGTGTGTGTGTGTGTGTGTGTGTGTGTGTGTGTGTGTGTGTGTGTGTGTGTGTGAGTGTGGGTGGGTGGATGGGTGTGTGTGCGGAGGGGGGATTTGCGCGCGCACGTGTGTGTGTTGTGTGTGTGTGTGTGTGTGTGTGTGTTTGTGTGTGTTTGTATGTGTGTGTGTGGGTGGGTGTGTGTATGTGTGTGTTTGTATGTGTGTGTGTGTGTGGGTGTGTGTATGTGTGTGTTTGTATGTGTGTGTGTGTGTGTGGGTGTGTGGGTGTGTGTATGTGTGTGTGTGTGGGTGTGTGTATGTGTGTGTGTGTGGGTGTGTGTATGTGTGTGTTTGTATGTGTGTGTGTGTGTGTGGGTGTGTGGGTGTGTGTATGTGTGTGTGTGTGTGGGTGTGTGTATGTGTGTGTGTGTGGGTGTGTGTATGTGTGTGTGTGTGGGTGTGTGTATGTGTGTGTGTGTATGTGTGTGTATGTGTGTGTATGTGTGTGTGTGGGTGTGTGTGTGTGTGGTTTTGTGTGGGTGTGTGGGTGGCTGGGTGGATTGTTTTCAAGTAATATTCCATTCACTATTTGAATAAAATATTTTTCTTTCGCTGTCTCTTATTTTTTGTCTGAAAAAAAAGATTTGTAGAAGTAAAATTTGTGGAACATTTACATTTTAGTTTTTACAAATAACAACTACAAAATGAAATCAATTAGTGGGGTAATTTTTTCAAAGGTATTGTTACTAAGAAACTGCGATAAGCACAATTATCTTCAAATGCGGAGTCTCGGTAATTTAACACGTTAGTTCAATCCTTTAATATTTCTCTTTTAATAACTGAAAATTAGTTAAACCATAAAACGAAGACCATTATTATATTACCAATAACAATATTACCGAAGAAAATTCTGAATTAAACGTAAAGTAGTCAAGGATACTATAAAAAGCTCATATGGGGCCAATAAATGATCCCTAGTGCATTGACAACGTATTTACAATTTGCTACGGAAAATGTAAAATGGGACTGAAGTATGAATGTAGAATAGCAAAATAGGTTTTATCGATATCGATGTACTATGATAAAATACTAGTTTGTGTGTGTTTAAAACTTCAAAGTAGTTGAGATATGTTTGCGTTTTTGTTTTAACTTGATTTAGTCTAGTTTTTGTCCATTTACAAATATAATATTCCTAATTTCGTAAATCTTAAGAAAGAAATTGAAAGCTGTAGGGCATAAATTCTATCTAAGTTATAGAAAAGACTGTATTTATTATTTTTTTTATCAAAATATGAAATATTATAATTTTCAATGATCATTTTGTTACTTAAATATAGATATTACGTGCGTATAGTTTACACAATGTCACTGTCTTTCATACTACCAGCGTTTTTTAAACGACGTCATTATTGGGTGACGTTTCCGGTTATATAAATACCCTACATGCTCAAATTACATTTCAACATATAATACGCGTTCTGTCTACAGTTATTTAGGCTTTCTCTATACATTATGTGTAGATTATACTTTTTTAGTATACATTTATGTGTATTATATTAACTGTACACATAAACTTACAAAAGAATTATGGAATAAATTACTTACATTTATTGTATATTATAAATGCTTTAGGGGAAACCGTGTAGAATTTTATCGTATGGAATTATTGTGATAGAGCTATGTTACAATTGTATACAAAATGAAACTAACAAAAAACATTAACATTACTATTTCAAAATAAATAAAAATTTCAAATAGACGTTTTCAAAACTATACGCGAAAATAATTGAAATAAATATAAACCACAATATATTAAGGTAAAATAGAATGCATCTTAAAAATCTACAATGTCAATTTCAGAAGTGTTTATGAATTCACACTTAATAACTGACTACATATATATATATATATATATATATATATATATATATATATATATATATATATATAACTAAATGGATGCATTAAAATCAATAATT
>JBAIZL010000004.1:868989-918989 GCA_036971475.1 Prosapia bicincta | reverse complement strand
TAATTTAATTATTGAATCAATATTTGATAAAACAATTAACTTCAATTTTCATCCACTATATGTTAGGCAAAATGTATATGAACTTGATTAGATTATTAAAATTATTTTAATAACGATTGAACATTTGTACAAGATGTATAGCAGGAGAGTGTGGACTAATCGAAGGAATTTTAAAAAAATGTAGCAGTAATTAATGGCTCGAAATAAAATGTCTGGGGTGTGTAAATACCCCTTAGAGCCACCAAATGTATCTTTATTTGTGAACGTATACAATAGAACATTTTTATCTTTTAATTAAAAGAAACAAAACAATTTCACTTATCATAAAGTGAAACTTCACTTTTCGTAAAGTCAATTATTTAGAAGAGGAGCAAACGATATTCTTGTATAACTTCCAAATTTGTTACATTTTGCATGTTTGAAATATAAACAATTTGGGAGTGAATTTCAATGGCACACAAAGTTCTCATCACCTGTGGTATTTGTATTGCGTAAATAATTCAAAAATGTCTATATATTTATTCTAATAACCTCAGTGGAACAAGATTTGTGTGTGTTTACTTTGGCTGATGCGAAAGTTTTTTTGAACAACCTTTGCAAGTTATGAACCGAACGTTTGTTCTCCTTAAGGGTATCTGGTAGGATTTCCTAAAATCAATTTCCCCCTTAACGTAACACATATAAGGTGAACTAAGCTTTTCATCCTAATCTTCATCCATAACTCTGTTCAAGACATCTTCTGTACCATTATTTTCTTTTACTTTTCAATAATTCCAACAAAAACTTTTAATTTTATTTGTAACTTATATTCTAAGCTTTACTTATTTTCAATTTCCGATTTTATTTACTACTATTAAATGTGTACAACTTTATATGAAATTTTCCAGAGTTTCTCTTGTCAGTTAAAACTGGAGTGGATAACTATTCCAATCCAGTAGTAAATGTTTGTGTGCTATTTTGGGTCGGTATGACTTATGACCTTTCACACACACGTCACCACTGATACCAGTCAAGTAGCAGAGATGTGTATTGGGACGTTATTTTTTTATATGAATTGAATTTGAATTTTTTTAATTCTACCTGGTTTACAATAGTTTTTTGATTATATGTTTCCTATAAATGAATCCATATATCCATATCCATATATTAAAAATAGAATTTTTTTATATAAAAATATTTAAATTAGTAACACATTTATCTGTAAACAATGTCTGAGCAAGAGTGAACAAATACGAGATCGAAAGGGACAATGAAAGTGTTTTAGGATGATCTCTTATATTTGTTTTCTATATATCCCCTTAAACACGCTATAATGCCTATAAGATATTCTTTAAGAATATTTATACTTTAAAAGCTATTTAAAAGTGGATTACAATAGTAACTGCAGTGCTTAGAAGCAATATTTAAAGGTGCTTGGCTTTGTAAAAAAAAAACATTTGCTTTTCTAAATATTATTTTGAATAATTTAAGATGTGCTTCTATATTTTTTAGCACAAATGACAGCTTATAATTTAATAGTTGTGTTTAATGAACACTTGTTCTTTCAGTTGTCTGTTATACTATGTATACACCAATATATTAATATATATTACATTAATGTACATTAATACAAAGATGTAAGTTAGCACGTTTTGTTTTTGAATATTTTTAATTCACCTGGATTACAATAGTTTAATGACGATATGTTTCCTATACATGAAGTAGTTTTAATAGATATTTTGTTATTTCTTGTGTGAAACAATGTTTAAATTAGTAACACAATTTGCTGTGTACAATGTCTGAGCCAGAGCGTGAACAAATACGACGCTTACTTGCCGAGACCGAGAGGGACAATGAAAGAGTTTCAGGTTTCCCTAACACGTGACCTAACGCAATATTATGTTATATATTACTTTTGTGCTAAAATAAAAAATGATTTTCTCCACATTTGTTTTCTATATATCCCCTTAAACATGCTACAATGCCTATAAGATATTTTTTAAAAATATTTATATGTTAAAGTTATTTAAAAGTGGACTACAATAGTAATCCGCGCGATCACTAAGGTGCTTAGAAGCAATGTTTAAAGGTGCTTGGCTTTGTAAATAAACAATTGCTTTCCTAATTATTATTTTGAATAATTTAAGATGTGCTTCTATATTTTTTAGTACAAATGACAGCTTATAATTTAACAGTTGTGTTTAACGATCTCTCGTTCTTTCAGCTGTCTGTTATACTATGTATACGCCAATTAATTAATATATATTACATTATTGTAAACATAAACCAGATGCTTTCGTATTAATTATATCCAATCAAAATGTATCAGTTTGGATGATGAGTGGGGGTTATTAAGCATATAAATACGCAATACATTTCTGGTAAAACTACTGGTAACCATATTAACCTGCAAATCTCCGAGGTAAGTCTTGTTTGGTATAATATTGGTTTGCTCTTTTAAGGTTACTTTACAATTCTATCTATTACCTTATACTCTCCTTAAATATATCTTGTACAAATTTTCAATCATTGGTAAACAACTTTTTATCCATACACTCAAGTTCAAATACATTCTTTTAAACTTGTAGTGGATGACACTTGATATTGATAAAGATTAATTCAAATAATGATCCATTAGTTAACTTTATTTATGAATTAGTTTAAGTTTAATTTGCGAGAAAAACTTTCATTAAAATGGGCCAGGTATGCAATATAGTTTTTTCGTCCCTTAAAATAAGCTTAAAATAAGTGACAGCCCTACCATATATCATCCCCAACAAATGATTTAATGATAAGGTTGTGTGGTAGTACAACTGTTTTAACGCGTAGGCTATGCGACTTTATTTTTATAATAATTATTCAATAAAACGTGACTAAAATAAAAATTTTCATTGTTGAACAAAGCAGAAATTTATATAATAATTTTTTATCATAATATTTGTTCGTAATAAATATATATATAGTTTATGACTAGATTTCACATTACATATTATATAATAACATAAAATAACTTTTTCCGAAAAATAACTACTAAAGAATTTCAAAACATAATAATGAACATATGATGATCACCAACTCAGCATCATTTCTTATACTATACGTTTTGTATCGTCATAGACACTAACAATGATAACTTTGCCGTCGAAACTATTAAGAGTTCATACATTATTTATTGCAAGTTGGCGTTTGATGTTATTTAATTATTTAAAATAGCTCTAAAATTATTATTTTATAAATTTATAGTCATTAGCTTTATAACTTTCCTAAACTGATTTCTATATAATTGCACTGCCACATCGTTATGTTTGATTGTGAAAGATAATTTATCTAGAATTATTATTGAACATTTTATTTATTTTAAAAATTTTCATTGAAGAAAAAATTTAGGTTTTTAATAATATAAATTTTAATAAATTCCAATTACAAACATATATGTTTATTGATCAAATAAAATTTAAAAATTCAATTAGAAAAATGACTTATTGGGTATTTAGTTATGAATTCTGTTTATAATCTATTTATTCAAGCTATTTTTATAATGTAGTTAAATGTTTATTTTTACTCGTTTAATAATTTAGAACTAATTTTACAGTATTTCACAATATTTTACATTTATTATTCGTTGTTCATTTCAAAATGTGAAAACACGTCTTGTACAAGCAATACACATGTTCCAGTTGTTAGAGAATTAAGTATCTTTTATGAAGAACTGCACAATATTTTTTATATGAATGAGCGAAGCTATTTAATATTGAAAACACGTTTTCCTTTTGAACCGTCAAATAATTTTGTTTTGATTTCCTTTTTATTTTGCAGTCATGTTGAAAATAACTTTCCTCGCCTTACTTGTGTCCTTCATCGCCATAACCACAATTATGGCAGAAGAAGAGACTGAGAGTCGCCAGGTACGATCTCCGGGACTTGGAGGTTTATTGAAAAACATAGGAGGTAAGATCGTTGGAGGACTGAAGAAAATCCCGGGTGTGGGCTTCGATTACAAAAAAAAGGACGGACACTACAGCTTTGACACAGAAATCAGAGCTCCTATGTAAAGCTGAAGTGAGAAACAATAAATAACTGTTTACATAGATCTATAACGTATTTGTACTTGCAGTACCTCAGCTTCTCTTTATTTCCTTCCTGTAATATAAGGATATTGGGTCTAACATTACTGGTTACATTAATTAAAATGAAAAAGAATGGGTTTAAAATATAGAACAACTAAATAAAGTTGTTCACGATTTCCTTACTAAGTTTTCAATCAGAAAAAGGTTTTCCAAATTGAGCTTGGCCGGAGTTAATGTCGAGGCTCGGAGGGGCATTGCCGGCCAAACGTTAGGTTTAGTCAGGCTTATTTATGGACTTATAAATATGGAAAAATCGAAAAATAAAACATTTTGAGTTTTGCAAATTGAGCATGGCCGGAGTTAATGTCGAGGCACGGAGGGGCATTGCCGGCCAAACGTTAGGTTTAGTCTGGCTTATTTATGGACTTATAAATATGGAAAAATCGAAAAATAAAACATTTTGAGTTTTGCAAATTGAGCATGGCCGAAGTTAATGTCGAGGCTCGGAGGGGCATTGCCGGCCAAACGTTAGGTTTAGTCAGGCTTATTTATGGACTTATAAATATGGAAAAATCGAAAAATAAAACATTTTAAGTTTTCCAAATTGAGCATGGCCGGAGTTAAGGTCGAGGCAAGGAGGGGCATTGCCGGAAAAACGTTAGGTTTAGTCTGGCTTATTTATGGACTTATAAAGACGGAAAAATCAAAAAAAAAACAATTTTGAGTTTTGCAAATTGAGCATGGCCGGAGTTAAGGTCGAGGCACGGAGGGGCATTGCCGGCCAAACGTTAGGTTTAGTCAGGCTTATTTATGGACTTATAAATACGGAAAAATCGAAAAATAAAACATTTTGAGTTTTGCAAATTGAGCATGGCCGGAGTTAAGGTCGAGGCACGGAGGGGCATTGCCGGCCAAACGTTAGGTTTAGTCAGGCTTATTTATGGACTTATAAATATGGAAAAATCGAAAAATAAAACATTTTGAGTTTTGCAAATTGAGCATGGCCGGAGTTAATGTCGAGGCACGGAGGGGCATTGCCGGCCAAACGTTAGGTTTAGTCTGGCTTATTTATGGACTTATAAATATGGAAAAATCGAAAAATAAAACATTTTGAGTTTTGCAAATTGAGCATGGCCGAAGTTAATGTCGAGGCTCGGAGGGGCATTGCCGGCCAAACGTTAGGTTTAGTCAGGCTTATTTATGGACTTATAAATATGGAAAAATCGAAAAATAAAACATTTTGAGTTTTGCAAATTGAGCATGGCCGGAGTTAAGGTCGAGGCACGGAGGGGCATTGCCGGCCAAACGTTAGGTTTAGTCAGGCTTATTTATGGACTTATAAATACGGAAAAATCTTAAAATAAAACATTTTGAGTTTTGCAAATTGAGCATGGCCGGAGTTAAGGTCGAGGCACGGAGGGGCATTGCCGGCCAAACGTTAAGTTTAGTCTGGCTTATTTATGGACTAATAAATCCGGAAAAATCTTAAAATAAAACATTTAGAGTTTTGCAAATTGAGCATGGCCGGAGTTAAGTTCCAGGCACGGAGGGGCATTGCCGGCCAAACGTTAGGTTTAGTCAGGCTTATTTATGGACTAATAAATCCGGAAAAATCTTAAAATAAAACATTTTGAGTTTTGCAAATTGAGCATGGCCGGAGTTAAGGTCGAGGCACGGAGGGGCATTGCCAGCCAATCGTTAGGTTTAGTCAGGCTTATTTATGGACTAATAAATCCGGAAAAATTGAAAAATAAAACATTTTGAGTTTTGCAAATTGAGCATGGCCGGAGTTAAGGTCGAGGCACGGAGGGGCATTGCCAGCCAAACGTTAGGTTTAGTCAGGCTTATTTATGGACTAATAAATCCGGAAAAATCTTAAAATAAAACATTTTGAGTTTTGCTAATTGAGCATGGCCGGAGTTAAGTTCGAGGCACGGAGGGGCATTGCCGGCCAAACGTTAGGTTTAGTCTGGCTTATTTATGGATTTATAAATAGGGAAAAATCGAAAAATAAAACATTTTGAGTTTTGCACATTGAGCATGGCCGGAGTTAAAGTCGAGGCAAGGAGTGGCATTGCCGGCCAAACGTTAGGTTTAGTCAGGCTTATTTATGGACTTATAAATACGGAAAAATCGAAAAATAAAACATTTTGAGTTTTGCAAATTGAGCATGGCCGGAGTTAAGGTCGAGGCACGGAGGGGCATTGCCAGTCAAACGTTAGGTTTAGTCAGGCTTATTTATGGACTAATAAATCCGGAAAAATCTTAAAATAAAACATTTTGAGTTTTGCAAATTGAGCATGGCCGGAGTTAAGTTCGATGCACGGAGGGGCATTGCCGGCCAAACGTTAGGTTTAGTCAGGCTTATATATGGACTTATAAATACGGAAAAATCGAAAAATAAATAAAACATTTAGAGTTTTGCAAATTGAGCATGGCCGGAGTTAAGTTCGAGGCACGGAGGGGCATTGCCGGCCAAACGTTAGGTTTAGTCAGGCTTATTTATGGACTTATAAATACGGAAAAATCTTAAAATAAAACATTTTGAGTTTTGCAAATTGAGCATGGCCGGAGTTAAGGTCGAGGCACGGAGGGGCATTGCCAGCCAAACGTTAGGTTTAGTCAGGCTTATTTATGGACTTATAAATACGGAATAATCGAAAAATAAAACATTTTGAGTTTTGCAAATTGAGCATGGCCAGAGTTAAGGTCGAGGCACGGAGGGGCATTGCCAGTCAAACGTTAGGTTTAGTCAGGCTTATTTATGGACTAATAAATCCGGAAAAATCTTAAAATAAAACATTTTGAGTTTTGCAAATTGAGCATGGCCGGAGTTAAGGTCGAGGCACGGAGGGGCATTGCCAGCCAAAGGTTAGGTTTAGTCAGGCTTATTTATGGACTAATAAATCCGGAAAAATCTTAAAATAAAACATTTTGAGTTTTGCAAATTGAGCATGGCCGGAGTTAAGGTCGAGGCACGGAGGGGCATTGCCAGCCAAAGGTTAGGTTTAGTCAGGCTTATTTATGGACTAATAAATCCGGAAAAATCTTAAAATAAAACATTTTGAGTTTTGCAAATTGAGCATGGCCGGAGTTAAGGTCGAGGCACGGAGGGGCATTGCCAGCCAAACGTTAGGTTTAGTCAGGCTTATTTATGGACTAATAAATCCGGAAAAATCGTAAAATAAAACATTTTGAGTTTTGCTAATTGAGCATGGCCGGAGTTAAGTTCGAGGCACGGAGGGGCATTGCCGGCCAAACGTTAGGTTTAGTCTGGTTTATTTATGGACTTATAAATACGGAAAAATCGAAAAATAAAACATTTTGAGTTTTGCAAATTGAGCATGGCCGGAGTTAAAGTCGAGGCAAGGAGGGGCATTGCCGGCCAAACGTTAGGTTTAGTCAGGCTTATTTATGGACTTATAAATACGGAAAAATCGAAAAATAAAACATTTTGAGTTTTGCAAATTGAGCATGGCCGGAGTTAAGGTCGAGGCACGGAAGGGCATTGCCGGCCAAACGTTAGGTTTAGTCTGGCTTATTTATGGACTTATAAATACGGAAAAATTGAAAAATAAAACATTTTGAGTTTTGCAAATTGAGCATGGCCGGAGGTAAGGTCGAGGCACGGAGGGGCATTGCCAGTCAAACGTTAGGTTTAGTCAGGCTTATTTATGGACTAATAAATCCGGAAAAATCTTAAAATAAAACATTTTGAGTTTTGCAAATTGAGCATGGCCGGAGTTAAGTTCGAGGCACGGAGGGGCATTGCCGGCCAAACGTTAGGTTTAGTCAGGCTTATTTATGGACTTATAAATACGGAAAAATCGAAAAATAAAACATTTAGAGTTTTGAAAATTGAGCATGGCCGGAGTTAAGGTCGAGGCACGGAGGGGCATTGCCGGCCAAACGTTAGGTTTAGTCTGGCTTATTTATGGACTTATAAATACGGAAAAATCGAAAAATAAAACATTTTGAGTTTTGCAAATTGAGCATGGCCGGAGTTAAGTTCGAGGCACGGAGGGGCATTGAGGCCAAACGTTAGGTTTAGTCAGGCTTATTTATGGACTTATAAATACGGAAAAATCGAAAAATAAAACATTTTGAGTTTTGCTAATTGAGCATGGCCGGAGTTAAGTTCGAGGCACGGAGGGGCATTGCCGGCCAAACGTTAGGTTTAGTCAGGCTTATTTATGGACTTATAAATACGGAAAAATCGAAAAATAAAACATTTAGAGTTTTGCAAATTGAGCATGGCCGGAGTTAAGGTCGAGGCACGGAGGGGCATTGCCGGCCAAACGTTAGGTTTAGTCTGGCTTATTTATGGACTTATAAAGACGGAAAAATCAAAAAAAAAACAATTTTCAGTTTTGCAAATTGAACATGGCCGGAGTTAAGGTCGAGGCAAGGAGGGGCATTGCCGGCCAAACGTTAGGTTTAGTCAGGCTTATTTATGGACTTATAAATACGGAAAAATCGAAAAATAAAACATTTTGAGTTTTGCAAATTGAGCATGGCCGGAGTTAAGGTCGAGGCACGGAGGGGCATTGCCGGCCAAACGTTAGGTTTAGTCAGGCTTATTTATGGACTTATAAATACGGAAAAATCTTAAAATAAAACATTTTGAGTTTTGCAAATTGAGCATGGCCGGAGTTAAGGTCGAGGCACGGAGGGGCATTGCCGGCCAAACGTTAAGTTTAGTCTGGCTTATTTATGGACTAATAAATCCGGAAAAATCTTAAAATAAAACATTTAGAGTTTTGCAAATTGAGCATGGCCGGAGTTAAGTTCGAGGCACGGAGGGGCATTGCCGGCCAAACGTTAGGTTTAGTCAGGCTTATTTATGGACTAATAAATCCGGAAAAATCTTAAAATAAAACATTTTGAGTTTTGCAAATTGAGCATGGCCGGAGTTAAGGTCGAGGCACGGAGGGGCATTGCCAGCCAATCGTTAGGTTTAGTCAGGCTTATTTATGGACTAATAAATCCGGAAAAATCTTAAAATAAAACATTTTGAGTTTTGCTAATTGAGCATGGCCGGAGTTAAGTTCGAGGCACGGAGGGGCATTGCCGGCCAAACGTTAGGTTTAGTCTGGCTTATTTATGGATTTATAAATAGGGAAAAATCGAAAAATAAAACATTTTGAGTTTTGCACATTGAGCATGGCCGGAGTTAAAGTCGAGGCAAGGAGGGGCATTGCCGGCCAAACGTTAGGTTTAGTCAGGCTTATTTATGGACTTATAAATACGGAAAAATCGAAAAATAAAACATTTTGAGTTTTGCAAATTGAGCATGGCCGGAGTTAAGGTCGAGGCACGGAGGGGCATTGCCAGTCAAACGTTAGGTTTAGTCAGGCTTATTTATGGACTAATAAATCCGGAAAAATCTTAAAATAAAACATTTTGAGTTTTGCAAATTGAGCATGGCCGGAGTTAAGTTCGATGCACGGAGGGGCATTGCCGGCCAAACGTTAGGTTTAGTCAGGCTTATATATGGACTTATAAATACGGAAAAATCTTAAAATAAAACATTTTGAGTTTTGCAAATTGAGCATGGCCGGAGTTAAGGTCGAGGCACGGAGGGGCATTGCCGGCCAAACGTTAAGTTTAGTCTGGCTTATTTATGGACTAATAAATCCGGAAAAATCTTAAAATAAAACATTTAGAGTTTTGCAAATTGAGCATGGCCGGAGTTAAGTTCCAGGCACGGAGGGGCATTGCCGGCCAAACGTTAGGTTTAGTCAGGCTTATTTATGGACTTATAAATACGGAAAAATCGAAAAATAAAACATTTAGAGTTTTGAAAATTGAGCATGGCCGGAGTTAAGGTCGAGGCACGGAGGGGCATTGCCGGCCAAACGTTAGGTTTAGTCTGGCTTATTTATGGACTTATAAATACGGAAAAATCGAAAAATAAAACATTTTGAGTTTTGCAAATTGAGCATGGCCGGAGTTAAGTTCGAGGCACGGAGGGGCATTGAGGCCAAACGTTAGGTTTAGTCAGGCTTATTTATGGACTTATAAATACGGAAAAATCGAAAAATAAAACATTTTGAGTTTTGCTAATTGAGCATGGCCGGAGTTAAGTTCGAGGCACGGAGGGGCATTGCCGGCCAAACGTTAGGTTTAGTCAGGCTTATTTATGGACTTATAAATACGGAAAAATCGAAAAATAAAACATTTAGAGTTTTGCAAATTGAGCATGGCCGGAGTTAAGGTCGAGGCACGGAGGGGCATTGCCGGCCAAACGTTAGGTTTAGTCTGGCTTATTTATGGACTTATAAAGACGGAAAAATCAAAAAAAAAACAATTTTCAGTTTTGCAAATTGAACATGGCCGGAGTTAAGGTCGAGGCAAGGAGGGGCATTGCCGGCCAAACGTTAGGTTTAGTCAGGCTTATTTATGGACTTATAAATACGGAAAAATCGAAAAATAAAACATTTTGAGTTTTGCAAATTGAGCATGGCCGGAGTTAAGGTCGAGGCACGGAGGGGCATTGCCGGCCAAACGTTAGGTTTAGTCAGGCTTATTTATGGACTTATAAATACGGAAAAATCTTAAAATAAAACATTTTGAGTTTTGCAAATTGAGCATGGCCGGAGTTAAGGTCGAGGCACGGAGGGGCATTGCCGGCCAAACGTTAAGTTTAGTCTGGCTTATTTATGGACTTATAAATACGGAAAAATCTTAAAATAAAACATTTTGAGTTTTGCAAATTGAGCATGGCCGGAGTTAAGGTCGAGGCACGGAGGGGCATTGCCGGCCAAACGTTAAGTTTAGTCTGGCTTATTTATGGACTAATAAATCCGGAAAAATCTTAAAATAAAACATTTAGAGTTTTGCAAATTGAGCATGGCCGGAGTTAAGTTCCAGGCACGGAGGGGCATTGCCGGCCAAACGTTAGGTTTAGTCAGGCTTATTTATGGACTTATAAATACGGAAAAATCGAAAAATAAAACATTTAGAGTTTTGAAAATTGAGCATGGCCGGAGTTAAGGTCGAGGCACGGAGGGGCATTGCCGGCCAAACGTTAGGTTTAGTCTGGCTTATTTATGGACTTATAAATACGGAAAAATCGAAAAATAAAACATTTTGAGTTTTGCAAATTGAGCATGGCCGGAGTTAAGTTCGAGGCACGGAGGGGCATTGAGGCCAAACGTTAGGTTTAGTCAGGCTTATTTATGGACTTATAAATACGGAAAAATCGAAAAATAAAACATTTTGAGTTTTGCTAATTGAGCATGGCCGGAGTTAAGTTCGAGGCACGGAGGGGCATTGCCGGCCAAACGTTAGGTTTAGTCAGGCTTATTTATGGACTTATAAATACGGAAAAATCGAAAAATAAAACATTTAGAGTTTTGCAAATTGAGCATGGCCGGAGTTAAGGTCGAGGCACGGAGGGGCATTGCCGGCCAAACGTTAGGTTTAGTCTGGCTTATTTATGGACTTATAAAGACGGAAAAATCAAAAAAAAAACAATTTTCAGTTTTGCAAATTGAACATGGCCGGAGTTAAGGTCGAGGCAAGGAGGGGCATTGCCGGCCAAACGTTAGGTTTAGTCAGGCTTATTTATGGACTTATAAATACGGAAAAATCGAAAAATAAAACATTTTGAGTTTTGCAAATTGAGCATGGCCGGAGTTAAGGTCGAGGCACGGAGGGGCATTGCCGGCCAAACGTTAGGTTTAGTCAGGCTTATTTATGGACTTATAAATACGGAAAAATCTTAAAATAAAACATTTTGAGTTTTGCAAATTGAGCATGGCCGGAGTTAAGGTCGAGGCACGGAGGGGCATTGCCGGCCAAACGTTAAGTTTAGTCTGGCTTATTTATGGACTAATAAATCCGGAAAAATCTTAAAATAAAACATTTAGAGTTTTGCAAATTGAGCATGGCCGGAGTTAAGTTCGAGGCACGGAGGGGCATTGCCGGCCAAACGTTAGGTTTAGTCAGGCTTATTTATGGACTAATAAATCCGGAAAAATCTTAAAATAAAACATTTTGAGTTTTGCAAATTGAGCATGGCCGGAGTTAAGGTCGAGGCACGGAGGGGCATTGCCAGCCAATCGTTAGGTTTAGTCAGGCTTATTTATGGACTAATAAATCCGGAAAAATCTTAAAATAAAACATTTTGAGTTTTGCTAATTGAGCATGGCCGGAGTTAAG
The DNA here is from genome assembly GCA_036971475.1 of Prosapia bicincta. Classification (NCBI taxonomy): domain Eukaryota; kingdom Metazoa; phylum Arthropoda; class Insecta; order Hemiptera; family Cercopidae; genus Prosapia; species Prosapia bicincta. The sequence goes on along the minus strand of JBAIZL010000004.1, from coordinate 906,777 downwards.
TTCGAGGCACGGAGGGGCATTGCCGGCCAAACGTTAGGTTTAGTCTGGCTTATTTATGGATTTATAAATAGGGAAAAATCGAAAAATAAAACATTTTGAGTTTTGCACATTGAGCATGGCCGGAGTTAAAGTCGAGGCAAGGAGGGGCATTGCCGGCCAAACGTTAGGTTTAGTCAGGCTTATTTATGGACTTATAAATACGGAAAAATCGAAAAATAAAACATTTTGAGTTTTGCAAATTGAGCATGGCCGGAGTTAAGGTCGAGGCACGGAGGGGCATTGCCAGTCAAACGTTAGGTTTAGTCAGGCTTATTTATGGACTAATAAATCCGGAAAAATCTTAAAATAAAACATTTTGAGTTTTGCAAATTGAGCATGGCCGGAGTTAAGTTCGATGCACGGAGGGGCATTGCCGGCCAAACGTTAGGTTTAGTCAGGCTTATATATGGACTTATAAATACGGAAAAATCGAAAAATAAATAAAACATTTAGAGTTTTGCAAATTGAGCATGGCCGGAGTTAAGTTCGAGGCACGGAGGGGCATTGCCGGCCAAACGTTAGGTTTAGTCAGGCTTATTTATGGACTTATAAATACGGAAAAATCTTAAAATAAAACATTTTGAGTTTTGCAAATTGAGCATGGCCGGAGTTAAGGTCGAGGCACGGAGGGGCATTGCCAGCCAAACGTTAGGTTTAGTCAGGCTTATTTATGGACTTATAAATACGGAAAAATCGAAAAATAAAACATTTTGAGTTTTGCAAATTGAGCATGGCCGGAGTTAAGGTCGAGGCACGGAGGGGCATTGCCAGTCAAACGTTAGGTTTAGTCAGGCTTATTTATGGACTTATAAATACGGAAAAATCGAAAAATAAAACATTTTGAGTTTTGCAAATTGAGCATGGCCGGAGTTAAGGTCGAGGCACGGAGGGGCATTGCCAGCCAAAGGTTAGGTTTAGTCAGGCTTATTTATGGACTAATAAATCCGGAAAAATCTTAAAATAAAACATTTTGAGTTTTGCAAATTGAGCATGGCCGGAGTTAAGGTCGAGGCACGGAGGGGCAATGCCAGCCAAAGGTTAGGTTTAGTCAGGCTTATTTATGGACTAATAAATCCGGAAAAATCTTAAAATAAAACATTTTGAGTTTTGCAAATTGAGCATGGCCGGAGTTAAGGTCGAGGCACGGAGGGGCATTGCCAGCCAAACGTTAGGTTTAATCAGGCTTATTTATGGACTAATAAATCCGGAAAAATCGTAAAATAAAACATTTTGAGTTTTGCTAATTGAGCATGGCCGGAGTTAAGTTCGAGGCACGGAGGGGCATTGCCGGCCAAACGTTAGGTTTAGTCTGGTTTATTTATGGACTTATAAATACGGAAAAATCGAAAAATAAAACATTTTGAGTTTTGCAAATTGAGCATGGCCGGAGTTAAAGTCGAGGCAAGGAGGGGCATTGCCGGCCAAACGTTAGGTTTAGTCAGGCTTATTTATGGACTTATAAATACGGAAAAATCGAAAAATAAAACATTTTGAGTTTTGCAAATTGAGCATGGCCGGAGTTAAGGTCGAGGCACGGAAGGGCATTGCCGGCCAAACGTTAGGTTTAGTCTGGCTTATTTATGGACTTATAAATACGGAAAAATTGAAAAATAAAACATTTTGAGTTTTGCAAATTGAGCATGGCCGGAGGTAAGGTCGAGGCACGGAGGGGCATTGCCAGTCAAACGTTAGGTTTAGTCAGGCTTATTTATGGACTAATAAATCCGGAAAAATCTTAAAATAAAACATTTTGAGTTTTGCAAATTGAGCATGGCCGGAGTTAAGTTCGAGGCACGGAGGGGCATTGCCGGCCAAACGTTAGGTTTAGTCAGGCTTATTTATGGACTTATAAATACGGAAAAATCGAAAAATAAAACATTTAGAGTTTTGCAAATTGAGCATGGCCGGAGTTAAGGTCGAGGCACGGAGGGGCATTGCCGGCCAAACGTTAGGTTTAGTCTGGCTTATTTATGGACTTATAAATACGGAAAAATCGAAAAATAAAACATTTTGAGTTTTGCAAATTGAGCATGGCCGGAGTTAAGTTCGAGGCACGGAGGGGCATTGAGGCCAAACGTTAGGTTTAGTCAGGCTTATTTATGGACTTATAAATACGGAAAAATCGAAAAATAAAACATTTTGAGTTTTGCTAATTGAGCATGGCCGGAGTTAAGTTCGAGGCACGGAGGGGCATTGCCGGCCAAACGTTAGGTTTAGTCAGGCTTATTTATGGACTTATAAATACGGAAAAATCGAAAAATAAAACATTTAGAGTTTTGCAAATTGAGCATGGCCGGAGTTAAGGTCGAGGCACGGAGGGGCATTGCCGGCCAAACGTTAGGTTTAGTCTGGCTTATTTATGGACTTATAAATACGGAAAAATCGAAAAATAAAACATTTAGAGTTTTGCAAATTGAGCATGGCCGGAGTTAAGTTCGAGGCACGGAGGGGCATTGCCGGCCAAACGTTAGATTTAGTCAGGCTTATTTATGGACGTATAAATAAAGAAAAATCGAAAAATAAAACGTTTTGAGTTTTGCAAATTGAGCATGGCCAGAGTTAATGTCGAGGCACGGAGGGGCATTGCCGGCCAAACGTTAGGTTTAGTCAGGCTTATTTATGGACTTATAAATATGGAAAAATCGAAAAATAAAACATTTTAAGTTTTCCAAATTGAGCATGGCCGGAGTTAAGGTCGAGGCACGGAGGGGCATTGCCGGAAAAACGTTAGGTTTAGTCAGGCTTATTTATGGACTTATAAATACGGAAAAATCTTAAAATAAAACATTTTGAGTTTTGCAAATTGAGCATGGCCGGAGTTAAGGTCGAGGCACGGAGGGGCATTGCCGGCCAAACGTTAGGTTTAGTCAGGCTTATTTATGGACTAATAAATCCGGAAAAATCTTAAAATAAAACATTTTGAGTTTTGCAAATTGAGCATGGCCGGAGTTAAGGTCGAGGCACGGAGGGGCATTGCCAGCCAATCGTTAGGTTTAGTCAGGCTTATTTATGGACTAATAAATCCGGAAAAATCTTAAAATAAAACATTTTGAGTTTTGCAAATTGAGCATGGCCGGAGTTAAGGTCGAGGCACGGAGGGGCATTGCCAGCCAAACGTTAGGTTTAGTCAGGCTTATTTATGGACTAATAAATCCGGAAAAATCTTAAAATAAAACATTTTGAGTTTTGCTAATTGAGCATGGCTGGAGTTAAGTTCGAGGCACGGAGGGGCATTGCCGGCCAAACGTTAGGTTTAGTCAGGCTTATTTATGGACTTATAAATACGGAAAAATCGAAAAATAAAACATTTTGAGTTTTGCAAATTGAGCATGGCCGGAGTTAAGGTCGAGGCACGGAGGGGCATTGCCAGTCAAACGTTAGGTTTAGTCAGGCTTATTTATGGACTAATAAATCCGGAAAAATCTTAAAATAAAACATTTTGAGTTTTGCAAATTGAGCATGGCCGGAGTTAAGTTCGAGGCACGGAGGGGCATTGCCGGCCAAACGTTAGGTTTAGTCAGGCTTATTTATGGACTTATAAATACGGAAAAATCGAAAAATAAATAAAACATTTAGAGTTTTGCAAATTGAGCATGGCCGGAGTTAAGTTCGAGGCACGGAGGGGCATTGCCGGCCAAACGTTAGGTTTAGTCAGGCTTATTTATGGACTTATAAATCCGGAAAAATCTTAAAATAAAACATTTTGAGTTTTGCAAATTGAGCATGGCCGGAGTTAAGGTCGAGGCACGGAGGGGCATTGCCAGCCAATCGTTAGGTTTAGTCAGGCTTATTTATGGACTAATAAATCCGGAAAAATCTTAAAATAAAACATTTTGAGTTTTGCAAATTGAGCATGGCCGGAGTTAAGGTCGAGGCACGGAGGGGCATTGCCAGCCAAAGGTTAGGTTTAGTCAGGCTTATTTATGGACTAATAAATCCGGAAAAATCTTAAAATAAAACATTTTGAGTTTTGCAAATTGAGCATGGCCGGAGTTAAGGTCGAGGCACGGAGGGGCATTGCCAGCCAAACGTTAGGTTTAGTCAGGCTTATTTATGGACTAATAAATCCGGAAAAATCGTAAAATAAAACATTTTGAGTTTTGCTAATTGAGCATGGCCGGAGTTAAGTTCGAGGCACGGAGGGGCATTGCCGGCCAAACGTTAGGTTTAGTCTGGCTTATTTATGGACTTATAAATACGGAAAAATCGAAAAATAAAACATTTTGAGTTTTGCAAATTGAGCATGGCCGGAGTTAAAGTCGAGGCAAGGAGGGGCATTGCCGGCCAAACGTTAGGTTTAGTCAGGCTTATTTATGGACTTATAAATACGGAAAAATCGAAAAATAAAACATTTAGAGTTTTGCAAATTGAGCATGGCCGGAGTTAAGTTCGATGCACGGAGGGGCATTGCCGGCCAAACGTTAGATTTAGTCAGGCTTATTTATGGACGTATAAATAAAGAAAAATCGAAAAATAAAACGTTTTGAGTTTTGCAAATTGAGCATGGCCAGAGTTAATGTCGAGGCACGGAGGGGCATTGCCGGCCAAACGTTAGGTTTAGTCAGGCTTATTTATGGACTTATAAATATGGAAAAATCGAAAAATAAAACATTTTAAGTTTTCCAAATTGAGCATGGCCGGAGTTAAGGTCGAGGCACGGAGGGGCATTGCCGGAAAAACGTTAGGTTTAGTCTGGCTTATTTATGGACTTATAAAGACGGAAAAATCAAAAAAAAAACAATTTTGAGTTTTGCAAATTGAGCATGGCCGGAGTTAAGGTCGAGGCAAGGAGGGGCATTGCCGGCCAAACGTTAGGTTTAGTCAGGCTTATTTATGGACTTATAAATACGGAAAAATCGAAAAATAAAACATTTTGAGTTTTGCAAATTGAGCATGGCCGGAGTTAAGGTCGAGGCACGGAGGGGCATTGCCGGCCAAACGTTAGGTTTAGTCAGGCTTATTTATGGACTTATAAATACGGAAAAATCTTAAAATAAAACATTTTGAGTTTTGCAAATTGAGCATGGCCGGAGTTAAGGTCGAGGCACGGAGGGGCATTGCCGGCCAAACGTTAGGTTTAGTCAGGCTTATTTATGGACTAATAAATCCGGAAAAATCTTAAAATAAAACATTTTGAGTTTTGCAAATTGAGCATGGCCGGAGTTAAGGTCGAGGCACGGAGGGGCATTGCCAGCCAATCGTTAGGTTTAGTCAGGCTTATTTATGGACTAATAAATCCGGAAAAATCTTAAAATAAAACATTTTGAGTTTTGCAAATTGAGCATGGCCGGAGTTAAGGTCGAGGCACGGAGGGGCATTGCCAGCCAAACGTTAGGTTTAGTCAGGCTTATTTATGGACTAATAAATCCGGAAAAATCTTAAAATAAAACATTTTGAGTTTTGCTAATTGAGCATGGCCGGAGTTAAGTTCGAGACACGGAGGGGCATTGCCGGCCAAACGTTAGGTTTAGTCAGGCTTATTTATGGACTTATAAATACGGAAAAATCGAAAAATAAAACATTTTGAGTTTTGCAAATTGAGCATGGCCGGAGTTAAGGTCGAGGCACGGAGGGGCATTGCCAGTCAAACGTTAGGTTTAGTCAGGCTTATTTATGGACTAATAAATCCGGAAAAATCTTAAAATAAAACATTTTGAGTTTTGCAAATTGAGCATGGCCGGAGTTAAGTTCGAGGCACGGAGGGGCATTGCCGGCCAAACGTTAGGTTTAGTCAGGCTTATTTATGGACTTATAAATACGGAAAAATCGAAAAATAAATAAAACATTTAGAGTTTTGCAAATTGAGCATGGCCGGAGTTAAGTTCGAGGCACGGAGGGGCATTGCCGGCCAAACGTTAGGTTTAGTCAGGCTTATTTATGGACTTATAAATACGGAAAAATCTTAAAATAAAACATTTTGAGTTTTGCAAATTGAGCATGGCCGGAGTTAAGGTCGAGGCACGGAGGGGCATTGCCAGCCAATCGTTAGGTTTAGTCAGGCTTATTTATGGACTAATAAATCCGGAAAAATCTTAAAATAAAACATTTTGAGTTTTGCAAATTGAGCATGGCCGGAGTTAAGGTCGAGGCACGGAGGGGCATTGCCAGCCAAAGGTTAGGTTTAGTCAGGCTTATTTATGGACTAATAAATCCGGAAAAATCTTAAAATAAAACATTTTGAGTTTTGCAAATTGAGCATGGCCGGAGTTAAGGTCGAGGCACGGAGGGGCATTGCCAGCCAAACGTTAGGTTTAGTCAGGCTTATTTATGGACTAATAAATCCGGAAAAATCGTAAAATAAAACATTTTGAGTTTTGCTAATTGAGCATGGCCGGAGTTAAGTTCGAGGCACGGAGGGGCATTGCCGGCCAAACGTTAGGTTTAGTCTGGCTTATTTATGGACTTATAAATACGGAAAAATCGAAAAATAAAACATTTTGAGTTTTGCAAATTGAGCATGGCCGGAGTTAAAGTCGAGGCAAGGAGGGGCATTGCCGGCCAAACGTTAGGTTTAGTCAGGCTTATTTATGGACTTATAAATACGGAAAATCGAAAAATAAAACATTTTGAGTTTTGCAAATTGAGCATGGCCGGAGTTAAGGTCGAGGCACGGAGGGGCATTGCCAGTCAAACGTTAGGTTTAGTCAGGCTTATTTATGGACTAATAAATCCGGAAAAATCTTAAAATAAAACATTTTGAGTATTGCAAATTGAGCATGGCCGGAGTTAAGGTGGAGGCACGGAGGGGCATTGCCAGCCAAAGGTTAGGTTTAGTCAGGCTTATTTATGGACTAATAAATCCGGAAAAATCTTAAAATAAAACATTTTGAGTTTTGCAAATTGAGCATGGCCGGAGTTAAGGTCGAGGCACGGAGGGGCATTGCCAGCCAAACGTTAGGTTTAGTCAGGCTTATTTATGGACTAATAAATCCGGAAAAATCGTAAAATAAAACATTTTGAGTTTTGCTAATTGAGCATGGCCGGAGTTAAGTTCGAGGCACGGAGGGGCATTGCCGGCCAAACGTTAGGTTTAGTCTGGCTTATTTATGGACTTATAAATACGGAAAAATCGAAAAATAAAACATTTTGAGTTTTGCAAATTGAGCATGGCCGGAGTTAAAGTCGAGGCAAGGAGGGGCATTGCCGGCCAAACGTTAGGTTTAGTCAGGCTTATTTATGGACTTATAAATACGGAAAAATCGAAAAATAAAACATTTTGAGTTTTGCAAATTGAGCATGGCCGGAGTTAAGGTCGAGGCACTGAGGGGCATTGCCAGTCAAACGTTAGGTTTAGTCAGGCTTATTTATGGACTAATAAATCCGGAAAAATCTTAAAATAAAACATTTTGAGTTTTGCAAATTGAGCATGGCCGGAGTTAAGTTCGAGGCACGGAGGGGCATTGCCGGCCAAACGTTAGGTTTAGTCAGGCTTATTTATGGACTTATAAATACGGAAAAATCGAAAAATAAAACATTTAGAGTTTTGCAAATTGAGCATGGCCGGAGTTAAGGTCGAGGCACGGAGGGGCATTGCCGGCCAAACGTTAGGTTTAGTCTGGCTTATTTATGGACTTATAAATACGGAAAAATCGAAAAATAAAACATTTTGAGTTTTGCAAATTGAGCATGGCCGGAGTTAAGTTCGAGGCACGGAGGGGCATTGCCGGCCAAACGTTAGGTTTAGTCAGGCTTATTTATGGACTTATAAATACGGAAAAATCGAAAAATAAAACATTTTGAGTTTTGCAAATTGAGCATGGCCGGAGTTAAGGTCGAGGCACGGAGGGGCATTGCCGGCCAAACGTTAGGTTTAGTCTGGCTTATTTATGGACTTATAAATACGGAAAAATCGAAAAATAAAACATTTTGAGTTTTGCAAATTGAGCATGGCCGGAGTTAAGTTCGAGGCACGGAGGGGCATTGAGGCCAAACGTTAGGTTTAGTCAGGCTTATTTATGGACTTATAAATACGGAAAAATCGAAAAATAAAACATTTTGAGTTTTGCTAATTGAGCATGGCCGGAATTAAGTTCGAGGCACGGAGGGGCATTGCCGGCCAAACGTTAGGTTTAGTCAGGCTTATTTATGGACTTATAAATACGGAAAAATCGAAAAGTAAAACATTTAGAGTTTTGCAAATTGAGCATGGCCGGAGTTAAGGTCGAGGCACGGAGAGGCATTGCCGGCCAAACGTTAGGTTTAGTCTGGCTTATTTATGGACTTATAAATACGGAAAAATCGAAAAATAAAACATTTAGAGTTTTGCAAATTGAGCATGGCCGGAGTTAAGGTCGAGGCACGGAGGGGCATTGCCGGCCAAACGTTAGATTTAGTCAGGCTTATTTATGGACGTATAAATAAAGAAAAATCGAAAAATAAAACATTTTGAGTTTTGCAAATTGAGCATGGCCGGAGTTAAGGTCGAGGCACGGAAGGGCATTGCCCGCCAAACGTTAGGTTTAGTCTGGCTTATTTATGGACTTATAAATACCGAAAAATTGAAAAATAAAACATTTTGAGTTTTGCAAATTGAGCATGGCCGGAGTTAACGTCGAGGCACGGCGGGGCATTGCCGGCCAAACGTTAGGTTTAGTCTGGCTTATTTATGGACTTATAAATACGGAAAAATCGAAAAATAAAACATTTTGAGTTTTGCAAATTGAGCATGGCCGGAGTTAAGGTTGAGGCACGGAAGGGCATTGCCGGCCAAACGTTAGGTTTAGTCTGGCTTATTTATGGACTTATAAATACGGAAAAATCGAAAAATAAAACATTTTGAGTTTTGCAAATTGAGCATGGCCGGAGTTAAGGTCGAGGCAAGGAGGGGCATTGCCGGCCAAACGTTAGGTTTAGTCTGGCTTATTTATGGACTTATAAATACGGAAAAATCGAAAAATAAAACATTTTGAGTTTTGCAAATTGAGCATGGCCGGAGTTAAGGTTGAGGCACGGAAGGGCATTGCCGGCCAAACGTTAGGTTTAGTCAGGCTTATTTATGGACTTATAAATACGGAAAAATCGAAAAATAAAACATTTTGAGTTTTGCAAATTGAGCATGGCCGGAGTTAAGGTCGAGGCACTGAGGGGCATTGCCAGTCAAACGTTAGGTTTAGTCAGGCTTATTTATGGACTAATATATCCGGAAAAATCTTAAAATAAAACATTTTGAGTTTTGCAAATTGAGCATGGCCGGAGTTAAGTTCGAGGCACGGAGGGGCATTGCCGGCCAAACGTTAGGTTTAGTCAGGCTTATTTATGGACTTATAAATACGGAAAAATCGAAAAATAAAACATTAAGAGTTTTGCAAATTGAGCATGGTCGGAGTTAAGGTCGAGGCACGGAGGGGCATTGCCGGCCAAACGTTAGGTTTAGTCTGGCTTATTTATGGACTTATAAATACGGAAAAATCGAAAAATAAAACATTTTGAGTTTTGCAAATTGAGCATGGCCGGAGTTAAGTTCGAGGCACGGAGGGGCATTGCCGGCCAAACGTTAGGTTTAGTCAGGCTTATTTATGGACTTATAAATACGGAAAAATCGAAAAATAAAACATTTTGAGTTTTGCAAATTGAGCATGGCCGTAGTTAAGTTCGAGGCACGGAGGGGCATTGCCGGCCAAACGTTAGGTTTAGTCTGGCTTATTTATGGACTTATAAATACGGAAAAATCGAAAAATAAAACATTTAGAGTTTTGCAAATTGAGCATGGCCGGAGTTAAGTTCGAGGCACGGAGGGGCATTGCCGGCCAAACGTTAGATTTAGTCAGGCTTATTTATGGACTTATAAATACGGAAAAATCGAAAAATAAAACATTTTGAGTTTTGCAAATTGAGCATGGCCGGAGTTAAGGTCGAGGCACGGAAGGGCATTGCCGGCCAAACGTTAGGTTTAGTCTGGCTTATTTATGGACTTATAAATACGGAAAAATTGAAAAATAAAACATTTTGAGTTTTGCAAATTGAGCATGGCCGGAGGTAAGGTCGAGGCACGGAGGGGCATTGCCAGTCAAACGTTAGGTTTAGTCAGGCTTATTTATGGACTAATAAATCCGGAAAAATCTTAAAATAAAACATTTTGAGTTTTGCAAATTGAGCATGGCCGGAGTTAAGTTCGAGGCACGGAGGGGCATTGCCGGCCAAACGTTAGGTTTAGTCAGGCTTATTTATGGACTTATAAATACGGAAAAATCGAAAAATAAAACATTTAGAGTTTTGCAAATTGAGCATGGCCGGAGTTAAGGTCGAGGCACGGAGGGGCATTGCCGGCCAAACGTTAGGTTTAGTCTGGCTTATTTATGGACTTATAAATACGGAAAAATCGAAAAATAAAACATTTTGAGTTTTGCAAATTGAGCATGGCCGGAGTTAAGTTCGAGGCACGGAGGGGCATTGAGGCCAAACGTTAGGTTTAGTCAGGCTTATTTATGGACTTATAAATACGGAAAAATCGAAAAATAAAACATTTTGAGTTTTGCTAATTGAGCATGGCCGGAGTTAAGTTCGAGGCAAGAAGGGGCATTGCCGGCCAAACGTTAGGTTTAGTCAGGCTTATTTATGGACTTATAAATACGGAAAAATCGAAAAATAAAACATTTAGAGTTTTGCAAATTGAGCATGGCCGGAGTTAAGGTCGAGGCACGGAGGGGCATTGCCGGCCAAACGTTAGGTTTAGTCTGGCTTATTTATGGACTTATAAATACGGAAAAATCGAAAAATAAAACATTTTGAGTTTTGCAAATTGAGCATGGCCGGAGTTAACGTCGAGGCACGGCGGGGCATTGCCGGCCAAACGTTAGGTTTAGTCTGGCTTATTTATGGACTTATAAATACGGAAAAATCGAAAAATAAAACATTTTGAGTTTTGCAAATTGAGCATGGCCGGAGTTAAGGTTGAGGCACGGAAGGGCATTGCCTGCCAAACGTTAGGTTTAGTCTGGCTTATTTATGGACTTATAAATACGGAAAAATCGAAAAATAAAACATTTTGAGTTTTGCAAATTGAGCATGGCCGGAGTTAAGGTCGAGGCAAGGAGGGGCATTGCCGGCCAAACGTTAGGTTTAGTCTGGCTTATTTATGGACTTATAAATACGGAAAAATCGAAAAATAAAACATTTTGAGTTTTGCAAATTGAGCATGGCCGGAGTTAAGGTTGAGGCACGGAAGGGCATTGCCGGCCAAACGTTAGGTTTAGTCTGGCTTATTTATGGACTTATAAATACGGAAAAATCGACAAATAAAACATTTTGAGTTTTGCAAATTGAGCATGGCCGGAGTTAAGGTTGAGGCACGGAAGGGCATTGCCGGCCAAACGTTAGGTTTAGTCTGGCTTATTTATGGACTTATAAATACGGAAAAATCGAAAAATAAAACATTTTGAGTTTTGCAAATTGAGCATGGCCGGAGTTAAGGTTGAGGCACGGAAGGGCATTGCCGGCCAAACGTTAGGTTTAGTCTGGCTTATTTATGGACTTATAAATACGGAAAAATCGAAAAATAAAACATTTTGAGTTTTGCAAATTGAGCATGGCCGGAGTTAAGGTCGAGGCAAGGAGGGGCATTGCCGGCCAAACGTTAGGTTTAGTCTGGCTTATTTATGGACTTATAAATACGGAAAAATCGAAAAATAAAACATTTTGAGTTTTGCAAATTGAGCATGGCCGGAGTTAAGGTCGAGGCAAGGAGGGGCATTGCCGGTTAAACGTTAGGTTTAGTCTGGCTTATTTATGGACTTATAAATACGGAAAAATCGAAAAATAAAACATTTTGAGTTTTGCAAATTGAGCATGGCCGGAGTTAAGGTCGAGGCAAGGAGGGGCATTGCCGGCCAAACGTTAGGTTTAGTCTGGCTTATTTATGGACTTATAAATACGGAAAAATCGAAAAATAAAACATTTTGAGTTTTGCAAATTGAGCATGGCCGGGGTTAAGGTTGAGGCACGGAAGGGCATTGCCGGCCAAACGTTAGGTTTAGTCTGGCTTATTTATGGACTTATAAATACGGAAAAATCGAAAAATAAAACATTTTGAGTTTTGCAAATTGAGCATGGCCGGAGTTAAGGTCGAGGCAAGGAGGGGCATTGCCGGCCAAACGTTAGGTTTAGTCTGGCTTATTTATGGACTTATAAATACGGAAAAATCGAAAAATAAAACATTTTGAGTTTTGCAAATTGAGCATGGCCGGAGTTAAGGTTGAGGCACGGAAGGGCATTGCCGGCCAAACGTTAGGTTTAGTCTGGCTTATTTATGGACTTATAAATACGGAAAAATCGAAAAATAAAACATTTTGAGTTTTGCAAATTGAGCATGGCCGGAGTTAAGGTTGAGGCACGGAAGGGCATTGCCGGCCAAACGTTAGGTTTAGTCTGGCTTATTTATGGACTTATAAATACGGAAAAATCGAAAAATAAAACATTTTGAGTTTTGCAAATTGAGCATGGCCGGAGTTAAGGTTGAGGCACGGAAGGGCATTGCCGGCCAAACGTTAGGTTTAGTCTGGCTTATTTATGGACTTATAAATACGGAAAAATCGAAAAATAAAACATTTTGAGTTTTGCAAATTGAGCATGGCCGGAGTTAAGGTCGAGGCAAGGAGGGGCATTGCCGGCCAAACGTTAGGTTTAGTCTGGCTTATTTATGGACTTATAAATACGGAAAAATCGAAAAATAAAACATTTTGAGTTTTGCAAATTGAGCATGGCCGGAGTTAAGGTCGAGGCAAGGAGGGGCATTGCCGGCCAAACGTTAGGTTTAGTCTGGCTTATTTATGGACTTATAAATACGGAAAAATCGAAAAATAAAACATTTTGAGTTTTGCAAATTGAGCATGGCCGGAGTTAAGGTCGAGGCAAGGAGGGGCATTGCCGGCCAAACGTTAGGTTTAGTCTGGCTTATTTATGGACTTATAAATACGGAAAAATCGAAAAATAAAACATTTTGAGTTTTGCAAATTGAGCATGGCCGGAGTTAAGGTTGAGGCACGGAAGGGCATTGCCGGCCAAACGTTAGGTTTAGTTAGGCTTATTTATGGACTTATAAATACGGAAAAATCGAAAAATAAAACATTTTGAGTTTTGCAAATTGAGCATGGCCGGAGTTAAGTTCGAGGCACGGAGGGGCATTGCCGGCCAAACGTTAGGTTTAGTCAGGCTTATTTATGGACTTATAAATACGGAAAAATCGAAAAATAAAACATTTTGAGTTTTGTAAATTATAAAACTAAACTTCAGAAATTTGCGTTCTATGAGAAACATATCGTTAAATACCAATTACTTACCCATAACCAAAGTAGTTTAAAACCTTTACAGCGCCTTATATTATAAGTGTCGCCTCAATCTCGATAACCTTGTATTTTTTTTTTTTTTTTTTTGAAGGAGAGAACTCCTGGACCCCCCCGGGCAATCGTGTGCCCCCCAGAACAAAACCTGTAACCACACCCATGGAATTGAGTTTACAATACGTTTTGCTAACAAACTAAATTTATAATAATAAAACCTTGACGTTGAAGAGGGTTAGACAAAGATTAGAGGCAACGTTATGTAATAAACGCAAAAATATAATTACATTACACGAAAAAATATATTTGTAGTTATTGTACTTTTTTGTTTTAATGTACAAAGTAAAACAATAAAGGTATTTATTACTCAGAATATCAAAGAAAACCTGTTTAAAATTATAGATATCCTCTACAACTAAGACGTCAAAAAATCCAAAACCAACCATTTATGAAACTTTCATTCTTCCTATTCGCCACATATCAATTTGTTTTAACATTTAAACAGATATGTAAATGTAATATAGCTCTTCAGAAATTATATCTATAAATTTAAGCATTATTTTATCAATAATTGTAGGTATATAGTTGGTTTTAAAAATGTTACAAATCAATAAATAAAACATAACTAAAATAAAAATTGTTAAAATATAAAAAGAAATTATATTCATCTGTGTTGACTCTTTAACACCCCAATTGATATTTTGTCTTTTATTCATTTCAAGCTCATCGCCATTTCTTGAATTGGAAAGAAGAAATAAAATGATATTTAACTGGAAAAAAGATATTGACTGACTGAACGTTTCATTACAAGAGGTGTTTGTGCGGTGGATAAACAGTTTAACAGATAAAAAAAAAACACTTTGTCAATTTGTCAGAAATTGTATTGAAACATCATTTGTGTTGAAATTAAAAATCTTTTTTTCTGTTTTCCTTATTTAACTAGCAGGCAAATAATACAAGATTAGTGTGCTTGGTCTAAAAAGCTGCAAGCAGGAAAGAATGTTTAGCTATACAGGTGTATTACAGGATAACATAGAGCACAAGGCAAATGAAGAAAGCAGTTGCTTTGCGAGTCAAGTACTGTGTATGTATTTTATTTCACTGGCTATGTTTCGGAAATTGGTTTATTTTCATCAACAGACCTACGTAGGCTACATAATAAACAAACTAGAGCATACATAAATTTAAACTACTACTGAGAAATTACAATAGCGATATCTATTTAGATTGGCACAAAATTACTATGGTTTTTTCAAAAATTGTTAATAACACTAAACACTAAGTGTAAAACATGCAGTTTTTGTGTTATACATCTTAAGGTGTTTTGTATAAATTACACTTTTTTTAATTAACTTGCCAAAACACAACTACTTAATGATTTATTCAACAGACGAGTTTCACGCTGTCAGCGCATTATTCAATGCTGTGAATTAATGGCAAGACTGTTGCTCAGGTGTGTTGTGTTGGTGTGAGTCTGTGGTGTATTTCTGTTCTGAGGTGTGTTATTGTTCATAGACTAGTTGTTAATTATGTGATCAAATATAGTATTTGATTGTGAGTGTGTTTTGTCATTTAGAATGTGTTGTGGATAGTATTTACGGAGTATATATATATATATATATATATATATATATATATATATATATATATATATATATATATATATCTCAAAGTTTTCGATTGTGCCATGTTTGGAGCTTTTTTTATTTAGAGTAGGAGTTTTAGATTGATGTATATGTCAGTCTGTGATTGTAGTGTGTTTTGTTGTTTATTAAAAATATTGAATTGGATTGTGTTATTCTTATCTGTTCTACGTGTATCTTGTGGTCAATATTCACCCTGTGTATCCTATGTATAGGCTGGGACATTTGCTGCATATAATTTTGTATACGCCTGCCCTATCGCGTTTATCCTGGTATGTTTTTGAATTGAGTGCGTATTTTTTAATTGTGTTGGATGTTGTGAATGCTACTTTGTAACTAAGTTTGCGGAACGAGGAAGCTATTTTTAGTGACGTGTTGTCATAAAACACATTTATCTGTAATTAATGTCTGAGCCAGAGCGTGAACAAATACGACGCTGGCTTGCCGAGACCGAAAGTGACAATGAAAGAGTTTTAGGTTGCAATAACACGTGACCTAACGTAATATTGTGTTATATATTACTTTTGTGCTAAAATAAAAAATATTTTCTCCGCATTTGTTGTCTATATATCCCCTTAAACACGCTATAATCCCTATAAGATATTCTTTAAAAATATTTATATGTTAAAGTTATTTAAAAGTGAACTACAATAGTAATCCGGGCGATCACTGCGGTGCTTAGAAGCAATGTTTAAAGGTGCTTGGCTTTGTAAATAAATAATTGCTTTCCTATATATTATTTTGAATAATTTAAGATGTGCTTCTATATTTTTTTGCACAAATGACAGCTTCTAATTTAACAGTTGTTTTTAACGATCTCTCGTTCTTTCAGCTGTCTGTTTAACTATGTATTAACCAACAAATAAATATATATATATATATATAACATTAATGTAAACATAAACCAGATGCTTCCATATTAATTATATCCAATCAAAATGTATCAGTTTGGAATATGAGTGGGGGTTATTAAACATATAAATACGCCATACAATTTCTGGTAAAACTACTGGTAACCATATTAACCTGCAAATCTCTGAGGTAAGTCTCGTTTGGTGTAATATTGATTTGATCTTTAAAGGTTACTTTACAATTCTATCTATTAGCTTATACTCTTCTTAAATATATCTTGTACAAATTTTCAATCATTGGTAAACAACTTTTTATCCATACACTCAAGTTCAAATACATTATTTTAAACTTGTAGTGGATGACACTTGATATTGATAAAGATTATTTCATTTAATGATCCATTAGTTAACTTTATTCATGAATTAGTATAAGTTTATTTTGCGAGAAAAACTTTCATTAAAAGGGGCCAGGTATGCAATATAGTCTTTACGTCCCATTAAGCTTAAAATAAGTGACAGGCCTACCATATATCATCCCCAGCAAATGATTAAATGATAAGGTTGAGGGGTTGTACAACTGTTTTAACGCGGAGGCTTTGCCACTTTATTTTTATAATAATCATTCAATAAAACGTGACTAAAATAAAATTGTTCTTTGTTGAACAAAGCAGAAATTTATTTAATAATTTTTTATCATAATACTTGTTCGTAATGAATATATATATATAGTTTATGACTAGATCTCACATTACATATTATATAATAACATAAAATAACTTTTTCCGAAAAATAACTACTAAAGAATTTCAAAACATAATAATGAACATATGATGATCACCAACTCAGCATCATTTCTTATACTATACGTTTTGTATCGGCATAGACACTAACAATGATAACTTTGCCGTCGAAACTATTAAGAGTTCATACATTTTTTATTGCAAGTTGGTGTTTGATGTTATTTAATTATTTAAAATAGCTCTAAAATTATTATTTTATAAATTTATAGTCATTAGCTTTATAACTTTCCTAAACTGATTTCTATATAACTGCACTGCCACATCGTTATGTTTGATTGTGAAAGATAATTTATCTAGAATTATTATTGAATATTTTATTTATTTTAAAAATTTTCATTGAAGAAAAAATTTAGGTTTTTAATAATATAAATTTTAATAAATTCCAATTACAAACATATATGTTTATTGATCAAATAAAATTTAAAAATTCAATTAGAAAAATGACTTATTGGGTATTTAGTTATGAATTATGTTTATAATCTATTTATTCAAGTTATTTTTATAATGTAGTTAAATGTTTATTTTTACTCGTTTAATAATTTAGAACTAATTTTACAGTATTTCACAATATTTTACATTTATTATTCGTTGTTCATTTCAAAATGTGAAAACACGTCTTGTACAAGCAATACACATGTTCCAGTTGTTAGAGAATTAAGTATTTTATGAAGAATTGCACAATATTTTTTATATGAATGAGCGAAGCTATTTTTATATTGAAAACACGTTTTCCTTTTGAACCGTCAAATAATTTTGTTTTGTTTTCCTTTTTATTTTGCAGTCATGTTGAAAATAACTTTCCTCGCCTTACTTGTGTCCTTCATCGCCATAACCACAATTATGGCAGAAGAAGAAACTGAGAGTCGCCAGGTACGATCTCCGGGTCTTGGTGGTTTATTGAAAAACATAGGAGGTAAGATCGTTGGAGGACTGAAGAAAATCCCGGGTGTGGGCTTCGATTACAAAAAAAAGGACGGACACTACAGCTTTGACACAGAAATCAGAGCTCCTATGTAAAGCTGAAGTGAGAAACAATAAATAACTGTTTACATAGATCTATAACGTATTTGTACTTGCAGTACCTCAGCTTCTCTTTATTTCCTTCCTGTAATATAAGGATATTGGGTCTAACATTACTGGTTACATTAATTAAAATGAAAAAGAATGGGTTTAAAATATAGAACCACTAAATAAAGTTGTTCACGATTTCCTTACTAAGTTTTCAATCAGAAAAAGGTTTTCCAAATTGAGCTTGGCCGGAGTTAATGTCGAGGCTCGGAGGGGCATTGCCGGCCAAACGTTAGGTTTAGTCAGGCTTATTTATGGACTTATAAATATGGAAAAATCGAAAAATAAAACATTTTGAGTTTTGCAAATTGAACATGGCCGGAGTTAATGTCGAGGCACGGAGGGGCATTGCCGGCCAAACGTTAGGTTTAGTCTGGCTTATTTATGGACTTATAAATATGGAAAAATCGAAAAATTATTATAGTCTTACAAGTCATGGTGGTCAAAATTAAAGTTTTGTAATAGTTTCAGACGAAGTTTTTTATTCAACGTTATATTTCCCATAGAAGGTCAGGCTTATTTTTGGACTTATAAATTTGTAAAAATTCGAACAAAACTTAAACATTTTAAACTTTGCAAAATATAAAACTAAAATAAAGCGATTTGCGTTCTATGAGAAACATATTAGTGAATACTATACCATAACTTACCCATAACCAAAGTAGTTTAAAACCTGTACAGTGCCCTATATTAACCATTATTAACACTAAACACTAATTGTAAAACATGCAGTTTTTGTGTTGTACATCTTATGGTTTTTTTGTATAAATTACACATTTTTGAATTAACTTGCCAAAACACCACTACTTACTCATTTATTCAGCAGACGCATTTCACGCTAGGTCAGCGCATTAATCAATGCTGTGAATTACTGACAAGACTGTTGCTCAGGTGGTTGTGTTTGTGTGAGTCTGTGGTGTATTTCTGTTCTGTGGTGTGTTATTGTTCATAGACTAGTTGTTGATTATTTTGTCATTTAGAATGTGTTGTGGATAGTATTTACGGAGTATATATATATATATATATATATATATATATATATATATATATATATATATATATATATATATTATAACATAAAGTACGAGGCTTTAGAATAAATTAAGTTAGTTGCGAAAATTAATCATCTATAGGATTTAGCAAAGAAAGACACAAATAGTTTTCTAGGCGGACAAGGCAGGTACCATGTCGTTATCCTTTCCAGGAAAGCTATAAGTTGAGTCCGGCAACCATAGACAATAGAAGGTCCAAAGCTTGTTAAGACGGGAAATCCAGCGGCCGATATAGCCTGGGGAATTAACCGTGTACCGTTAGGCTTAGCTAATTGTAGAACTGTGGGAATCTTATAAAACAACATATTGGTGGTAGTGGGAGAGATTAGGGATTTCATAAAAACTAAATGATCGGGAGTTTAGAAAATGTTTTGAGGAGAGTCGCGGAGGAGAAAGATAGGTTGGTGAGGACAAGGATGGAAGTGTTGTAAAGGGAAAATTTTGTTAAATTAAGTAGAGTTTTTTTTATAAGTAAAATTTAGTAAAGTGAGACGTAAAGTTTTTTTTGAAATATAAAGTAAGTTTGTTTATCAAGTGTAAGCGCTAAAGTGAACAAGCCAGGATTCCAGGGACTCTTCAGAACAATAAGTATATTTGAAAATAAGTGTAGCCAACAGACATCTATCTTTTAGTTTAAAACAATTTTTAAGTTCATCAAAATTTATAAAAATTATTCTAGTCACCATTTCTAACTTAAAAGCAAGTTCCCGTAATAGCGACCCCGAGAGCAAGAATAAATTTGTAATACTGTTTTTTTATGTTATTCTATTAGAAATCTAAAGCCTCAGAAGTCCACCTTTTATGATTGTAATTTTAGTTAAAATACCAAGCCTGTTATATATATATATATATATCAAAGTTTTCAATTGTGTCATGTTTGTGGCTTTTTTTAAGTAGAGTAGGAGTTTTAAATTCATGTCTATGTCAGTCTGTGATTGTAGTGTGTTTTGTTTGTTTATGGAAAATTTTGATTTGGATTGTGTTATTCTTATCTGTTCTACGCGTATCTTGTGGTAAATGTTCTCCCTGTGTGTCCTATGTAAAAGCTGGGACACTTGCTGCATATAATTTTGTATACGCCTGCCCTGTCGCGCTTATCCTGGTGTGTTATTGAACTGTGTGGGTATTTTTTAATTGTGTTGGGTGTTGTGAATGTTACTTTGTATTTACGTTTGCGGAATGAGGAAGCTATTTTTAGTGATGTGTTGTCGTGATATGAAGTGTTATGCAATGTGTCTGAGGGCAAGTTGTGTCTGTAGGATCATTTACTAAATAGTAATATTGCTATTTATTATATAAACGTTAGCAAATTAAAACTGTAATACAATTCTATTACTCACCTGTTGTCTTATGCTTGAGTTGGATATAAACCTATTTTCGAAACGTCGCCAGTAAAACAAAAATATATATTATTGTTACGCAAATCAACTCTCATTTACCTTATATTGCTGCGAGTGTGAACATGAATTATAGAATAGAACAGACAGGTGATGTATGAGTTAAAAAGACCTTATGTGAGTTACTTGTGAGTAATGCTTGTAAGCTTGACACGGGTATAAAATTGCTAGTAGAATTTTGGGGATGGGGAGAATCTATATTTTTACGAAATCTATATCTTACAAAGATTAACTACCAAAACTAAGTTATTAGAGTTGAATGTAAATTATGTATGTACGCAAACTTTTTTCCTTTCGTAAAAAAACCTTTTCCTTCTCATCTTCTAACATACTTTATAGCTACTTGAGTCATTGTTAATTAATATATTACGTAAGCGTATGAAAACCAAACGCATTGTCATTTATTAAAAGAAAAACTAAATAAATGTTATTTCGATTCGGAAAGAACAATCTAAATTAAATTTTTTTTGTTGTTATTGAACTAATTTATCGGTAGACTGAGTTTTCTTAAGATTAAAGTGCAGGAGGAAAACTGGCGGAACTTAGTTTTAACACATTTGAACTTATATTTCTCCGTAAAACGTTATTAACGATAAATGTGATTATTTTAAAAAAGATATAATTCTTACAAAGAGAAATTTATTAGTAGAACATTTACCCAAGGGTAACCTTTATTTTATTTACTTTAATGAATTCATCAAGTGTCCTTGGATCCTCATAAACGACTACGGGATTCTCAATATAAGTGTAAGCTTCACAGATGGTCACTGTCAATCCTTCCAGTTATCCAATGCCATATAGATGGATTTGAGGTTGTTAATCGTAACCGGTGGTAATACCTCAGCGAATAACCTCACCCCAACGTTCTATTAGAATTAAGCCCTCTCAACGTCTTTGTGTGACCATCAGTCCTATGGGTGTTAGGACTCCGTAGCTTGCGACCTCAGGGTTTAGTTCAGTTTGTATTTTTTATATTATATTTTACCTTCCTTGAATGAAAGAATATTGTGTTCATTGACCCATATAACTAAGCTGGCTTAGTTCTATTATTGCTGGATTTGCTAGGCATTGTATGCGAGGATATAGGAGGCAATGCAAAGTGAGTCATACTTAGGAATAAACGTTTAGGCCTTGTAACGGCAAAGATAACAATGCACTCGTATTTTATTCAGCTACAAGTAAACAAATACAATTTAAATTTTGTGTATGATATGAAACCATCTTATTTATGTTATATAATCATATTTAGGAATAAATGTGTGCTAAATAATCTTGTTGCAATTTTCTATCCAAAGTAGATTCGAGGTCGGTGATGGTGGTGGTGTCGATGTAAGTACAGAGGCTGAGCATAAGCTAGTGGTGATGAGTAGACTACACGCAATCTGGGTCTGAAAAGCCTGCTGAAGAATCCTCGACGTACGCGCAACTTAGACTCCTCTTCGCCGTAACAATAAGCTATAAGAGCTGTGAGGACCACGGCCAGAAGGAATATTCTTTTTCCACTTATCATTTTGCTAGACTAAAACAAATTAACAAAACACAATAAAAATGAATGCTCCGCTTGATTTTAAAACAAGTATTTCCTTATTAGGTAGTCAACCAATAAAATAATAAATGTGGATGTGGAAGCATATTAACTGATCCCAAAAGGAGAAGCAATGTAAGGCAAATATGCTTTCTGGGATCAGGTAATATGCGATTTGGAAGGGCATTTAAAGCAAACATTTTTTTACGATTAGGTTAGGGTTTAATGTAACAGAAATGTGGCCACGAATATAAGAGCGTTCATTATTAGCGTAATTTGTGTATTTAGGGTTATTTTACAATGATATTGTTCAAAACATCAATTCCCCATTGCTTACAGCCCTTAACTTGCCAGTATGCAAGCTTAAAACTAAAGCTGCAAGGTGAACCAATACTTTCAAACGGCCTAAATCTATTGCCCTACTCGTTGCATATATGATAAACTAATCGATTTTATAAATTAATCATTGCTATACATTATAAATAACTTTGTGAAGTACATTCAAATATTGTTGAAGTTATTAGTTTCTCTGCATCACTAACATACATATTGGTTTCACTAGAGTTGAGACACGTAGTACAAGACTCTCTTCCCCTAAAGTAACACTATCTCCAGGAAGGTTGTATAATTTTGTCGTCATCTAGGCCAAAAGCAAAAGTGATTTTCGTACATGTAAATCTAAAAAGGTTTACCATCCAGAAGTAGGAGGCATTGAATTAACTTAGTGGCAAGTTTTACAAAAGTAATAGACAGGTACCGACCTGGTGGCAAAGAGTACCAAAATAAAGGGCTATACTATAAACATGAAAAAAGAAACTGGCCTAATTAAGTTCAATTAAAATAAAATCCTATTAGGTGTAGGACAATTAAAAAAATATTATCTAAAAATAAAATATTCAGAAATATGAACTCATCACTATACAGTAACAAGTAAAACACTTCAATTATTTTACAATTTAATTATATTTGCTACAGTTATTTAATATTGTATCTAGTTATATTAAGATGAAAAAATGTTATTTAATAAACTGAGGATGGAAAAGTTATTATTTCCGTTATTGTTAATATTAAAAGGGTATTATAATAGACAGAGTGATAAAATAATTTTGAAAATATTTTATAAATAAGAGGAATATTTGGAATAAATTTTTTGGTAATAAACTAGAATAGAAAACTATAGTAACTACTAGAATTACAATCCTATGGTATTAACCTTTTATATTAGTTTCATACGTACATATTTTTATTTTATAATAAGTTAATATTAGGTTTTTTATATTAATGATAATTTACAGAAATTTCGAAAACTTTTTGCTGTTCATAACAATTTACCAACCCTTAGTTAACAAAAATCCTGGTCGCAAGTAATATCAAAATATAATAAGTTACTGAAATTATTAAATTAAAAATATTTGTTTAATGTAAATATCTTTTCCTTTAGAATGTGATTTATTTAATTTTAAGTAGCTGGATTGTTTGCTTCTTTATTTATTTGTTCAAAACGTAACCCTAAACATTATGTGAAAAATAATAAAAAAACAACCATTTTTCTAGGAAAGCTATAAAATAATATCTCTGGTATCTAGTGTAGAGAATAAACTACTACAAAACCACTTAAATACATAGCACCTCACCTTAAAACTCCAAGACTTTTAATATCTTGGTATTAAGAAAGGTTCTTTATAAACAAAATCTACAAGGCATCGTATAATTGCTTCATAATTATGTATTGTATCATAAATTTTAGTTTTATGACGTAAAATATACTGACAATTAAACAGTTTATTATCATAATTATGATTTAATAAAGAGCTAAACATGGGCTAACAAAAGGCGAAAAATATTTTAGGATGAAAAATATATCCTAGATAAATAATCATGTAATACTGTTTTACATTATACACTTATATAAGGCTAGTTTTGCGTTTGAACTGGCTGAAGTACAATGCTCTAAACTGTAGAAAAACGCTTCCATTCTGTTAGAGGGGGGAGGGGTTATGGAGAATATTAGAAATTATTTTTAAAAAATTTTGCATACTGACTAACAAGCACGAAATTCTATGTTACTGTTACTTTTGCTAAAGATAAATGCTACATATCACAAGACATACTCACGTGTTCTGTTACTCAGGAACAGTGTAACGTCTACCACTATAAATGAGATATATTGAATTTCCCTCCCTCCTACGAAATTATTTAAAGTAATTACCTTGCAATTTAATTTGCACAATATTTACTTATCAACAGGTTTTGCTGGAAGTTAAGTCGAGAGAAGTTAACAGTATGTTAGAACAGATGCAGTATCGTGACGCAATTACTCGGTCATACTCTGTCGAATATCTCCAGCTTCCGCATCACATTAATACAACAAATATATATGACTCACCCACGGTGATTCAGACTTCATATTACGTGTTTCGGAAATACAGTGAGCATTTCGGCATAGTAGCTTTATCAGTCTATCTTTATATCTGTCCTTCCAAACTTCAAGTTTGGGTACATTTCTATTTTTAAACGAACGTCCAATTAATTTACCCAAATAAGGGTTTATATTATATCTTTTGACCTCACTTACCTAATATAAAATACGATATATGGACGATGTATATTTATTCTTAAAATTATTTCCCTTAGCGAATAAAATTATCTAAGCTGATAAATTCTAGTACTAGGTATATCATTAATTGTATCAATATTCCCCATACAAAACAGGTACTGCTCTAAGCAGGTAATGCTGTCAACTGGTACTGCTCTAAACAGGTAATGCTGTCAACAGATACTGCTCTAAACAGGTAATGCTGTCAACAGGTACTGCTCTAAACAGGTACTGCTCTAAACAGGTAATGCTGTCAACAGGTACTGCTCTAAAAAGGTACTGCTCTAAACCCCATTAATGCTCTAAACAGGTAATGCTCTAAACAGGTACTGCTCTAAACAGGTAATGCTGTCAACAGGTATGCTCTAAACAGGTACTGCTCTAAGCAGGTAATGCTGTCAACTGGTACTGCTCTAAACAGGTAATGCTGTCAACAGATACTGCTCTAAACAGGTAATGCTGTCAACAGGTACTGCTCTAAACAGGTACTGCTCTAAACAGGTAATGCTGTCAACAGGTACTGCTCTAAAAAGGTACTGCTCTAAACCCCATTAATGCTCTAAACAGGTAATGCTCTAAACAGGTACTGCTCTAAACAGGTAATGCTGTCAACAGGTATGCTCTAAACAGGTACTGCCCTAAACAGGTAATGCTGTCAACAGGTACTGCTGTAAACAGATAATGCTGTCAACAGGTACTGCTCTAAACAGGTACTGCTCTAAACAGGTAATGCTGTCAACAGGTACTGCTCTAAACAGGTACTGCTCTAAACAGGTAATGCTTTCAACAGGTACTGCTCTAAACAGGTAATGCTGTCAACAGATACTGCTCTAAACAGGTACTGCTCTAAACAGGTAATGCTGTCAACAGGTACTGCTCTAAACAAGGTAATGCTGTCAACAGGTACTGCTCTAAACAGGTAATGCTGTCAACAGGTACTGCTCTAAACAGGTGATGCTGGCAACAGATACTGCTCTAAACAGGTAATGCTGTCAATAGGTACTGCTCTAAACAGGTAATGCTGTCAACAGGTACTGCTCTAAGCAGGTAATGCTGTCAACAGGTACTACTGTACTGCTGTTAATAACAGTTATTTTAAAATTCTTTAATTAACCATAGCGTATCGTTCTACATAACATATTTATTTATTATTAATTATATAATATCTAACTCGTTTTATATATTCACAGCTCTCATATATCTTTCCTTTTACAACTTCTTTCTAATTATTTTTTTTTTTATTGAAGCTCGTTACGTAATTGTTCTATTATTGTTAACGAGCTTATTCATAATGTATTTTTTAGTAACATTTTGTTTCATATGAAGCAATATTTGAGTAAAGTACATATATATATATATATATATATATATATATATATATATATATATATATATATATATTTAGTAAATTTAAAATATTTCAAACACAAGAATACTTTTAATGAATATATTTATTCAAAGCTTTTCGCCGATAAAAAAGTATCAGCATCTTCAGTCCTGAAGATGCTGATACTTTTTTATCGGCGAAAAGCTTTGAATAAATATATTCATTAAAAGTATTCTTGTGTTTGAAATATTTTAAATTTACTAACTATATATACAAGAAAACATATCACCATATTTAATATATTATATTGCCTTACTAGGCTACTGGTGTTGTGAATATGTGCTCTACAGAGGTTAGTTCTATTAGTAATCCATCTTTAACAAAAGATTTAAATTTATATCAGAAACGTAAAATTCAATTAATGAAAACTAATTGTAATATATTTTTTAACAAACAATGTATTATTAATAATATTGTTCCTAAATATGCACGAATTAATATTAAAAATAAAAGTAATGTAGCACAAAAAACATGTAAACAAGCAGAAATTCTGTGGGTTAGAAATGAAATCAAATTTTTATATAAGAAACAAAATGAAATAACTTTTGAAATTTATAAATTACATTTAAAACTAGCATTTTTTATGGATAAAACAAAATGGGAAGAAAAATTTAATAAAATTAATATCTTTTTGTCTAAATATAGACAAAGAAAAATGAACACTCTAACCAAAAAACTAGATATATTAAAAATAAACAAAGATAAAAATAATGAAGTAATCATACAACATCATAAGTTTCACCCCAATTTCGTTAATTTAACAAATACTAAATTCAGTCAAAATGAAATAAAAATTTTAGAAAATAATAATAAAGTCAACCTTAAAAAAGATATAAAAAGAAATATTGATACAATAATAATAGATACTGAATTGGCGATCAATAAACTAAAAGTAGAGGAACAAGAAAATATGCGAATATAAACATCACATGAAATAATAAAGTTAATTAAAAATAAGAAAACTAATCATACACACATAAAACAATACTCGCAAATTCATCAAATTAAACAAAAATTACAAACTAATGATCTTATTTTGACAATAGCTGATAAAGGTAATGCTGTAGTTATTATTGATAAACAAGAACATATAAATAAAACTGAAAATTATATATCTAAAAACCAATATACAGAAATAAATAAAGATCCCACAGACAAATATCAAAATGAAATAAAAAATATAATAAAAACATCATCTAAATTATTTAATCAAAAATATACTAATAATTACATAAATGAGAATCCTAAAATTCCAAGATTAAATGGACTAATTAAATTGCACAAAGAAGATAAACCAATTAGGCCATTACTTAATTTTACAACAGCTCCTTCTTATAAAATTTCAAAATATTTGGCTTTATTACTTAAAGATAAGGTAAAATTAAATAATACTCATAATATAAAAAACTCGATTGAACTTATTGAAAAATTAAAAGATATTAAAATTGATAATAATACAAAATTAATATCATTTGATGTTACTAACTTGTATAATAACATACCTATAATGAAAACGCTTGAAATAATAAAAAATAATATAGACACATTTGAAAAAGATAACACATTAACACAAGAAATAATAAATACATTAAAAATCATATTAAATCAAAATTATTTTTTATATAATAATAAAATTTATAAACAAAAGGATGGATTAACAATGGGCTCTCCAATGTCCAGCATATTATCGGAAATATTTTTACAAAATATAGACATTGATATAGATAAGATTATTAAAACATATGATCAAAATGGACACTGGTTTAGATATGTAGATGATGGATTATACATATCAAATAATAATGGTTCAAACATTGACAAAATATTAAAATGTATAAATAATATACACGAAAATATAAAATTTACTCATGAATTTGAAATAAAAAATAAAATAAGTTATTTAGATATTACAATTACTAGAAATAAAGAATCATTTGAATATAATATATATAGAAAACCAACGCAGACAAATCAAATAATACCCAATTATTCAAACCATCCATACAACCAAAAAATGGCAGCGCTTTATAATTTACTACATAGAATGCACAAAATACCAATGAGTTTAAATGATCAAATAAAGGAGAAAAATATAATATATCAAATTGGCTTAGAAAATGGATATAAAAGAAAAAAGTCCTGAAGATGCTGATACTTTTTTATCGGCGAAAAGCTTTGAATAAATATATTCATTAAAAGTATTCTTGTGTTTCAAATATTTTAAATTTACTAACTATATATACAAGAAAACATATCACCATATTTAATATATATATATATATATATATATATATATATATATATATATATATACATACTGATCACGTAATACTTTATTTTTGAGAACTGAATAAGTAATTTATACGATTTTAGTTCTCTATAATGGTCGGACCCAGTTTACCTAATGATCGATTTATTTACTATCATTTATTGAGATCAAATAAAAACATCAAGTTAGAATTCTATAATATTGAATGGTTCAATATTTATTACCATTCATTACAAAAATCAAACTTAAAATATTGTTAACGTTTTGATTAATTCTTGAATTAATTTGATATTCCATATTTCAGGAAATCTTTGTCCATTATTGATGGAACTAGTAGCTAAATTTGATTTTTATATGTTCCTTTTAATATAAGCGTTTAAATGTTCTTTATATCTTTCATAATATCTTTAAATGGTAAATTTTTAAGGTTAAAAATAAAATAATTCCTATTAATCTATATTTAACATACTTTTCGCAATATCCCACTTACGATTCTTTCCAAAGAACTAATTAATTTTTGCAATTAGTAGTTAGTAATTAGTTATTAATATAGTTTATTGGTACATATAAAGATAGAGCACTTCTTTATTAAGTTTATGTTTCTATGGTGTTACATTATTTTGTTAACAGTGCAATTGGTGAATGATATAATTCCCTATTTATTAATAAATTATGCTGATTTCCTGCCTTTAGGCCTACAGAAAAGAACTTGGTTTTAGGCTATAGAATGATTTTTATTCTACTCGTTCAAAATATTTTAGGGTTTTATTTTTTACAATAAGAGAGTTAAAGGATTCGTTTTATTTATATATTACTTGGAACATTCAAGCTGCTTGATCTTATTACGTCAACATTACTGAAGCAAGATGCGCTCTTACTTGTTCCTTCTGGTTGGAGATTGCTCTCCTCCAATGTAACTATTTCCTTTATAGAAGTCATTTTAGCAGAACGTTTCAGCATTCATTTCCACAGCATACACAGTATTTATGCTGAAAACGTGTTGACTTTACTCAAATATTGCTTCATATGAAAAAACGTTTACTAAAAAATACATTATGAATAAGCTCGTTAACAATAATGGAACAATTACGTAACAAGCTTCAATTAAAAAATAATAATTAGAAAGAAGTTGTAAAAGGAAAGATATATGAGAGCTGTGAATGTATAAATCGAATTAGATATTATATAACTAATAATAAATAAATGCGTTATGTAGAACGATACGAAATGGTTTATTAAAGAATTTTAAAATAACTGTTATTAACAGCAGTACAGTAGTACCTGTTGACAGCATTAACTTTTTAGAGCAGTACCTGTTTAGAGCAGTACCTGTTTAGAGCAGTACCTGTTTAGAGCAGTACCTGTTTAGAGCAGTACCTGTTGACAGCATTACCTGTTTAGAGCAGTACCTGTTTAGAGCAGTACCTGTTGACAGCATTACCTGTTTAGAGCAGTACCTGTTTAGAGCAGTACCTGTTGACAGCATTACCTGTTTAGATCAGTACCTGTTTAGAGCAGTACCTGTTGACAGCATTACCTGTTTAGAGCAGTACCTGTTTAGAGTAGTACCTGTGTTGTATGGGGAATATTGATACAATTAAAGATATACCTAGTACTAGAATTTAGTAGCTTAGATAATTTTATTTGCTAAGGGGGATAATTTTAAGAATAAATATACATCGTCCATAGTATTTTATGTGGGGTAAGTGAGGTCAAAAGATATAATGTAATCCCTTATCTGGGTAAATTGATTGGACGTTCGTTTAAAAATAGAAATGTACCTAAACTTGAAGTTTGGAAGGACAGATATAAAGATACACTGATAAAGCTACTATGCCGAAACGCTCAATGTATTTCCGAAACACGTAATATGAAGTCTGAATCACCGTGGGTGAGTCATATATATTTGTTGTATTAAATTATTACACTTTGATATTACTTGCGACCCGAATTTTTTGTTAACTAAGGATTGGTAAATTGTTGTGAACAGCAAAACGTTTTCGATATTTCTGTAAATTATCATTAATATAAAAAACCTTATATTAACGTTAGATAAAATAAAAATATATATACGTAATATAAAAGCTACAAATAAATATCTTAGGATTGTAAATCTAGTATTTATTATATTTTTCTATTCTAATTTATTACCAAATAAATTATTCTAATTTAATTCCAAATATGCCTTCTATCTATCATATACTTACATATTTATTTTATCACTCTGTCTATTATAATACACTTTTAATATTAACAATAACGGAAAAATAACTTTTCCATCCTCAGTTTATTAAATAACAGTTTTTCATCTTAATATAACTAGATAAAATGATAAATTGTAACTCTTTCAAATTATGTAGAATTTTTAACAAACATAATTAGATTGTAAAATAATTGTAGTGTTTTACTTGTTACAGTATAGTAATGAGTTTATATTTCTGAATATTTTATTTTTAGATAATATTTTTTTAAATGTCCTACACCTAATAGGATTTTATTTTAATTGAACTTAATTAGGCCAGTTTCTTTTTTCATGTCTATAGTACAGCGCTTTATTTTGGTACTCTTTGCCACCAGGTCGGTACCTGTCTATTACTTTTGTAAAACTTGCCACTAAGTTGATTCAATGCCTCCTACTTCTGGATGTTAAACCTCTTTAGATATAAATGTACGAAAATCACTTTTGCTTTTGGCCTAGATGACGACAAAATTATACAACCTTCCTGGAGATAGTGTTACTTTAGGGGAAGAGAGTCTTGTACTACGTGCCTCAACTCTAGTGAAACCAATATGTATGTTAGTGATGCAGAGAAACTAATAACTTCAACAATATTTGAATGTACTTCACAAAGTTATTTATAATGTATAGCAATGGTTAATTTGTAAAATCGATTAACGTATCATATATGCAACGAGTAGGGCAATAGATTTAGGCCGTTTGAAAGTATTGGTTCACCTTGCAGCTTTAGTTTTAAGCTTGTATACTGGCACGTTAAGGGCTGTAACCAATGGGGAATTGATGTTTTAAACAATATCATTGTAAAATATCCCCAAATAAGGAAATACTTGTTTTAAAATCAAGCGGTGGATTCATTTTTATTGTGTATTGTTAATTTGTTTTAGTCTAGCAAAATGATGAGTGGAAAAAGAATATTCCTTCTGGCCGTGGTCCTCACAGCTCTTATAGCTTATTGTTACGGCGAAGAGGAGTCTAAATTGCGCGTACGTCGAGGATTCTTCAGCAGGCTTTTCAGACCCAGATTGCGTGTAGTCTACTCATCACCACTAGCTTATGCTCAGCCTCTGTACTTACATCGACACCACCACCATCACCGACCTCGAATCTACTTTGGATAGAAAATTGCAACAAGATTATTTAGCACATATTTATTCCTAAATATGATTATATAACATAAATAAAATGGTTTCATATCATACACAAAATTTAAATTGTATTTGTTTACTTGTAGCTGAATAAAATACGAGTACATTGTTATCTTTGCCGTTACAAGGCCTAAACGTTTATTCCTAAGTATGACTCGCTTTGCATTGCCGCCTATATCCTCGCATACAATGCCTAGAAAATCCAGCGATAATAGAACTAAGCCAGCTTAGTTATATGGGTCAATGAACACAATATTCTTTCATACAAGGAAGGTAAAATATAATATAAAAATAACAAACTGAACTAAACCCTGAGGTCGCAAGCTACGGAGTCCTAACACCCATAGGACTGATGGTCACACAAACACGTTGAGAGGGGTTAATTCTAGTAGAACGTTGGGGTGAGGTTATTCGCTGAGGTATTACCACCGGTTACGATTAACAACCTCAAATCCATCTGTAAATAAAATAAAGGTTACCCTTGGCGAAATGTTCTACTAATTAATTTCATTTTGTAAGAATTATATCTCTTTTAAAATAATCATATTTATCGTTAATAACGTTTTGCGGAGAAATATAAGTTCATATGTGTTAAAACTAAGTACCGCCAGTTTTCCCCCTGCACTTAAATTTTAAGAAAACTCGGTCTAGCGATAAATTAGTTTCAGTAACACATACAAATTTAATTTAGATTGTTCTTTTTGAATCGAAATAAAATTTATTTAGTTTTTCTTTAAAAGCTGAGAAGGTAAAGTTTTTTTTACTAGAGGAAAAACGTTAGCGTTGATAGTGTAGAAAGGAGATATTAAGTTTGAAAATGAGGGAATACATATTTTACTTCATTTCTAATAACTTAGTTTTGGTAGCTAATCCTTGTGATATAGATATCGTAATACTAAGAACCCCCCCCCCCAGTTCTAGTAGACATTTTATACCCGTGCAAACTCACAAGCATTACTCACAAGTGACTCAAATAACGCCTCTTTAACTCATACATCACCTGTCTGTTCTATTCTATAATTCATGTTCACACTCGCTGCAATGTAAGGTAAATGAGAGTTGATTTGTGTATCACTAATATAAACTGTATTTTTATTTTATTGGCGACGATTCGAAAATAGGTTTATTTCCAACTCAAGCCTAAGACCACAGCCGTGTAGTAGAATTGTATTACAGTTTTAATTTGCTAACGTTTATATAATAAATAGCAATATTACTATTTAGTAAATGATCCTACAGACACAACTTGTCCTCAGACACATTGCATAACCCTTCATATCACGACAACACATCACTAAAATTAGCTTCCTCATTCCGCAAACGTAAATACAAAGTAACATTCACAACACCCAACACAATTAAAAAATACCCACACAGTTCAAAAACACACCAGGATTAACACGACAGGGCTGGCTTATACAAAATTATATGCAGCAACTGTCCCAGCCCTTACATAGGACAAACAGAGAGAACATTTACTACAAGATACACATAGAACAGATAAGAAAGACAGAATCCAAAACAAATTTTTCCATACACAAACAAAACACACTACAATCACAGCTCCAAACATTACACAATCGAAAACTTTGATATATATATATATATATATATATATATATATATATATATATACTCCGTAAATACTATCCACAACACATTCTACATGACAAAACACACACTCAATCAAATACTATATTTGAACAAATAATTAACAACTAGTCTATGAATAATAACACACCACTGAACAGAAATACACAAACTCACACCAACACAACACACCTGAGCAACAGTCTTGTCAGTAATTCACAGCATTGAACAATGCGCTGACTTAACGCGAAACGCGTCTGTTGAATAAATCAGTTAATACAAAAATGTGTAATTTATACAAAAAAACCATAAGATGTACAACACAAAAACTGCATGTTTTACAATTAGTGTTTAGTGTTAATAATGGTTAATATAGGGCACTGTACAGGTTTTAAACTACTTTGGTTATGGGTAAGTTATGGTATAGTATTCAATAATATGTTTCTCATAGAACGCAAATCGCTTTATTTTAGATTTATAACTTGCAAAATTTAAAATGTTTAAATTTTGTTCGAATTTTTACAAATTTATAAGTAAAAAATTAAGCCTGACCTTCTATGGGAAATATAACGTTGAATAAAAAACTTCGTCTGAAACTATTACAAAACTTTCATTTTGACCACCATGACTTGTAAGACTATAATAAAATTAATAATACACCTGTCCATAACGTTTGGCCGGCAAAGCCCCTTCTTGCCCATGTTCGATTTGGGAAACCTTTTTCTGATTGAAAACATAGTAAAGAACTCGTGAACAACTTTATTTAGTAGGTTTCTATATTTTAAAGAAATTTTTGTTCATTTCAATTATGTTAGACCAAATTTTCTCGTTTTACAGGATGTATATAAGGACGCTGAGGTATTCGAAGTATAAAACACTTCATGGATCTCCTTAAACAGTCATTTATTATTTATTTACTTTCGCTTTACATAGGTACTCTGACCTCACCGTCAAACTTGTAATGTCCGTTCCTCTTCTCGTAATCGAAGCCCACAGCCGGGATTTTCTTCAGGCCTTTAGCGATCGTACCTCCTACGTTTCTGAAAAAACCTCCAATACTCGGAGATCGTACCTGGCGACTCTCAGTCTCTTCTTCTGCCATAATTGCGGTTATGGCGATGAAGGACACCAGTAAGGCAAGGAAAGTTATTTTCAACATGACTGCAAAACAAAAGAAAATAATTTGACTGTTAAAAAAGAAAACGTGTTTTCAATTTTAAATAGGTTCCTAAAATATAAAAATATTGTGCAATTCTTCATAAAATACTTAATTCTCTAACAACTGGAACATGTGTATTGCTTGTACAAGACGTGTTTTCACATTTTGAAATGAACAACGAATAATAAATGTAAAATATCGTGAAATATATTGTACAATTAGCTCTAAATTATTAAACGCGTAAAACTAAACTTCTAACTACATTATACAAATAACTTGAATAAATATTTTATAAACAGAATTCATAACTGAATACCCAATAAGTCATTTTTCTATTTCAAGTTTTTTATTTTATTTGATTAAAAAACATATATGTTTGTAATTGGAATTTATTACTCTTTATAATATTAAAAACCTAAATTTGTTCTTCAAAAAAAATTTTTTAAATAAATAAAATGTTCATTAAAAATTTCAGATAAATTATTTTTTACAATCAAACATAACGGTGTGGTAGTGCAATTATATAGAAATCAGTTTAGGAAAGTTATAAGGCTATAAATTTATAAAGTAATAAGTTTAGAGCTATTTTAAATAATTAAATAACATAAAACACCAACTTACAATAAATAATGTATGAACTCTTAATAGTTTCGACGGCAAAGTTATCATTGTTAGTGTCTATGACGATACAAAACGCACAGTATAAGAAATGATGTTGACTTGGTGATCATCATATGTTCATTATTATGTTTTGAAATTCTTTAGAAGCTATTTTTTGGAAAAAGTTATTTCATGTTATTATATAATGTGTAATGTGAGCTCTAATCATAAACTATATATATATATATATATATATATATATATATATATATATATATTTATTTATTTATTTATTTATTACGAACAAATATAATTATAAAAAATTATTAAATAAATTTCTACTTTGTTCAACAAAGAAAAATTTTATTTTAGTCGCGTTTTATTGAATAATTATTATAAAAATAAAGTGGCATAGCCTCCGCGTTAAAACAGTTGTACAACCACACAACCTTATCAATTAATCATTTGTTGGGAATGATATATGGTAGGCCTGTCACTTATTTTAAGCTTAATGGGACGTAAAAACTATATTGCATACCTGGTCCCTTTTATTGCAAGTTTTTCTCGCAAATTAAACTTATACTAATTAATGAATAAAATTACTAATGGATCATTAAATGAAATAATCTTTATCAATATCAAGTGTCATCCACTACAAGTTTAAAAGAATGTATTTGAACTTGAGTGTATGGATAAAAAGTATTTTACCAATGATTGAAAATTTGTACAAGATATATTTAAGAAGAGTATAAGCTAATAGATAGAATTGTAAAGTAACCTTAAAAAAGCAAATCAATATTATACCAAACAAGACTTACCTCGGAGATTTGCAGGTTAATATGGTTACCAGTAGTTTTACCAGAAATGTATTGCGTATTTATATGTTTCATAACCCCCACTCATATTCCAAACTGATACATTTTGATTGGATATAATTAATACGGAAGCATCTGGTATATGTTTACATTAATGTAATATATTGGTTAATACATAGTATAACAGACGGCTGAAAGAACGAGAGATCGTTAAAAACAACTGTTAAATTATAAGCTGTCATTTGTGCAAAAAATATAGAAGCACATCTTAAATTATTCAAAATAATATTTAGAAAAACAATTATTTATTTACAAAGCCAGGCACCTTTAAAAATTGCTTCTAAGCACCGCAGTGATCGCGCGGATTACTATTGTAGTCCACTTTTAAATAACTTTATCATATAAATATTTTTAAGAATATCTTACAGGCATTATAGCGTGTTTAAGGGGATATATAAACAACAAATGCGGAGAAAAATATTTTTTATTTTAGCACAAAAGTAATATATAACACAATATTACGTTAGGTCACGTGTTAGGGCAACCTAAAACTCTTTCATTATCCCTTTCCGTTTCGGCAAGTCCTATTTGTTCACGCTCTGGCTCAGACATTGTTTACAAAAAAATTGTGTTACTAATTTAAACATTGTTTCACACAAGAAATAAAATGTCTATTTAAAATATAAAATATTAAAACTACTTCATGTATAGGAAACATATCGTCATTAAACATATCGTCATATCCAGGTGAATTAAAAATATTCAAAAAACAAAACGTGCTAACTTACATCTTTGCAACTTGACTGGTATCAGTGGTAACGTGTGTGTGAAAGGTCATAAGTCATACAGACCCAAAATAGCACACAAACATTTACTCCTGGATTGGAATAGTTATCCACTCCAGTTTTAACTGACAAGAGAAACTCTGGAAAATTTCATATAAAGTTGTACACATTTAATAGTAGTAAATAAAATCGGAAATTGAAAATAAGTAAAGCTTAGAATATAAGTTACAAATAAAATTAAAAGTTTTTGTAGGAATTATTGAAAATTGAACGAAACTAATGACCCAGTAGATATCTTGAACAGAGTTATGGATGGAGATTAGGATGATGAGGTTAGTCCACCTTATAGGGCACAGTAAGTACAATATCCAGAGTGTCAAGTTGAGGGGGAAAT
Organism: Prosapia bicincta; assembly: GCA_036971475.1. Classification (NCBI taxonomy): domain Eukaryota; kingdom Metazoa; phylum Arthropoda; class Insecta; order Hemiptera; family Cercopidae; genus Prosapia; species Prosapia bicincta. The sequence continues at coordinate 870,149 of JBAIZL010000004.1, read as the reverse complement.
TGATTTTAGGAAATCCTACCAGATATCCTTAAGGAGAACAAACGTTCGACTCCATAACTTCAAACGGTTGTTCAAAAAAACGTTCGCATCAGCCAAAGTACACACAAATCTTGTCCCACTGAGGTTATTAGAATAAATATATAGACATTTTTGAATTATTTACGCAATACAAATACCACAGGTGATGATAACTTTGTGTGCCATTGAAATTCACTCCCAAATTAATTATATTTCAAAAATGCAAATGTAACAAATTTGGAAGTTACACAAAAATATCGTTTTCTTCTCTTCTAAATAATTGACTTTACTTAAATGATGAGTGAAATTGTTTAATTAAAATATAAAAATGTTCTATTGTAAACGTTCACAAATAAAGATACATTTGGCGGCTCTAAGGGGTATTTAGCACACCCCAGACATTTTATTTCACGCCAGTAATTACTGCTACATTTTTTAAAAATTCCTTCGATTAGTACACACTCTCCTGCTATATATCTTGTACAAATTTTCAATCGTTAATAAAATACTTTTATTAACCCAATTAAGTTCAAATACATTTTGCATAACATATAGTGGAGGTAAATTTAAGTTAATTGTTATAAAAATTTGGGGTCTAGGTAGGATTCGAACTGAGTTTTTCATTGGTACTGAGCCATCATTCCCATAACTAGAAATGTACATCACAAAGTTGTATATGCATTTTTTTGCCCCCATCTGGATCTTGTTGGAACCTCAATTGCTCAACCTTAAATTGTTTCAATGCTTACCACACAATATCATAAATAATGCTCTAAGTTTAAAAATGAATGAAAATAATAAAATAAACAAACTGGATTCAAACAATTTCTCGTTTTAAAAAATTCAATATTTGTCGTTAATTATTAAAAACGTTGTTTTATACGGCGAGATGTTTTCTAATTGGTAACAATTTTAGGCCCATAAAAAACACTTGTGCTGTCACTCCGAGTCGAACATAGGTAATTACAATCGTAATTACTTGTTGTTGTTTCGAAAATATAGCGTAAACTAATTTTGTGTAAATAAGTTATTATAAATTATTACTTATGTACGCAAAACTAATTACAGTGTAATTTTCTGATGTTAAATTATGTGACGATTTTATTAAATACTATTTATTAGTGAAATAATTGATTTTAATT
>JBAIZL010000004.1:836489-863989 GCA_036971475.1 Prosapia bicincta | reverse complement strand
AACTATATATATATATATTGCAGTATGTTTTCTTCTGTATTAATAAAGAACAAAAGTCTAAATACAAATACCAGAATTATAATTGAGTTTACAACTAAAAGCTTTGAATTGTAAATTCAATTATAATTCTTGTATTTGTATTTAGACTTTTGTTCTTTATATATATAAAGAACAAGTATTATAAAAAAAAATTAATAAATAAATTTCTACTTTATTCAACAACAAAAAAGTTTATTTTAGTCGCGTTTTATTGAATATTTATTATAAAAATAAAGTGGCATAGCCTCCGCGTTAAAACAGTTGTACTACCCCACAACCTTATCATTAAATCATTTTTTGGGGATGATATATGGTAGGGCTGTCATCTATTTTAAGCCTAATGGGACGAAAAAACTATATTGCATACCTGGCCCATTTTAATGAAAGTTTTTCTCGCAAATTATACTTATACTAATTCATGAATAAAGTTAACTAATGGATCATTAAATGAAATAATCTTTATCAATATCAAGTGTCATCCACTACAAGTTTAAAAGAATGTATTTGAACTTGAGTGTATGGATAAAAAGTATTTTAGCAATGGTTGATTTTTTGTACAAGATATATTTAAGGAGAGTATAAGCTAATAGATGGAATTGTAAAGTAACCTTTAAAGAGCAAACCAATATTATACCAAACAAGACTTACCTCGGAGATTTGCAGGTTAATATGGTTACCAGTAGTTTTACCAGAAATGTATTGCGTATTTATATGTTTCATAACCCCCACTCATCATCCAAACTGATTCATTTTGATTGGATATAATTAATACGAAAGCATCTGGTTTATGTTTACATTAATGTAATATATATTAATATATTGGTTAATACATGGTATAACAGACAGCTGAAAGAACGAGAGATCGTTAAACACAACTGTTAAATTATAAGCTGTCATTTGTACTAAAAAATATAGAAGCACATCTTAAATTATTCAAAATAATATTTAGAAAAACAATTATTTATTTATAAAGCCAGGCACCTTTAAAAATTGCTTCTAAGCACCGCAGTGATCGCGCGGATTACTATTGTAGTCCACTTTTAAATAACTTTAACATATAAATATTTTTAAAGAATATCTTACAGGCATTATAGCGTGTTTAAGGGGATATATAGAAAACAAATGCGGAGAAAAATATTTTTTATTTTAGCACAAAAGTAATATATAACACAATATTACGTTAGGTCACGTGTTAGGGCAACCTAAAACTCTTTCATTGTCCCTTTCCGTCTCGGCAAGCCAGCGTCGTATTTGTTCACGCTCTGGCTCAGACATTGTTTACAAAAAATTGTGTTACTAATTTAAACATTGTTTCACACAAGAAATAACAAAATATCTATTTAAAATATAAAATATTAAAACTACTTCATGTATAGGAAACATTTCGTCATTAAACTATTGTAATCCAGGTGAATTAAAAATATTCAAACACAAAACGTGCTAACTTACATCTTTGCAACTTGACTGGTATCAGTGGTAACGTGTGTGTGAAAGGTCATAAGTCATACAGACCCAAAATAGCACACAAACATTTACTCCTGGATTGGAATAGTTACCCTCACGACCACACCAGTGTTAACTGACAAGAGAAACTCTGGAAAATTTCATATAAATTTGTACACATTTAATAGTAGTAAATAAAATTGGAAATTTGAAATAAGCAAAGCTTAGAATATAAGTTACATATAAAATGAAACATTTTTGTAGGAATTATTGAAAATTTAAAGAAAATAATGGCCCAGAAGATGTCTTGAACAGAGTTATGGATGGAGATTAGGATGAAGAGGTTAGTCCACCTTATAGGGCACAGTAAGTACAATATCCAGAGTGTCAAGTTGAGGGGGAAATTGATTTTAGGAAATCCTACCAGATATCCTTAAGGAGAACAAACGTTCGACTCCATAACTTCAAACGGTTGTTCAAAAAAACGTTCGCATCAGCCAAAGTACACACAAATCTTGTCTCACTGAGGTTATTAGAATAAATATATAGACTTTTTTGAATTATTTACGCAATACAAATACCACAGGTGATGATAACTTTGTGTGCCATTGAAATTCACTCCCAAATTAATTATATTTAAAAAATGCAAATGTAACAAATTTGGAAGTTACACAAAAATATCGTTTTCTTCTCTTCTAAATAATTGACTTTACTTAAATGATGAGTGAAATTGTTTAATTAAAATATAAAAATGATCTATTGTAAACGTTCACAAATAAAGACACATTTGGCGGCTCTAAGGGGTATTTAGCACACCCCAGACATTTTATTTCACGCCAGTAATTACTGCTACATTTTTTAAAAATTCGTTCGATTAGTCCACACTCTCCTGCTATATATCTTGTACAAATTTTCAATCGTTAATAAAATACGTTTATTAACCCAATTAAGTTCAAATACATTTTGCATAACATATAGTGGAGGTAAATTTAAGTTAATTGTTATAAAAATTTGGGGCCTATGTAGGATTCGAACTGAGTTTTTCATTGGTACTGAGCCATCATTCCCATAACTAGAAATGTACATCACAAAGTTGTATATGCATTTTTTTGCCCCCATCTGGATCTTGTTGGAACCTCAATTGCTCAACCTTAAATTGTTTCAATGCTTACCACACAATATCATAAATAATGCTCTAAGTTTAAATATGAATGAAAATAATAAAATAAACAAACTGGATTCAAACAATTTCTCGTTTTAAAAAATTCAATATTTGTCGTTAATTATTAAAAACGTTGTTTTATACGGCGAGATGTTTTCTAATTGGTAACACTTTTAGGCCCCTAAAAAACACTTGTGCTGTCACTCCGAGTCGAACATAGGTAATTACAATCGTAATTACTTGTTGTTGTTTCGAAAATATAGCGTAAACTAATTTTGTGTAAATAAGTTATTATAAATAATTACTTATGTACGCAAAACTAATTACAGTGTAATTTTCTGATGTTAAATTATGTGACGATTTTATTAAATACGATTTATTAGTGAAATAATCTTTTTAAATAATTTTTTTATTAATTATAGAATTTTAATTAATAATTAAATAACAAACAACTCCTAAAACAGAAACTACCACGAGATGAACGAGTGTAATGATTCATCTCTTTATATATCTTGACTTTATATGACACCAAATTAATAACCTTCATCTATCATTCACAATAAATTTTATTTTTCCGTTGTAAAAATTAGTTGACAAAGTTATACTGCTTTATTTGTCCGTCTTTATTTGAAAATCCAGACATGCAATTTTCCTTTCACCAAACTTGTATCATTATTTGTCTGTAAAACATTTTAAGTTTGAAAATGGAGGTCACCTCAAAAATGGGTACAACCCTTGGGTGGTTATTTTTGGAATAAAACCAGTACTGTTATTCACCTTTAAGGACAACGTATTGTCAGCACAACTATAGGGTCCAAAACGATTTTATTGTTAAACGAGAAGTTTGAGTCAAGATTTTTAAAGTCTCATGGAAAGATAAACGTTACATTGTAAAAGTACTGAATGCAGTGGGGTGTTCTAATCCTTAAAAATAAACTTTATACCTAAATTGTTTTTAATATTCAAACATTTCATAATTGATTGTCATGATTTTAGAGCCGAAACTAGTGAAGCTGATTAAAGTTTAAATAAGATGTAAAGTTAAAATTTAACTGATCAAAATTTAGGTAATGCTCGCCCTTATTTGTAAAGTCATTCTAAAGTAAGACTTCCCCAGCCGTATATGGAGAGATGGCGTCCAGATTTCAGAAGGGCGTCCAGATGGCGTCCAGGGAAGGCTGAGCGGTTTTCTTCTTTCACAACAAAAGACATGCCGAATTCTGCCAAACTAAAACAATGGAGGTATGTCTGGAGACAATAATTCATTGATTAGGTACTTTGTGGAGATGAGGTTGGTCACAGAGGCTTGTTATATTCTTTGTTAGATAATTTGTTCTTTTATTACTATATGCCAGCACAGCTTGGTATCTTCAGAAAATTGCTTCTTGGTATTGTATGATGATTTAAAGAGTATATGGTAGTGTGGCAGTCATTGCCATTATGGCTGATTATGAGTCGACATAGAAGACGGCCAGCTGGGGGAGTGAATGTAGCTAGCAAGTGGTTTTCAGACACCATATTGTCTTTATTTCTTCATCAAAATTACTGTGTGTGTGTGTGTGTGTGTGTGTGTGTGTGTGTGTGTGTGTGTGTGTGTGTGTGTGTGTGTGTGTGTGTGTGTGTGTGTGTGTGTGTGTGTGTGTGTGTGTGTGTGTGTGTGTGACTTAGTATGTGTGTGTGTGTGTGTGAGTGTGGGTGGGTGGGTAGGTGGAGGTGGGTGTGTGTGTGTGTGTGTGTGTGTCTGTGTGTATGTGTGTGTGTGTTTGTGTGTGTGTGTGTGTGTGTGTGTTTCTGTGTGTGTGTGTGTGTGTGTGTGTGTGTGTGTGTGTGTGTGTGTGTGTGTGTGTGTGGGTGTGTGTGTGTGGCTTAGTGTGTGTGTATGTGTTTGTGTGTATGTGTGTGTGTGTGACTTAGTGTGTGTGTGTGTGTGTGTGTGTGTGTGTGTCTTAGTGTGTGTGTGTGTGTGTGTGTGTCGTAGTGTGTGTGTGTGTGTGTGTGTGTGTGTGTGTGTGTGTGTGTGTGTGTGTGTGTGTGTGTGTGTGTGTGTGTGGGTGGGTGTGTGTGAGTGTGTGTGTTTGTGTGTGTGTGTGTGTGTGTGTGTGTGTGTGTGTGTGTGTGTGTGTGTGTGTGTGTGTGTGTGTGTGTGTGTGTGTGTGTGTGTGTGTGTGTGGGTGGGTGGGTGTGTGTGTGTGTCTGTGTGTGTGTGTGTGTGTGTGTGTGTGTGTGTGTGTGTGTGTGTGTGTGTGTGTGTGTGTGTGTGTGTGTGTGTGTGTGTGTGTGTGTGTGTGTGTGTGTGTGTGGGTGTGTGGGTGTGTGTGTTTGTGTGTGTGTGTGTGTGGGTGGGTGTGTGTGTGTGTGTGTGTGTGGGTCTGTGTGTGTGACTTAATGTGTGTGTGTGTGTGTTGCAACGTCCCCCCACCTCACCTCTACCTCTCCTCTACCGTCCCTACCACCGCAGCTCCACGCGGTCGTCTGCTTGCGTTGTTTAAATCCTTTCTTGCAGAATACTAGAATTTAATTGTTTACAAGAAAACATATTTATAAACAACCAAACCTCTGCCTATCACCCTGCTGGTAAAACCGTGCTAAACTCCCAGAGTTAAGTGTATGTTTCCTGCTCGTAGGGTCAAGCCCACAACAAGCCTATTCCCGCTGACTACTATGTAAAATACATATAAACCCTCCTAAATAAGTTTATCTAAGGTGTATGGTCTCAGTATAGTCACACATGTCAAATTAATAGTCAGCTGGAAAGAAACACATTTAGAATAATACACCTAAAAAACACAGAGTCTTACCACCTGATGATGATCTGCAGAAACAGCAAGGGAACGTGCAAAATATGATTGTGTTTAAAAATACCTATTTTAAAAGGCTCCTGTGTCCTCTTAAACACAATCTGCCAGTAGATAAATCTCTGGACTTTTATTACAAAAAACCAACTAATCTTTAGACTTGCTCATGAAATTAGTAGAGAGAAACTCTTTAAAACATTAGGCTTTATCTATTGCCATTTAATGAAATTTAATTAAATTTGTTTACTGATTTGATAATCATTTTTATATTAGTTGGAAAAAGCTAAACAGTTTTTATTGGTTATTTGACACAGGATGGAATGCAAATAATCTTGATTTTTATGACATATTTAACTCTATTTATTGAAATAAAAAAGAAAATTTATCTTTTAAAGTATTACACAATTATATTAGCAAAACAATTCACTGAGTTACTTCTCGTTTCTTATGCTTTGAAAAATTATACTTTGCATATAGATTAATAACATAGACATAACATAAAATTATATTCAAAATTACACATAATAATATTTTATCTCCTATATGGAATTGGTAAATTCATATTTTGTAACCTTTAATTTTTAAATTTATAATATTCGAGAATTTCTCATTTTCTTTAAATAAACGGCTTATGGCCAAAAACCTTTTGTAATTTTAATATTCATTATTTTAAATATTCTGAGCACATAAATTCATTTACTTGGCATACAATTTACTAAAATTTTATAAAGAGTGAAGTCATTGTTTTAAGCTTGCAAATTTGTTTGAATTTAATCAAATTGACTAACTAAATTTGACGTGACTGATTTCGAATAAAGAAAATGACTTGCCAAAGATGTTCTTGCCGGTCCTTGGGGTCCCTCGTCTGGATTCCCTGGTCCTTGGACACCGGAAGTCGCCATCCCTGGTTCGTCGGTGGTGGTTTCCCTCTATTCGAGCGTCCTGGAGGCTGAGTCTGGAGCCTTCATCCTTGGTGGTCCTGGATGTCGAAAGCGCTGAGGTTATTGTCCATCTGGCCTGCTGACGGTTTCTACTTGCGGTCCAGCATAGCGTCCCGCGGCACCTCGTGTTAGAAAATTTTTACAGACTGTCTCTAAAGGCTTAGAGACCAAGTATATATAGCGGTGAATTTCACCTACCGCACCCCGCCTGCAAGTTTGCTATCGCTCGATTTATTCCTTGTACAGGCAAGTCGGGCAACGAAACTGTTTTAGCTTGCATAGTTTGATAATTAATTTTAGAACACTGAAAAATGTCTATTTTATTTAAACGGCTGTAACTTTTTTGTTTCTTAAGTTTTCTGAATTCTGTTTTCTTTAATGTTCATTCTAGGTTATTGTGGTTCTTTTGAAATGTCGATGAAAGTTCTACGTGGTTTGGTTCGAAAAATAGCTTTTTTAGGCACTTAGAATTTTTTCGCTTCACTCTCGATGTTCAAATTTAGTTAGTTATTACAAATTTATTTTATACCATTCTTTAATTTAGCTTAACTATTCTATTTACTGTTTTATTTAATTTTTCCCTCTTTAATAATTGTATAATTCCCTACTTGATTATTTTAAAAACAGCTTTATTTCTAAAAAACAGGAAATTACTTATTTCCCACTTGCGACGGTCTCTCACCCCGTTGCAATTTCCCCGTTTGAGAGGTTAAAAATGTTTTACTTTGTTAAAATGTTTTTTACCAATTCCTTATCTTATTATTACTTAAACTATCTTATTCTATTACAAAATTTTCTTATTATTATTCTCTTGTCTCTTGAGAAGTTTTCACCCTGAAACACTTCAAACACAAGTCAATTAGTAATTTATTAGTCACTTTTGTCCACAATAAATTTTTATTTTGTCAAATTACACATTATTCACCACACTGATGGCTGTCATTTCCTTTATATATTTACCACGTCAATTTCATTTTATACTAGTTATGGCTTTAAAAACAATGACTTGCAATTAAAAACCTAACTAATCTTACAATACTATTTTTTAAACATATTCCATTCATATCTTAACTATTACGTATTATTGTGTCAGCTGTGGAAGTACAGTTTATCAAGTTTAATTTGTTTATTTTCCGATAAACCTTCCGTAGCGGCCAACTATTGCGTGGATTCCACATTCCAAACTACCTGACAAGGTCAATGAGCTGGCTTGTAAACATTCTAATAAAATACGACAACAATTCGACTTATCATATTACAACGTAACGAACCTTGCTTTTTAAATTCTCTATCTTTAGATTGTACAGTTTATAAAACTGGCTTGTGTCCAGATTATCGAAGTCCACTTGATAAATCTTGATTGCTTCTGATTTTAATGCAAGGTTTCTATTGTTGCGACCTTGATCGTGAGTACACAAGTTTTCTTGTTCTATATTGTACAGTGATAGTCTGATCTAACGACCCACTATTTCATGCACACAAATTTCTTGTTTGATTTTGCAAAAGTCTGTCCGCGTATTTGTTGTACAAATTATTAAAATTCGCCTGCTATCTTCCTGATTGTTGTTTGATTTAACCCGCTTGTTTGATTTAAGCAGTGAATGTAGCTCGCCAATGTTTGCTCAGTACACAAACTTCCTGACTAATACTTTTGTAATGTTGATTTAGTTATTAAATAGTTTGTTTTAGATTTAAACATTTGTCCCTTTATAAATAAGTAGCTAATCTTAAAGTCTTTATTCCACTACTGCTTATTCTTGTTTCTACTTTAAATCAGTTTATTAATCATTCTGACAATTTGATTCCTGCCTAACTTCGCTTATCGCTCGCGTACTGGTTCTATTATTGAACAATATTCTAATTAGGCATTTCTGTACTTTTAGGATTATGATCGGTGTAAAGTTCAGATTCTAGAATCCCTTTACTCGTCATAACGCTTCTCAATGTTTTTAACATCATATACAATTTTACAGAATACATTACAAGATATTTTATAATTGTTGACACAGTTGATTTGATTAATTGTAACAAATCAGGTTATTGTTCCTGAGTTTGCTTCATATCCCGTAAACATTTCCAATAAACATTTTTGGAATTTCCGTATGACATTCTATTGACTTTGTCCTGTTTTAAATAGATTTAGGCCTTTTTTGCCCTCTACTATTCTGGTACGTCCGGCTTATTTTGCTGCGGGAAATATTTTTATAAACTCGTTCCCCGCCCGTCCACCGGATACTTCCTTGTGGCCTTGTTTACAAACACAAGTGATTGCCCTTAACCTTGAGCCTTTGTTTACATTTGTTCGACTCGGTGGGCATTTCATTCAAACATCTGGATACTTTATTATAAATTATTTCAATCTAGACAATTCTGGTTTATTTAAAAGTACAGCGGTTGTTTATTTGTACTGCCTTTCTTGATAGTATTTAGTCTTAAAATATTTTTTACTCATTCATAAAACTCTTCATTAAACACGTCTGAATAACTGTTTAGCAATTCTGGTAACTTCAACATTTCTTGTTTATTTAATATGCAATGATTATTTGTATTTTCCAATTTAATCGTATTTATTTTAAGATATGTTTTACGCGTTCTGGTTTTCTTTCGGCGTTTTGTGTTACGCCATTGTGCGTAATTCCTGTATTTTATTTTTGTTTTTGATTTATTTTTACTTGGTTTATTTTGATAATTTTTATACTGGTGAGATTTACTTTTAAATTTATTTTTAGCAAACAATTTGGACTTCGTCTTCAAGCAAGATTGGTTAGAATTAAAGTGCTTTGGAATTCTTGTTAAGTCTAACGGATTTGTTTCCCGACAATTAGGTCTTTCCCTAACTTGTTGGAATTTTATTTGTTTCGGCTTGTAGCCATTTTTATTTAATTCGTTGAATCCTCCCTCGTCATTAATTAATTTGTTTGTTGTAGGTTTGGTTAACCCATTTTTTGCTTTGTTTAATCCCGTTAGCTTACTTGATTCCGTTCTTCCACAGTTTAATAATTCACTCTTCCTCGAATTTTCGCACAATTTGTTATTTAAATTTTTGGTAACCTCGTTCTTAACCTTATTCGTTGACAATTGATTTGATTTTATTTTTTGTTCCCCGCTTGTATCGGTGGAACATTTTACATTTTTAGTTATATTTTTGTTTCGTGTTTGTTTATTTTTTAGTTTGTCATCGCCTAACTCACACAAGGACCCATCTTCCTGATCCTTTCCCGTGAACAGCCCCTTCTGCACGCTATTCACTATCGGGCACTCCAATGTCGGCTCTACAGGTGTTAATTTGCCGTCGTTAATTTGCCCGTCTATATAAGACGGATCTATTATATTTATTTCCTGTTCCCCGCTTGTAACGTCGGAACATATTACATTTTGGTTAGTATTTTTGTTTGTTATTTTATTAATTTTATTACATCCTATCTCTTGTTTTATATTATTTTTATTATTATTCGATACAAGAAACTCCTGGTGCAGCAGATATCCATCAATTTCATACGTCATGAACGATCTCTCCATGTTTATCCGGGCTTTTAACGCACACAAAGTATTTGCTCCCAAGATGAGGTCAACCCGTAGATTGTCCACAATCAAGAAAACAAATTCCTTTGTGTGTCCGTTTAATGTTAGAGGTAGCATCGTTTGTAACTTGACTCGTTTACAGGTTGACCCTAATGCTGTGACTATCGCTACATTAGCTATAGGTAGCTCATAGAATAAATTCCCGTTTTGTTTTAGGGCTATGTATTTTTCTGTTTTAATCACAGACATTTGGGCACCTGTATCAACTTGTGCAATAAACTTATGGTCTTTAATTTCGCACTCTATCACTGGACACTGGTCTATATTCTCCAGTTTTACAACCGAGTCAATTCTTTCCTCTAACAAATCGTCCCTAATAGACATGGAAAAACCGCCTAGCCTGATCTTATTATGATGGTAAACCGGCTTTTCCTTCGGTCTCTCGCTCTGAATTATTTTTGACTTCTTTGTGCTTCGGATCTCTAACCTGGTTAACTTATCTCCCTGATTGTTGCCAGAGATCCTTATATTTAGTTTTTTGGCTTGTGGTCGCTTGGTCCGGGGATAGGCGATTTAGGATGAGGGTTTTTAGGATACTTGGTCTCTTGGTATTTTGCGGTATCACCATGGGACCTTGGGTTAGGGTTAGGTTGTTGGTTTGGAGCAACCTGCCTCTGTTGACTTCTTTGAGCGTTCCCATTACCATTTCCGTTATCAGTAACGCTGTCTAGCTGTTGTAGGAAAACTATCGCTTGTTTGATGTTACTTGTGGGGTTCCCCACACTAGCTAGCTGAACATTACTCCCGAAATGTTTCATTAACATGAAAATTAGATGGTTCTCTGGGATTATCGGGTCTAAGTTTTTCGCCCTGTTTACCATCATAATAAAATACTCTGCCATAGAGTATGGTCCATTATTATGGTAGCGCCCTTGATTTATCTGTCTGCGTACCCTATCCTGCTGGCGATAACTCCAGAAATGCTCCGTGAATTCTTGCCTGAATTCAGAATAAGTTTCTGTATTGTTTTTTATGGCTTTCCACCATGCATCCGCTGCCCCTTTCAAATATCGTTCTACAATTCTTAATTTTGCAGTCTCGTCCATAGTATTGTCTATTTCAGAAAATAGATCTTCTATTTCCCCTAGGAATGTCATTGGATCTTCCTTGTCATTCCCCCAGAACTCAATCCTACGGTACGTAGCCTCCCCGTTCCTGTCTATTACCCTTGGTAAGCAAACTTGTGTTACTATTCCCGCTCCAGCGGTTTGCTTTACCTTTGCGACTTGTTGCTTTACCGTTTTAATGTCCTCTTGGATATCCTGTACTTTCTCGTTTAATTTAGCCGTTTTTGTTTCCGTTTTAGTTTTCAATCTCTCTATTTCTGTCTCATGTTCGCTTAACTTTTCATATATATGACTTGTCTTAGCCTCATTTTCTTTTTGATAGTCATCGAATTTTAATTGGAAAGCCTCCCATAACCGTTGTCTTTCCATTTTCTCTTCGGCTTTTTCTTTCTCTCTCAGTTGTCTCTCTTCCTCTCTCAATCGTTTCTCTTCCACCTTCTCTTTCTCTCTCAATTGTTTCTCTTCCTCTCTCCATTGTTTTTCTTTGTCCTCTCTCTCCTTCGCCCTTTGTTCTGCTTCCTCTCTCAATTGTTTCTCCTCCTCTCTGAATCGTGTCTCTTTTGCATCTCTCTCTTTCTCTCTTTGTCTTGCTTCCGCCTTCTCTTTCTCTCGCTCTTCTTTGTCTTTTTCCTCCTTTGCCTTGAAATAGGCCATCAATTTATCTATCTCGGGTTTTGACATTTTGATTTACTATTTAATATTCAATTATTTATTTATGTACTTATTCCTTTCTTTTCGATTTGGTTTAGGCCAGATGGTTCCTACCCGCTCTTTCGACTAAATTTTTATTCAAATTTATTTATTTATTTATTTTATTTTTACGCTCTTGGATTTGTTCAATTTATATTATTAAAAATTTAATTACATTATTTAAAACATTTTGACTTCATTTATTTAAACTATCTCGATTCATTTCTATTATTTAATTATTCAATTTTGATATAGGGAACCTGTTCAAAGCCCCTACCGTATGGGCGCCAATTCTGCAACGCCCCACGTTCTGGGCGCCAATTCTGCAACGTCCCCTCCACCTCACCTCTACCTCTCCTCTACCGTCCCTACCACCGCAGCTCCACGCGGTCGTCTGCTTGCGTTGTTTAAATCCTTTCTTGCAGAATACTAGAATTTAATTGTTTACAAGAAAACATATTTATAAACAACCAAACCTCTGCCTATCACCCTGCTGGTAAAACCGTGCTAAACTCCCAGAGTTAAGTGTATGTTTCCTGCTCGTAGGGTCAAGCCCACAACAAGCCTATTCCCGCTGACTACTATGTAAAATACATATAAACCCTCCTAAATAAGTTTATCTAAGGTGTATGGTCTCAGTATAGTCACACATGTCAAATTAATAGTCAGCTGGAAAGAAACACATTTAGAATAATACACCTAAAAAACACAGAGTCTTACCACCTGATGATGATCTGCAGAAACAGCAAGGGAACGTGCAAAATATGATTGTGTTTAAAAATACCTATTTTAAAAGGCTCCTGTGTCCTCTTAAACACAATCTGCCAGTAGATAAATCTCTGGACTTTTATTACAAAAAACCAACTAATCTTTAGACTTGCTCATGAAATTAGTAGAGAGAAACTCTTTAAAACATTAGGCTTTATCTATTGCCATTTAATGAAATTTAATTAAATTTGTTTACTGATTTGATAATCATTTTTATATTAGTTGGAAAAAGCTAAACAGTTTTTATTGGTTATTTGACACAGGATGGAATGCAAATAATCTTGATTTTTATGACATATTTAACTCTATTTATTGAAATAAAAAAGAAAATTTATCTTTTAAAGTATTACACAATTATATTAGCAAAACAATTCACTGAGTTACTTCTCGTTTCTTATGCTTTGAAAAATTATACTTTGCATATAGATTAATAACATAGACATAACATAAAATTATATTCAAAATTACACATAATAATATTTTATCTCCTATATGGAATTGGTAAATTCATATTTTGTAACCTTTAATTTTTAAATTTATAATATTCGAGAATTTCTCATTTTCTTTAAATAAACGGCTTATGGCCAAAAACCTTTTGTAATTTTAATATTCATTATTTTAAATATTCTGAGCACATAAATTCATTTACTTGGCATACAATTTACTAAAATTTTATAAAGAGTGAAGTCATTGTTTTAAGCTTGCAAATTTGTTTGAATTTAATCAAATTGACTAACTAAATTTGACGTGACTGATTTCGAATAAAGAAAATGACTTGCCAAAGATGTTCTTGCCGGTCCTTGGGGTCCCTCGTCTGGATTCCCTGGTCCTTGGACACCGGAAGTCGCCATCCCTGGTTCGTCGGTGGTGGTTTCCCTCTATTCGAGCGTCCTGGAGGCTGAGTCTGGAGCCTTCATCCTTGGTGGTCCTGGATGTCGAAAGCGCTGAGGTTATTGTCCATCTGGCCTGCTGACGGTTTCTACTTGCGGTCCAGCATAGCGTCCCGCGGCACCTCGTGTTAGAAAATTTTTACAGACTGTCTCTAAAGGCTTAGAGACCAAGTATATATAGCGGTGAATTTCACCTACCGCACCCCGCCTGCAAGTTTGCTATCGCTCGATTTATTCCTTGTACAGGCAAGTCGGGCAACGAAACTGTTTTAGCTTGCATAGTTTGATAATTAATTTTAGAACACTGAAAAATGTCTATTTTATTTAAACGGCTGTAACTTTTTTGTTTCTTAAGTTTTCTGAATTCTGTTTTCTTTAATGTTCATTCTAGGTTATTGTGGTTCTTTTGAAATGTCGATGAAAGTTCTACGTGGTTTGGTTCGAAAAATAGCTTTTTTAGGCACTTAGAATTTTTTCGCTTCACTCTCGATGTTCAAATTTAGTTAGTTATTACAAATTTATTTTATACCATTCTTTAATTTAGCTTAACTATTCTATTTACTGTTTTATTTAATTTTTCCCTCTTTAATAATTGTATAATTCCCTACTTGATTATTTTAAAAACAGCTTTATTTCTAAAAAACAGGAAATTACTTATTTCCCACTTGCGACGGTCTCTCACCCCGTTGCAGTGTGTGTGTGTGTGTGTTCTACTAGCATTTTATACCCGTGTCAAACATACAAGCATTACTCACAAGTAACTCATATAAGGTCTCTTTAACTCATACATCACCTGTCTGTTCTATTCTATAATTCATGTTCACACTCGCTGCAATGTAAGGTAAATCAGAGTTGATTTGTGTATCACTAATATAAACTGTATTTTTATTGTATTGACGACGATTCGAAAATAGGTTTATATCCAACTCAAGCCTAAGACAACAGCCGTGTAATAGAATTGTATTACAGTTTTAATTTGCTAATGTGTATATCATAAATAGCAATATTACTATTTAGTAAATGATCCTACAAACAACTTGCCCTCAGAAACATTGCATAACCCTTCATATCACGACAACACATCACATCTTCCTCATTCCGCAAACGTAAATACAAAGTAACATTAACAACACCCAACACAATTAAAAAATACCCACACAGTTCAAAAACACACAAGAATAAAGGCGACAGGGCAGGCGTATACAAAATTATATGCAGCAACTGTCCCAGCCTTTACATAGGACAAACAGAGAGAACATTTACCACAAGATACACATAGAACAGATAAGAAAGACAGAATACAAAACAAATTTTTCTATACACAAATAAAACACACTACAATCACAGACTGACATAGACACCAATCTAAAAAGCCTATACTACATCAAAAAAAGCCACAAACATGAAATAATTGAAGATTTTGAGATATATATACACCATAAATACTATTCACAACACATTCTAAATGACAAAACACACTCACAATCAAATACTATATTTGAACAAATAATCAACTAGCTATGAACAATAACACACCACAGAACAGAAATACACCGCAGACTTACACCAACACAACACACCTGAGCAATAGTCTTGTCAGTAATTCACAGCATTGAATAATGCGATTTTCGCTTAAAACGCTTTTTTTAGGTTTATAATTTGCAAAATTTAAAATGTTTAAGTTTTGTTCGAATTTCTACAAACTTATAAGTCCAAAAATAAGCCTGACCTTCTATGGGAACGTTGAATAAAAAACTTCGTCTGAAACTATTACAAAACTTTCATTTTGACCACCATGACTTGTAAGACTATAATAAAATTAATAATACACCTGTCCATAACGTTTGGCCGGCAAAGCCCCTTCTTGCCCATGTTCGATTTGGGAAACCTTTTTCTGATTGAAAACATAGTAAAGAACTCGTGAAAACCTTTATTTAGTAGGTTTCTATATTTTAAACCCATTTTTGTTCATTTTAGTTCATGTAATCAATTATGTTAGACCAAATTTTCCCGTTTTACAGGATGTATATAAGGACGCTGAGTTATTCGAAGTATAAAACACTTCATGGATCTCCTTAAACAGTCATTTATTATTTATTTACTTTAGCTTTACATAGGTACTTTGACCTCAGTGTCAAACTTGTAATGTCCGTTCCTCTTCTCGTAGTCGAAGCCCACACCCGGGATCTTCTTCAGTCCTCCAACGATCTTACCTCCTACGTTTTTCAAAAAACCTCCAAAACTCGGAGATCGTACCTGGCGACTCTCAGTCTCTTCTTCTGCCATAATTGCGGTTATGGCGATGAAGGACACAAGTAAGGCGAAGAAAGTTATTTTCAACATGACTGTAAAACAAAAGAAAAACAAAACAAAATTATTTGACGGTTCAAAAAGAAAACGTGATTTCAATATTAAATAGCTTCACTCAGTTATATAAAAAATATTGTGCAGTTCTTCATGAAAAATACTTAATACTCTAACAACTGGAACATGTGTATTGCTTGTACAAGACGTGTTTTAACATTTTGAAATGAACAACGAATAATAAATGTAAAATATTGTGAAATATTGTACAATTAGCTCTAAATTATTAAACGCGTAAAACTTAACATTATAAAAATAACTTGAATAAATATATTATAAACAGAATTCATAACTGAATACCCAATAAGTCATTTTTTCTAATTGAATTTTTTTATTTTATTTGATTAATAAACATATATGTTTGTAATTGGAATTTATTACTGTTTATAGTAATACAACCTAAATTTGTTCTTCAAAGAAAATTTTGAAAATAAATAAAATGTTCAATAATATTTTTAGATAAATTATTTTTCACAATCAAACATAACGGTGTGGCAGTGCAATTATATAGAAATCAGTTTAGGAAAGTTATAAAGCTAATGGCTATAAATTTATAAACTATTAATTTTAGAGCTATTTTAAATAATTAAATAACATCAAACGCCAACTTGCAATAAATAATGTATGAACTCTTAATAGTTTCAACGGCAATGTTATCATTGTTAGTGTCTATGCCGATACAAAACGTATAGTATAAGAAATGATGCTGAATTGGTGATCATCATATGTTCATTATTATGTTTTGAAATTCTTTAGAAGCTATTTTTTGGAAAAAGTTATTTCATTTTATTTTATAATGTGTAATGTGAGCTCTAATCATAAACTATATATATATATATATATATATATATATATATATATATATATATATATATATATATATATATTTATTACGAACAAATATTATGATAAAGAATTGTTATATAAATTTCTGCTTTGTTCAACAACGAAAAATTTTGTTTTAGTCACGTTTTATTGAATAATTACTATAAGAATAAAGTAGCATAACCTACGCATTAAAACAATTGTACTACCACACAACCTTATCACAAAATCATTTACTGGGGATGATATATGGTAGGCCTGTCACTTATTTTAAGCTTAATGGGACGAAAAAACTATATTGCATATCTGGGTCCTTTTATTGAAAGTTTTTCTCGTAAATTAAACTTATACTAATTCATGAATAAAGTTAACTAATGGATCATTAAATGAAATAAACTTTATCAATATCAAGTGTCATCCACTACAAGTTTAAAATAATGTATTTGAACTTGAGTGTATGGATAAAAAGTTGTTTACCAATGATTGAAAATTTGTACAAGATATATTTAAGAAGAGTATAAGCTAATAGATAGAATTGTAAAGTAACCTTAAAAAATCAAACCAATATTATACCAAACAAGACTTACCTCTGAGATTTGCAGGTTAATATGGTTACCAGTAGTTTTACCAGAAATGTATTGCGTATTTATATGTTTAATAACCCCCACTCATATTCCAAACTGATACATTTTGATTGGATATAATTAATACGGAAGCATCTGGTATATGTTTACATTAATGTAATATATTGGTTAATACATAGTATAACAGACGGCTGAAAGAACGAGAGATCGTTAAAAACAACTGTTAAATTATAAGCTGTCATTTGTGCAAAAAATATAGAAGCACATCTTAAATTATTCAAAATAATATTTAGAAAAGCAATTATTTATTTGCAAAGCCAAGCACCTTTAAAAATTGCTTCTAAGCGCCGCAGTGATAGCGCGGATTACTATTGTAATCCGCTTTTAAATAACTTTATCATATAAATATTTTTAAAGAATATCTTACAGGCATTATAGCGTGTTTAAGGGGATATATAAACAACAAATGCAGAGAAAAATATTTTTTATTTTAGCACAAAAGTAATATATAACACAATATTACGTTAGGTCACGTGTTAGGGCAACCTGAAACTCTTTCATTGTCCCTTTCGGTCTCGGCAAGCCAGCGTCGTATTTGTTCACGCTCTGGCTCAGACATTGTTTACAAAAAATTGTGTTACTAATTTAAACATTGTTTCACACAAGAAATAACAAAATATCTATTTAAAATATAAAATATTAAAACTACTTCATGTATAGGAAACATATCGTCAATAAACTATTGTAATCCAGGTGAATTAAAAATATTCAAACACAAAACGTGCTAACTTACATCTTTGCAACTTGACTGGTATCAGTGGTAACGTGTGTGTGAAAGGTCATAAGTCCTACCGACCCAAAGTAGCACACAAACATTTACTCCTGGATTGGAATAGTTATCCGCGCGACCACACCAGTGTTAACTGACAGGAGAAACTCTGGAAAATTTCATATAAATTTGTACACATTTAATAGTAGTAAATAAAATTGGAAATTTGAAATAAGCAAAGCTTAGAATATAAGTTACATATAAAATGAAACATTTTTGTAGGAATTATTGAAAATTTAAAGAAAATAATGGTGCAGAAGATGTCTTGAACAGAGTTATGGATGGAGATTAGGATGAAGAGGTTAGTCCACCTTATAGGGCACAGTAAGTACAATATCCAGAGTGTCAAGTTGAGGGGGAAATTGATTTTAGGAAATCCTACCAGATATCCTTAAGGAGAACAAACGTTCGACTCCATAACTTCAAACGGTTGTTCAAAAAAACGTTCGCATCAGCCAAAGTACGCACAAATCTTGTCCCACTGAGGTTATTAGAATAAATATATAGACATTTTTGAATTATTTACGCAATACAAATACCACAGGTGATGATAACTTTGTGTGCCATTGAAATTCACTCCCAAATTAATTATATTTCAAAAATGCAAATGTAACAAATTTGGAAGTTACACAAAAATATCGTTTTCTTCTCTTCTAAATAATTGACTTTACTTAAATGATGAGTGAAATTGTTTAATTAAAATATAAAAATGTTCTATTGTAAACGTTCACAAATAAAGACACATTTGGCGGCTCTAAGGGGTATTTAGCACACCCCAGACATATTATTTCACGCCAGTAATTACTGCTACATTTTTTAAAAATTCCATCGATTAGTCCACACTCTCCTGCTATATATCTTGTACAAATTTTCAATCGTTAATAAAATACTTTTATTAACCCAATCAAGTTCAAATACATTTTGCATAACATATAGTGGAGGTAAATTTAAGTTAATTGTTATAAAAATTTGGGGTCTAGGTAGGATTCGAACTGAGTTTTTCATTGGTACTGAGCCATCATTCCCATAACTAGAAATGTACATCACAAAGTTGTATATGCATTTTTTTGCCCCCATCTGGATCTTGTTGGAACCTCAATTGCTCAACCTTAAATTGTTTCAATGCTTACCACACAATATCATAAATAATGCTCTAAGTTTAAAAATGAATGAAAATAATAAAACAAACAAACTGGATTCAAACAATTTCTCGTTTTAAAAAATTCAATATTTGTCGTTAATTATTAAAAACGTTGTTTTATACGGCGAGATGTTTTCTAATTGGTAACAATTTTAGGCCCATAAAAAACACTTGTGCTGTCACTCCGAGTCGAACATAGGTAATTACAATCGTAATTACTTGTTGTTGTTTCGAAAAAATTGCGTAAACTAATTTTGTAGAAATAATGAATTATAAATAATTACTTATGTACGCAAAACTAATTACAGTGTAATTTTCTGATGTTAAATTATGTGACGACTTTATTAAATACGATTTATTAGTGAAATAATCTTTTTTTTAATTTTTTTATTAATTATAGAATTTTAATTAATAATTAAATAACAAACAACTCCTAAAACAGAAACTACCACGAGATGAACGAGTGTAATGATTCATCTCTTTATATATCTGGACTTTATATGACACCAAATTATTAACCTTCATCTATCATTCATAATAAATTTTATGTTTCCGTTGTAAAAATTAGTTGACAAAGTTTTCCTTCTTAACATAATATATACATATCTGTCTTTATTTGGAAATCCAGACATGCAATTTTCCTTCCACCAAACTTGTTTCATGGCGTCCTGCGAGTTGGTGGACGACTCGAAGCAGCACAGATTCGTTATGAGACACAACATCCGGTGATTTTGCCTAAGAAACACCCTGTGGTTGACTCCTTGATTGACCTATATCATCGGAAGTACCTTCATTCTGGAGTTCAACTCACTCAATCACTTCTCGCACAAGAGGTGTGGATATTGTGTGCTCGGAATGTAATCCGTGCACGCGTCTTCAAGTGTACTGTGTGCTTTAAGCACCGACCTAAAAATAAAAATCCTCTTATGGGAAACTTACCTCAACCTCGACTGACCCCTACTCGCCCATTTCTCAACACAGGCATTGATTATGGTGGTCCTTTCACTCTGAAAGTACATAATCTACGCTCTATTCGAACCATCAAGGCATACATCTGTGTCTTTGTTTGCCTTGTCACCAAAGCTGTTCACATTGAGGTGGTCACTGATCTCTCGACGGACGCGTTCATCGCAGCATTGACTCGGTTTGTGTCTAGACGAGGTCTTTGTCAACACGTCTATTCCGACTGCGGAACAAACTTTGTGGGAGCTGACAATGCTCTGCGATCTCTACTCAGGACCTCAGGACAAGATCTCGTTTGTGAATTTTCATTTCAACGTGGAGTTAATTTTCACTTCAATCCT
This sequence comes from Prosapia bicincta, assembly GCA_036971475.1. Lineage (NCBI taxonomy): Eukaryota > Metazoa > Arthropoda > Insecta > Hemiptera > Cercopidae > Prosapia > Prosapia bicincta. The sequence goes on along the minus strand of JBAIZL010000004.1, from coordinate 843,565 downwards.
CCTGCTGCACCTCATCAAGGAGGGCTATGGGAAAGCGCAATTAAAAGTGCTAAACATCACTTGCGTCGCGTCATAGGTGAACACGTTCTAACTCTCTCCGAATTCATGACTCTGACAACTCAAGTCGAGTCAATCCTCAACTCTCGACCACTCACACCTTTGTCTACCGATCCTTCCGATCTCACTGCTCTGACCCCAGGACACTTTTTAATTGGAGCTCCACTCGTCGCCGTACCCGAAAGAAATCTGGCTGAAGTCCCTACTAATCGACTTAAGCATTGGCACCTCGTCCATGCTTTTCACCAACGCGTGTGGAAAAGGTGGCAGCTGGAATATCTTCACACTCTACAGCAGCGGACCAAATGGACGGAAACGACAGACAACCTTCGTGTGGGCGACCTAGTGCTAGTGCATCAACCTACTCCGCCTCTCTCTTGGCCATTGGCAAGAGTGACACAAGTGTTGCCTGGCACAGACGGTGTGGTGCGAGTTGTTCAGCTCAAGACACAGCACGGACTTATAACTCGACCTTCTCATAAGGTTTTCCCCCTGCCCATTAGTGCAGAATAAACTTATTATTTTTCTCATGTATCTAGAAAAGGAATTTTTATTTTATTTAGTGTATATTTGTTTTTTGTGAAGAACTCTCAGTTTGTTTATTGATAATTATTGTTTTCTTTTCTCTCATGCTGGGGTAGCTTATATTGTATTCTTCTTTGAATCCTAGGAGGATTCAAGGCCCCCGGTATGTTACGTACTTTTCTTTAAATTAAAGATAATTTAAAAGACAGTGTAAATGCTTCAGAGAGGGACTCCTTATCGGCCAACCTTTGTCTCTTACAAGGTTCGGTACGCCCCAGTTCCATTCGAATCGTCGGTTAAACGACATCTCTCCCGTCACTCTCGACGTGACGAAGTTTTGTGTGTTCTAAACGAGGCTCGGTTTAGACCATTTCTCTCTCTTTGTTTCTCCTGTCGTGTGGAGAAGGTACTCTTAACATTAATAGTGACATTTTATATATAAGTGATTTCTTTAAGTTCAACAGGAAATTGATAAGTGCGGGAAAGGGTGCACCCGAATAACTGTCCGAAAAGTGGTGGTACTTCGCCCAGTGAGGTATGTACAAAACGTCAATTTCATTTATTTAATTATTTAAGGTCCTCCGGAAATCAATGTTGCCGTTATATGGCAAAATATTTAACAGTAACAAATTTGGAAGTTACACAAAAATATCGTTTTCTTCTCTTCTAAATAATTGACTTTACTTAAATGATGAGTGAAATTGTTTAATTAAAATATAAAAATGTTCTATTGTAAACGTTCACAAATAAAGATACATTTGGCGGCTCTAAGGGGTATTTAGCACACCCCAGACATTTTATTTCACGCCAGTAATTACTGCTACATTTTTTAAAAATTCCATCGATTAGTCCACACTGCTATATGTCTTGTACAAATTTTCAATCGTTAATAAAATACTTTTATTAACCCAATCAAGTTCAAATACATTTTGCATAACATATAGTGGAGGTAAATTTAAGTTAATTGTTATAAAAATTTGGGGTCTAGGTAGGATTCGAACTGAGTTTTTCATTGGTACTGAGCCATCATTCCCATAACTAGAAATGTACATCACAAAGTTGTATATGCATTTTTTTGCCCCCATCTGGATCTTGTTGGAACCTCAATTGCTCAACCTTAAATTGTTTCAATGCTTACCACACAATATCATAAATAATGCTCTAAGTTTAAATATGAATGAAAATAATAAAATAAACAAACTGGATTCAAACAATTTCTCGTTTTAAAAAATTCAATATTTGTCGTTAGTTATTAAAAACGTTGTTTTATACGGCGAGATGTTTTCTAATTGGTAACAATTTTAGGCCCCTAAAAAACACTTGTGCTGTCACTCCGAGTCGAACATAGGTAATTACAATCGTAATTACTTGTTATTGTTTTGAAAATATAGCGTAAACTAATTTTGTGTAAATAAGTTATTATAAATTATTACTTATGTACGCAAAACTAATTACAGTGTAATTTTCTGATGTTAAATAATGTGACGATTTTATTAAATACGATTTATTAGTGAAATAATTTTTTTTTATTATTTTTTTATTAATTATAGAATTTTAATTAATAATTAAATAACAAACAAGTCCTAAAACAGAAACTACCACGAGATGAACGTGTGTAATGATTCATCTCTTTATATATCTGGACTTTATATGACACCAAATTAATAACCTTCATCTATCATTCATAATAAATTTTATTTTTCCGTTGTAAAAATTAGTTGACAAAGTTTTCCTTCTTAACATAATATATACATATCTGTCTTTATTTGGAAATCCAGACATGCAATTTTCCTTTCACCAAACTTGTTTCATTATTTGTCTGTAAAACATTTTAAGTTTGAAAATGGAAGTTACCTCAAAAATGGGTACAACCCTTGGGTGGTTATTTTTGGAATACAACCAGTACTGTTATTCACCGTTAAGGACAACGTATTGTCAGCACAACTATAGGGTCCAAAACGATTTTATTGTTAAACGAGAAGTTTGAGTCAAGATTTTTAAAGTCTTATGGAAAGATAAACGTTACATTGTAAAAGTACTTTATGCAGTGGGGTGTTCTAATGCTTAAAAATAAACTTTATACCTAAATTGTTTTTAATGTTCAAACATTTCATAATTGATTGTCATGATTTTAGAGCCGAAACTCGTGAAGCTGATTAAAGTTTAAATCAGATGTAAAGTTAAAATTTAACTGATCAAAAATTAGCTAATGCTCGCCCTTATTTGTAAAGTCATTCTAAAGTAAGACTTCCCCAGCCGTATATGGAGAGATGGCGTCCAGATTTCATAAGGGCGTCCAGATGGCGTTCAGGGATGGCTGAGCGGTTTTCTTCTTTCATAACAAAAGACATGCCGAATTCTGCCAAACTAAAACAATGGAGGTAGGTCTTGAGACAATAATTCATTGATTAGGTACTTTGTGGAGATGAGGTTGGTCTCAAAGGCTTGTTCTATTCTTTGTTAGATAATTTGTTTTTTTATTACTATACGCCAGCACAGCTTGGTATCCTCAGAAAATTGCTTCTTGGTATTGTATGATGATTTAAAGAGTATATGGTAGTGTGGCAGTCATTTTAATTATGGCTGATTATGAGTCGACATAGAAGACGGCAAGCTGGCGGAGTGAATGTAGCCAGCAAGTGGTTTTCAGACACCATATTGTCTTTATTTCTTCATCAAAATTACTGTGTGTGTGTGTGTGACTTAGTATGTGTGTGTGTGTGTGTGAGTGTGGGTGGGTGGGTGGGTGTGTGTGTGTATGTGTGTGTCTGTGTGTGTGTGTGTGTTTGTGTGTGTGTTTCTGTGTGTGTGTGTGTGTGTGTGGCTTAGTGTGTGTGTGTGTGTGTGTGTTTGTGTGTTGTGTGTGTGTGTGTGTGACTTAGTGTGTGTGTGTGTGACTGACTTAGTGTGTGTGTGTGTGTGTGTCTTAGTGTGTGTGTGTGTCTTAGTTTGTGTGTGTGTGTGTGTGTGTGTGTGTGTGTGTGTGTGAGTGTGTGTGTGTGGGTGTGTGTGTCTTAGTGTGTGTGAGTGTGTGTGTGTTTGTGTGTGTGTGTGTGTGTGTGTGTGTGTGGGTGGTGTGTGTGTGTGTGTGTGTGTGTGTGTGTGTGTGTGTGTGTGTGTGTGTGTGTGTGTGTGTGTGTGTGTGTGTGTGTGTGTGTGTGTGTGTGTGTGTGTGTGTGTGTGTGTGTGTGTGTGTGTATGTGTGTGTATGTGTGTGTGTGGGTGGGTGTGGGTGTGTGTGTTTGTGTGTGTGTGGGTGGGTGTGTGTGGGTGTGTGTGTGTCTGTGTGTGTGACTTAGTGTGTGTGTGTGTGTGTGTGTGTGTGTGTGTGTGTGTGTGTGTGTTCTACTAGCATTTTATACCCGTGTCAAACATACAAGCATTACTCACAAGTAACTCATATAAGGTCTCTTTAACTCATACATCACCTGTCTGTTCTATTCTATAATTCATGTTCACACTCGCTGCAATGTAAGGTAAATCAGAGTTGATTTGTGTATCACTAATATAAACCGTATTTTTATTTTATTGGCGACGATTCGAAAATAGGTTTATTTCCAACTCAAGCCTAAGACAACAGCCGTGTAATAGAATTGTATTACAGTTTTAATTTGCTAATGTGTATATCATAAATAGCAATATTACTATTTAGTAAATGATCCTACAAACAACTTGCCCTCAGAAACATTGCATAACCCTTCATATCACGACAACACATCACAGCTTCCTCATTCCGCAAACGTAAATACAAAGTAACATTCACAACACCCAACACAATTAAAAAATACCCACACCGTTTAAAAACACACAAGAATAAACGCGACAGGGCAGGCGTATACAAAATTATATGCAGCAACTGTCCCAGCCTTTACATAGGACAAACAGAGAGAACATTTACCACAAGATACACATAGAACAGATAAGAAAGACATAATACAAAACAAATTTTTCTATACACAAATAAAACACACTACAATCACAGACTGAAATAGACACCAATCTAAAAAGCCTATACTACATCAAAAAAGCCACAAACATGAAACAATTGAAAATTTTGAGATATATATACACCATAAATACTATTCACAACACATTCTAAATGACAAAACACACTCACAATCAAATTCTATGTTTGAACAAATAATCAACTAGCTATGAACAATAACACACCACAGAACAGAAATACACCGCAGACTTACACCAACACAACACACCTGAGCAATAGTCTTGTCAGTAATTCACAGCATTGAATAATGCGATTTTCGCATAAAACGCTTTTTTTAGGTTTATAATTGCAAAATTTAAAATTTTTAAGTTTTGTTCGAATTTCTACAAATTTATAAGCCTGACCTTCTATGGGAAATATAACGTTGAATAAAAAACTTCGTCTGAAACTATTACAGAACTTTCATTTTGACCACCATGACTTGTAAGACTATAATAAAATTAATATTACACCTGTCCATAACGTTTGGCCGGCAAAGCCCCTTCTTGCCCATGTTCGATTTGGGAAACCTTTTTCTGATTGAAAACATAGTAAAGAACTCGTGAAAACCTTTATTTAGTAGGTTTCTATATTTTAAACCCATATTTGTTCATTTTAGTTCATGTAATCAATTATATTAGACCAAATTTTCTCGTTTTACAGGATGTATATAAGGACGCTGAAGTATTCGAAGTATAAAACACTTCATGGATCTCCTTAAACAGTCATTTATTATTTATTTACTTTAGCTTTACATAGGTACTTTGACCTCAGTGTCAAACTTGTAATGTCCGTTCCTCTTCTCGTAATCGAAGCCCACACCCGGGATTTTCTTCAGTCCTCCAACGATCTTACCTCCTATGTTTTTCAATAAACCACCAAGACCCGGAGATCGTACCTGGCGACTCTCAGACTCTTCTTCTGCCATAATTGTGGTTATGGCGATGAAGGACACAAGTAAGGCGAAGAAGGTTATTTTCAACATGACTGTAAAACAAAAGAAAAACAAAACAAAATTATTTGACGGTTCAAAAAGAAAACGTGTTTTCAATATTAAATAGCTTCACTCAGTTATATAAAAAATATTGTGCAGTTTTTCATAAAAAATACTTAATACTCTAACAACTGGAACATGTGTATTGCTTGTACAAGACGTGTTTTAACATTTTGAAATGAACAACGAATAATAAATGTAAAATATTGTGAAAAATTGTACAATTAGCTCTAAATTATTAAACGCGTAAAACTTAACATTCAACTACATTATAAAAATAACTTGAATAAATATATTATAAACAGAATTCATAACTGAATACCCAATAAGTCATTTTTTCTAATTGAATTTTTTTATTTTATTTGATTAAAAAACATATATGTTTGTAATTGGAATTTATTACTGTTTATAATAATACAACCTAAATTTGTTCTTCAAAGAAAATTTTTAAAATAAATAAAATGTTCAATAATATTTTTAGATAAATTATCTTTCACAATCAAACATAACGGTGTGGCAGTGCAATTATATAGAAATCAGTTTAGGAAAGTTATAAAGCTAATGGCTATAAATTTATAAACTATTAATTTTAGAGCTATTTTAAATAATTAAATAACATCAAACACCAACTTGCAATAAATAATATATGAACTCTTAATAGTTTCGACGGCAAAGTTATCATTGTTAGTGTCAATGACGATACAAAACGCATAGTATAAGAAATGATGTTGACTTGGTGATCAACATATGTTCATTATTATGTTTTGAAATTCTTTAGAAGCTATTTTTTTGGAAAAAGTAATTTCATGTTATTATATAATGTGTAATGTGAGCTCTAATCATAAACTATATATATATATATATATATTTATTTATTACGAACAAATATTATGATAAAGAATTGTTATATAAATTTCTGCTTTGTTCAACAATGAAAAATTTTGTTTTAGTCACGTTTTATTGAATAATTACTAAAGAATAAAGTAGCATAACCTACGCATTAAAACAGTTGTACTACCACACAACATTATCACAAAATCATTTACTGGGGATGATATATGGTAGGCCTGTCACTTATTTTAGGCTTAATGGGACGAAAAAACTATATTGCATATCTGGGTCCTTTTATTGAAAGTTTTTCTCGTAAATTAAACTTATACTAATTCATGAATAAAGTTAACTAATGGAACATTAAATGAAATAAACTTTATCAATATCAAGTGTCATCCACTACAAGTTTAAAAGAATGTATTTGAACTTGAGTGGATGGATAAAAAGTTTTTTACCAATGATTGAAAATTTGTACAAGATATATTTAAGAAGAGTATAAGCTAATAGATAGAATTGTAAAGTAACCTTAAAAAATCAAACCAATATTACACCAAACAAGACTTACCTCTGAGATTTGCAGGTTAATATGGTTACCAGTAGTTTTACCAGAAATGTATTGCGTATTTATATGTTTCATAACCCCCACTCATCATCCAAACGGATATATTTTGATTGGATATAATT